>CAKNYM010051195.1:0-32132 GCA_932195095.1 Andricus curvator | reverse complement strand
CTTCAGCGATCTCTCTGTTTCTGTGAAAAATTTGCCCAAGCCCAAGGAGTTCGAGATTTTTTCGAAGGAGAATAACAGGCTCATGAAATTCGAGCAGGAAAGTCCACCAATCACTGCCGAAGTGGTGAAAAGAGCACTGAGGGGCACGAAGAACTTCTATGCTGCAGGACCAGATAGTAACAATTACTTCTTGTAGAAGAAGTTTACTTCTACATTGCAACATTTGGGCCGGATCTTCACCTCATATTTAAAGCAGAAGGTCACAGCCCATGACATAGCTATACGTATTATGACGCATATGCAAAAGAGCTTTCATAACAACTCCTTTTTTCCACGCTGATACATTCCACGCTCTAATAGCGGCCGCGGACTTCTAAATCGCTAAAGTCTTTATAACCGAATTATCCTGGGTACAGCTCACATAATTACAAATGGAAGAGATCATTTCCTGAAAATAGTCAGAAATCACGAGACGAATAGCAGCGAAGTGTTTCTTTCCAAAGCCGCGGAGCAGGCGGCTGAGACCCTTGACCTGGATCTTAACATCAGGAGTGAGGAAAGTGCATTACTCTGTCCAGATGCCTTACTTCTAAATGCTAGGGTGAAGCAGGCAGAGGTCAGCAACTTCTTGGAAGAGCTCCTCGACAAGAAAATGTACGAAAACTTTTACAGAAATGCAATAGATCAGTCCTTAACGATGGAGCTAACGTTTGCTTTCCTAAAATCATCCGGACTTGATTCAGGCACAGAGCTTTCTATTGTCGAGTGCCAGGACGCTGTTATTTCGAACTTAGTATACCGTTGCCGCATTTCACGTCAAGAAGTTCCCAGCGATAAGTACAGAATATGTCATGCACACTCTGAGTACATAAGGCACATACTATCCGGGTGTCCGAGTCACGCGGAAACGGCGTATGTCCAGAGATAGAAGGCGGCCAAAGAGTGCTTAACTACCATCTTTGACGCTCGTATGGTGTTGGCCGCGAACCTGCACTACCGAACGCTCCTAGGGAGATAGATTCAATTGTCAAGAACGAGAAGTTCCGCAATTAATGGCACCACAAGTGCTCGACAATAGTCTTCATTATACACTCGAGGCCTGATATCGTTCTCTTTGACTAAACTGATTACCCTTGTAATCGGTGCTTTTGGAGGTGTCAAGCCATCACTAGTTTGTAACCTCGAAGCCAAAAACCGCGTGACAAAAACATGTTACTTGGTTCACAATGTTCTTATATTTGACTGAAATAACCAATTTAGAAGCCCGAAAAAGATCGTACAACAATTCGGTGTCATCTAGTAACACGAATTTATTAACTGTAACATATTACTGTAATTACCTGTAAAATACTTAATTCATAGGTGAAACTAGACTACAAATATTGTTAAAAATAATAAAATTTGTATTGCACAATCATTTTGTCTGGTAATACAAAAGTTATTTGCAACGAGTGAGAGTTGAAAAATAGAAAATAATCGATATTTCCCTTATTTTTTAATTCAAAAATGAATTCAAATAATTTTAAAGTAATATTTTATTTTTACTATAATGGTTTGCAACATGAAAATTATTTTTAAACATATGTTTTATTAAAGTTAATTTATATAATTACCTTCCAGTGTGAAAATTGGTCGAAAATAAGTATTATCAGAATAAGCAAGACACTGTGTTTATTTAAAAAAGGATATATATAGAAACTAAAGGGCACGAGAATATGAAAAAATAAGAATTGTATTTTGGTAATAATTTGTTTAGTCAATTTTATTATACTCATCCAGAATTTCAGGATGGCGAGACGTTTCATAAATGGTTTATATCAAAATATTTTCGTTAAATGCGAAAAATTAGAATTATAAAATAAGAAGGTACTTCTTCAACTGAAAAATCATTATTTGTACACTTATTGTAATCAATACGAGTGAAAAAAATGTTTTATGATGATCTGAAATACTTTTTTTCTATTCAATTCTAAATCGAATAATTCTAACTTCTTGATTTTCACCCATAAATATTTATTTGAATTCCATTGAAGTGACTTGAATTCACTCCAATCCTCCTGGAATCCGTTGAAATATATTATAAGGTACCAATCAATTTTTTTAAATTCTCTTGAATCAATTTGAATGTAACTAGAGTGCAGTCAAAATAACTATTCCATAAACTTCAATTCAGTAAAAATTTCTTATTTAACTTTGAATTCATCTTCAATTCAGGCTTGGATATACTTCAGCTTATTTCAGTTCACTTAAATTCTCTTTAAATCATTACAGATCATACGGATATTCTTTAAATGATTAGAAGTGACTAGAATTCTCTGAAATTCCCCTAATTAAAACGGAACCTCTGAATTTAATTGCATTCACCTTGAATTAACTGGAATGCAATTCTAATTGCTTTAAAATCACGTTTGAATGGAGACGAATGGTGTTTAATTTATATTAAATCCATTACAATATCGTTAAATTCACTAAAATTTCCTTTGATTCCTGTGAATTATCCTGCATATTTTTTGCCTGACATTCTTTTTAAATCACTGGAATTACTTTTGAATTTATATTTAATGTGGCTGCCTTTCTGTTGGATTTAGTTTAATTTCAATTGATCACTTCCATTCATCTTTGTTTTGCCTTAAATTCAGCCAAATTCAAGTATAAATTGTATACGATGTGTTAAATTCAGTTTGAATATATTTGAATTGACTTCACTTTAACTCATTTTGAATTTGTTTTGATTTGATATTTATTATTATTTTTTGTTGTCCTACATGTTCAGGGTTCAGTATATTGAACAATGATTTGAAATTCCGATTCCATTAATTTTTATTAGAACTTTGTCTTTTTCATTCACCCAAACATATCTTAAATACTCAGTTACTTTTTAAAAAATATGTTGATTATGAATTTAGACAGTATATAGGGTTGATAACATAACAAGTATCCAGTCAAAGAGATTATGTAACACCTTGTCTATATAAGTACCTGAGTGATTGGATATTTAAAAATGTAAATTCAAGGCAACATTGTTTTGTAAAATGCTTAGAACTCTCAGGAATTCATCGTTAATACGGTTTTGATTTCCACATTAATTATTCCAGTAATTTTCAGTGCCCGGGGCGGAACGAGGCGAGGGTGCGGGCGTGTATTTAATAGCCCTAGTGTTACCTCGAAGGCTTTTCGCCATTAAGAATCCCACAAGACCATCCTCCGACCCTCTTCGCGCTTCACCTCCCACTGCACCGAAATTTCCAACCGCCATCTCTAACCCCTTCATTCCTTCCACCCCCACACACCACCCCCTCCTCCTTTCTCCTCTGGTCCCGACATATTACACTCTACTGCGGTGGTACGTGAATATAGTACATAGTGCTCGTTGGTACCTATCCCGGTACACTAAAATCATTAGAAACACGTGTGCAGCACAGGGCGCAGAATCCCGACGTGCCATTAGAGTGCTTAGATATTCCTGCCCGGAAATCAATATCAAAACATGCCTACAGGTATCTACTGGTATATGACCTAAGCTAGTTGTCCCTTAAAACTAAGTGGTTGAATATAGTGTTATCTATATCTATGTATGTCCATATATCTATATCTATATCTATATCTATATCTATATCTATATCTATATCTATATAAATAAACATAGCCGAGAAAATCAACGAAAACTGTTGAAATCTTTATTCGCGTGTATCTCGGATTCTAATTTATTTTCTGAACTTTTTTTATTGTTCTTGACCAATTTGCACATGACCTTTTCATTTGTGTAAAAAAAATGTCCGTTATGGCGTTCTTTCGAGATTTTCTATGACTTATGTCTGTGGTTTACGCCTACAGTTAACGAGCAGTTAGGGCTCTCCCTCAATTTACGGCTCACCACTCTTTGCAGTTTGCGTTGTTTTCCAAAAAATGAAACGATAATTATTTTTTAAGTTAAATTGAAATGCGGGTCGGGTTTGCGGGTTGGCCCGCAGACCCGCAATCCACCCGCCAACCCGCATTTAACCCGATGACCCGCAAAACCCGCAAACGCACAATCAATTCAGAATCAACTTAAAAACCTGAAAAGCTTCGTAAATATAATTTTGACCATACTAAAACTAAAAATTTTTGAAAATTTATCAAAATTTTGATTTTTTGTTTAAATTTCAGAAATTTATTAAAATTTTACAAAGGACCCCGCACCAATTACATGGTAAAAAAGGTCCCGGTGGAATTCTCAAAGTTTTTAATATTTTTTAGTTTATGCTCTCCTGATCAAAAAATCTTTATGGGAAATACTCAACTTATGAACAGTTTTTGCGCTACGACGATTTAAAAGTCAGATTTTGGTACATAGTTTTACCTGTGGGGTGGAATATATCACAGACTTTTTTTTCCACCCTTTGCATTGCTCTCCTGCAAGTTTTTGTAGAAAAAGAATTGCACGGACGAACAATGCGATGTAATCGCGTTGAAAGTGATAAGCGCTAAGCGTTCGAGCGATGCGCTAAGCGCTTAGACATCGCACAAGGCGTCCATATAATTGCATGTTATCGAGCTTCAAACGCGGAATTCGATTTCTATTATCAAGAGGCGTTTGGTTGTCTGACAAAAGAATCGACACACAGCGTTGCAACTGGGCACTGATCAACCAGTTTATCTCAAGCACTCTAAAGTACCTTTTGCAGAATTCTCCTTCCGTGCCAACGCTTCTAGGTGATTTCTTAAACGCTTAGCATTGAAGTTAAAGTAGGAGCGTAAAAAAGAAATAAGTATTCCTTAAGGTAAACGTCCCAGTAATCGTGACCATAAGAGATTTCATTGACTTCAAATATTTAGAATATTGCTTTGGAAGGATTATTTAAAAAACGATTGGTACGGATTGAAGCATTAAACATCCTAGAATATTATAAAAATTGTATTTACATTATATTTAATATGACTTTTTATTTATAAACAATTAAAAGTAAAAAAGCACCGATGTCCCAGTTATCGTGATTTCCAAATCTGCCATGTAGTAGTAATCGTGAGTCGTTGTCCCAGTCTTCGTGAAAAAGGTTAAGTTTTCTTGAAATCAGTTCTTAGCGATTTGAAGGTGTATTTCAAGTGTATTTTGGCATACAAAAATTTACACACTGGTAATTTGTATAATTAACTTGTTTGCAACATAAATTATAAACACAATGACGAAATTTGATAACTTGCAGTGACTAAAAAAATCATGTGTATTTGGAGGTTATGTTCTGTTTACGTTGTTAAAATATTAAAACTATCAATAATTATATATCTATTACACATTTTTCTTTATATTATGCAGTATATATTAATGTTAGCTAATGAAAAACTATCAATAAATATTAACTTCACTGAAAATTGATAATAAACTGAAAAATTGATAATGAAATCACTGAAGTCTTGCCAATATTTCACATAACCTTTTTTCAATTTTAAGCACTAATTTATATTATGATTACTGCTCACAGTAAGAAGTCAGTTCTCCGATTTCATTTCACGCTTTTTTGAAATTAATTAAATTATTATTTGTAATGAAATATGGAAATGAAATTTTGACAGAGTCGTCCTAGTCTTCGTGACTGGTCATGATTACTCGAGCAACTATGCTTTTGAAACGTCCCTATAATCGTGACCGATATTTCTCGAACGAGAAGGTACTCAATGAAGATTTCACTTAATTTTATGAAACAAAAATTATTTTTGATCACAAAAAAAATAATTTTCGCCCCGATCAAGTAATTTCTTGCCATATTAAAAGCTTGAGCAAAGAAACGCCTTTCCTAACTTAAATGTTAAGCTATTTTCCACGTTTCGTGATTCATCGCCACCGGGAATACAAATGAATTTTTTTACCCATGTGCACTATTTGTATAAAAAAAAACTAATTTGGTTTCCGCAACAAGCACTGTTTACACTTACTTAAAAATTTTTTAGGATTGTATTTTTATGCGGAATATACGTCTGGTCGCACTGTACTGTTTCTGTCTAGTCCGTCTTGACTCGACACTGGCGCGCTACGGACTGACTGTCCAGTGGCTAGCCTGAGGTGTAACGCTCGGATCAACTAGTCTCTAGACAGATCGTCTATTTTGATGAAAAATAATTCATACATTGATAATATGATTTTTTTAATCAATATAACTCCAATATATATATATATATATATATATATATATATATAATAATAATAAAAGTTTGTCATAAGGCCAACCGCGGGATTTCGCCGGGAGTGGGTGCTGATCTGAAAAACTGTACCCGCTCCCAGCTAGATCGCGGCAAAATTCATTAAAATATCAAAGCTGTATTTTCTGGAATATTGTAAGGATAATGCATAGATAAATTATACATATTAGAACTAATACTAATTTATTATATCTTTACTACGTAATTCATTCAAAAGCAAACGTGTTTTAAACATTTCTTAAATATAAATCGTTGTTAAGAATACAGTATGTATATTAAGATTTCAATTACCTTCTAATAATTATTGCTTATTATCTCAAATAATTGATAGAATGCATTTAAGTATTATTTTAGCATTTATGTTAAAATTATCATTTTCTGAAGTCACTTATATAATTTGTGTTTGAGTCAAAACACTAACACTAAAATATAGAAATAAATCTTGAACTTTTCCTTATATAGTCGAAACATAATTGAAACATCTGATAGAAATAATTAGTTGTTATTTAAATCTTACGTCTATTCTTCTCCTTTATTGTTAAAATAAAACACAACTTTATATCCTTTTATCAGTAGATAGTAAATTAGTTCATGAGTCTAAAAAAATTGACGTGCGGCACACGAGTTTCTGAAAAAGGAAGAAAGAGTCATGCAGAATAATCGCCGCGCATCTAGTTCTCTAAATTACGTCGCCCTTCTTACCACGCTCCGTACACACTACACACATATATACTTGCACATAAAAAGCTTGCTCAAAGGAAAAACGCTTTCCTCTCTGCCTGTGCTGCTTAAAATTCATAAGACGCTCTGTTTACTTACTAAAGATATACGCGGCTTGCCCAACCCGTTCTGCTTCCTCCTCCACCCCATTGCCTTTACTCACCCCTGTCTCCCATCCCCCACTCACTCCGTCATCTTGGACCACTCCACCCTTGCGCGATTTTCGCGATAGGTCGTAGTCGTGCTTTATCGCGGAAAATAAAATTATTGGTTGCACTTTTCCTTCGGGATGCTTTCTTCTTTGCTGCCATCTCGTTTCATCCCCATTCCGCAACCATCTTGATGCCACTCGAACGATCTTTGGCCAAATCTTGAGACGTAGACACCTACTTATTGCGCTGTTAATTCCACCGTAGAACTTTCTTTGCGATGCCAACCATCCTTTCGTCATACCCACCATCTTTGTACCTCTTCGCGGCGTGTTACCGCTTCAGTCGATCGATTGCTAATTTTAGTCAATTTACATTTCACTACGTGCTAATCTTCGGATCGCTCCATTGATCTGAGGAAGTCCTTTTCTATTGTTTCAAATGTTAGATGGGGATGTATTTACACATTTCTGTCAGTTTGTATTTTAAATGCTCTATTGAAATTGATCTATTGAATTTCCAAGAAACTTAAAAAAAGCATTCGATCGCGTCTTGAAAACGTAAAGAATAAGTGAAATCCCCGGTAATTTTCTCAAGAAGCCGGGATTTTTCCTGAATTTCATTTAAATACTTTTTCTTTATCTTGCGAAATTCACGCCCTTTAAACCCCGCTGAATAGGTCACTGCTAAAAATAGGTGGTTGAACAAGTTATTTTCATAGTAAACACTCTCGTGCAGAAATTCAGATGGGAATCTAATATGAATTCAGTCAGTTCTCCCTACTTCTAGTGTAGCCCTGTTCGGAGAATTTGAACAGAGCCCGACACACTTTTGCCGCGGTTTTGGCAGATTAGTTACTATTGGACGGCGATATATGAAACCCATTTTGTGTGTCTGTCGAGTACCTTACAACAGACTCATTTAAAATAATGCTAAATTAAGGGAAGTCTGTATGGTCATTATTACCAATTTTTATTAGTCATTTGTATATTCCCTTACATTCCCTTATTTGATGCAACTATTCAATTCATTAAAATAAAAATGTAAGTAGTTTCATCAATTAATTAAATATTTTAAACTACTACTACAATTATTAGTATCTCATTTTACTAATAATATAATTGAAATTGGACAAATTTGTTAAATTTTGAAGCTTTTTCTTGATTTTGCCCATTTGAATCATATGGAAAATTTAACGACCCTCAGATTTCCTATATTAATGAATTTCAGACTTTTATAATTAATTATAAACAAACTAAGCGTCTGATCGAAAACCTGAAAAAAAAACTTTGTATTCGCCTCTGCAATATCTAGATGCACCTTTTTTCTCTTGAACCATATTTTAAATATTAGCATCATTTTTTAAAGTTCTGAAGTTGTTATGAACAAAATAAACGTCCAGTAGAAAAACCGAGAGCACCTTTAGATTCGTCTGCGAAATATGCAGGTGCGCTTTTTTGTTTTGAACGATTTTTTAAACAATTCAATCATTCAAAATTTTGCAAAGCATGATAGTCAAACGAAGGGACCGATCAAAAAACCTAAAACACCTTTGAATTCGGCTCGAAAATATCTAAATGCGCTTTTTAGTTTTTGTTTTCAAAACATTTTTTGAAGAATTATATAATTTTTGAAATACTGCAACTTCCGTAAACGAATATATATTGATTTTACATTTACTTTGACTATTTGATCAAAATCACCATGTAAACACCTCTTGGAGTTTTTTTTTAGAAAAATAATTGTTTAATCAAATGAAATTTTAATAACATCTTGTTCACTTTTTACGATAAATTCTAAACTTATGCAAATATATGTTGCAGTTACATTATTTTTTACATTCTGCAATTGTTATATAATGGTTTGAAACAAAAAAAAAGAGCACATTCACATATTTCCGAGATGAATCCAAAGGTATTTTCGGTTTTTTGATTGAAGAATTTTTTTATTCAAACAATCATTTTTCCAGAAAAAAGCCTCTTAAAGGTGTTTACATGTTGATTTTGATTAAGTAGTCAAAGTTAGTGTGCAATTAATATATTTGTTCATAAAAGTTGCAGGACTTTAAAAAAAGTATGTAATTGTATAAAGAATGGTTTTAAATAAACGCATTTAGATATTTTTGAGACGAATGCAAAGGAGTTTCCATTTCTCTTTCGGACGCTCAGTTTGTGTATAATGTATTACAAAAGTTTGAAATCCATAAATATAGAAAACCTCAGGGCCGTAAAAGTTCAAGGGGAGCTGGAACTAGTGAGGCATGCAAGGAAGACAAGGCAATAAAATACAAGTTCAATCATTTGTATAAAAATTCAAGCAGAGAAAATTAATCTTGTCATGACATTTTTGAAATAAAATCAATAATCAAGCGAGAACGATCGATAATCTTGAATTTTTTTAACTTTCTATGTAAATGTCACTTGGACATATAAAAAACATAGTTTTATGGCAAAACCTACACGGGGAAACTATTGGTTGTAAAATTTGGCATTGTACTCTCTAAATCTAGCTCGAGGGGCTACTCACTACGAAATTTGGAAATCTTTAAACTGTGAATGCGGCAATCTGTATTGAATTCTTATAGAGACTTCCAAGATTGCCTTGGGATTGCCGTGAGTTCCGAGATTTCCGACTCTGCTCGCGATCAGAACTCACATGGGATTCTATAGACTCGGCTAAATTTGGCGGCCTTCGGATTCAGTCGGCTGTTCGTTCCACGCATCTGAGCGTATGTGGGAATGCTCCAGGCCACCTCACCTCTGCCCACACTTACCCAAAGATTTCCAAGATTTCTCACGAATTATAGATTGCTGAGAGATTTCCAAGAGTTCCTCCAAGAATTCTCTCAAGATTTCACGTGCAGCAATCTAAGATTTCTTAGTGAGTAGCCACTCGATCCGACTTAGAGCAATTCCATGTCAAATCATCTGAAGAATTTCCGCTATTGTTAGTAATTTTGATGAAAATTCTATGATCCGTTCTCTTAGGTGTTGAAAGAAAAACCCTGAAATAATTTTTGAAAAATTCAAAAAACTTAGGAGATATTCAAAATTGAAAATTTTGGTCCTTTTTTAAAAACGTTCATAACTTTGGTGATTTTAATACTATTAAGGTATGTTTTCTTCTAATTATTTGTAATAAGACGCAGTTTCGAAGAAATATTTGTTGAAAAACAATTTTTTAACATCTTGGATTTTTTAAGAAGAAATTTTTAAACTGAATTTCTGGCAAAAAATCTCCATTTCATTTGAAAAAATTTTTATATATAGCGTACAATGTCCTCTATAAGCCCTGTAAATATCAAAATGGGATCTCCCTTAGTTTTCGAGAAGTAATTAAGAACGTACGCCGTGGCATGGTGTCCCCCGCGCCCGAGAGTCTGAAGTCTGAAGTTCGTGCATACGATTATAATATTCGTCTATTGCTCTTCTATTGTTATTATGGTTTTTTACATCGTGTGCATCATTTCGGCCTACGTTTTTAATTATTTTTCAAAAACTAAAGGAGATCCCATTTTGATATTTACAGCCGAACTCAAGACATAGAGAACAAAAGCTCCCAAGACCTCATCTTCATGGCATTAATTTTTAATGTATTAATGATTTCCTTTAACTGCAATAATTATATTCTTTGTATAGCGAATCTAAAAATGTTGTCCATTTTTTCCTATGTCCAACAGTTCACTAGATACTTGAAGAAAATGCCAGTTTTAATCTTTTTACGAAAAATTTTATATGCCTGTAGTTCTTCAGACTGACAGATTTCGAATTTTGAGTTAGCAAATCAATCCTTAACAGATGACAACTGTTTGGTCCCAACCTAGCTACCTGATTCCTGGAAATGGCAGGCCCTGCAATGGGCAATAAAATTTACAAATGAAAAACGTTTGTAATTTTGACAATGTTAAATGTTCAAGCCATAAATTGGTAATATATATTACATTTCTTCAGAATAAATTCGGTATATTTATCGAGACTTACAATTTTCGCCTTAAGATTACTCCACCTCGACTGGTCTTAAGATTTGGAATAAAACTTCTTGTCTTAAGACGAGTCCACCTCAAACTGTCTTCAAAATTCGTCGTGAACCTTAACCATAAACTCAAGACTTACATCTCTGACTTCTAAAATACACTTCTAAATACACTGGCCGCCAGCGAGACATAGCCATCTTGATAACGAACTCCAGATGAGCCAAGATGAACTCAAGACGAAATATTTTTACTCCGGTATCCATAAAAAAAAAAAAAATAATAAAAAGTGGATTATTTCAGAAATTCAGTTTAAAAATTTGTTAACATGGAATTGCTCCTTAGTACAAAACTATTGATTGGTAGTAGTAGTTTTTTACCAATTCATATAGCGCCGATTCGTTTGCTGCTAATAATAAAAATCTACTAATTCAATGTGTAAACCGACTAAATGAATAAGTAACTATATCTTGTAAAGGAATTGCATATGCTACTAGTAAATTTATTTGTCAATGTATTGCTAGGTACTTTTTTAATCGGTACCCGAGTAAAAATAATTCGATTTGGCTAAGTCTTTACTCAAGACATATCAAAGACATAGCCAACACGTTTTTCTAAGTGTCGCCCCTGACCGCCAGCGAGACTTTATATTACGTCTTGACGTCGAACTCAAGTCATATACAAGAAAATGCTCCGAAGACCTGCGAAGGTCATCACTAATCCGCTTTAAATTTTACAGAATGTTTAGATTATTGATCTTAATGTTATTTATTTTGTATGCATTAATAAGTTTGTTTATCTGCAATAATTGTGTTCTTTGTATGGCAAATCTAAAAATGTTGTGCATTCTTTCTTACCCAAGTAAAAATATTTTGTCTTGATTCGTCTTGGCTCGTCTTGAGTTCGTCTTTAAGACGGCTATGTCTCGCTAACGTGGCGGCCAGGGGCCAGACTTAGGAGATGGATATTCAAGTCTTGAGTTTATGACTAAGGTTTACGACAGGTTTTGAAGACAAGTCGAAGTGAACTTGTCTTAAGAATAAAAGTTTGTCTTTATAAATAAACAGGATTTTTTCTAAAGAAAGTTATCTTACCAATTAATGGCTTTAATATTTTCCAGGGTCAAAATTACAAAATTTTCCGTGTGGGAATTTTATTGTACTTCATACTCCGACCTCTACAAATAATGGACCCCACCAGCAGGGCCTGCCATTTCCAGGAATCAGGTAGTTAGGCTGGGATCAAACAGTCACATCTGCTAAGGATAAAAATTTTACAACCGATGAAACTTCTAATTTTGTAACAAATGATTTGCTAATTCAAAATTCGGAACCTGTCTGTCGCAAAAACTACAGGCATATACAATTTTACATAAAAAGATAAAAACAGTGATTTTCTGCAAGTATCTAGTGAACTGTTGGCAATAGGAAAGAATGGATCACATTCTAAAATTTTAGATCCAAAGAACATAATTATTGCAGTTAAACAATAGTACATTGTACAACAAATCGTGTGCGTAGCACACGATGCTTTCCCCAATCACCTCACCGCACAGTGGGGCAAAAAAAATGTCCGTGGACAAATTGATTTTCAGAAGACAATTATTATCCGATTTCAACTTTTTTTTTAAATGAAAGCTAATAAAATTTCGCAGCGAACTGTCATGGCTGATTTGTTAATTTTTGTTTATATAATAACGTGGGTGTGGTGGGCCCAAATTGGTAGTAAATATCCACCTAGAAACACTACCCGAATCGGGTAGTGAGGCAATGAACTTTCGAGTTCGAACTGCTAATCAATGTATGTATGTATAATAACAAAAATGAAAAAAAAAATTAACTTTTGAAATATACCGGTTTTAAAAAATACTTTGATATTGATTCAATCAAAAATACCCAAAAAACTGAAAGCAACTATCCAAAAAAGATGTCCAATAGCAATGCAAATGTTAAAAAATTGATTGAATTTATTATAAACAAATAAGTGGATGAAAATGGTTTCGTGGGGATTGGCGGCTATTCGTCACTTAATTTGCACTAAATTTGAACAATTTATGGACAAAAATAGTTTTTTAGTTGAATTATTATTAAATGTTAATAAATAATTTGTTATTTTAAAAGCAATTTTTATAAACAAATATCCATATCAGGTATTTTTGATAGAATAAATAAAGTTTTTTCTATGAAATCGATCATATATTACTCAGAAATAAAACCTAAGCATCATATTTGGTCATCAAATAAAAGTGAATAATTCTTCAAACTACCTTAATTAAAAAATGCACTATTTGGCTACTTTTGGAGGTACTAACTTGATTTTTTCGATGCAATTAACTGTAAGTAACTAACTTCTAAATTTTTAAGAATATTTTGATAACAGTAAACAATTTATTATTGTAAACAACAGTTGTTTAAACACATTTTTATCATTTTATATATTTATAAATAAAATACCGCTTTTTTACGGAATTAGCAGCCAGTTATTCAGGAATGATTTTTTTCTATGAATCGATAACATTTGATAATTGTTTAACCAAACTTAATTAACAAATGCATTATTTGGCTATTTTTCAGCATTTAAACTTGTTTTTTTGTGTGTAATCAACTATTAATAACACATTTTTTTGATAGTTCGATAACGATCCACTATTTTTATTTTTATTAACAATGTAGTAAACAAATTTTTCTCGGTTAATGCATTTGTAAAATAAAATTTTTTTCTTGTGGAATATAATTAAAATTACTTAGCAATAATTCCTTGCCATAAGCTGATAAAAATTAATGATTCATTAAAGAAACCTAATTATCGAACTATTAAAAAAAGTTAAAAAATGTGTTATTAACAGTTGATTACTTAAAAAAACAAGTTTAAATGCTAGCAAATAGCCAAATAAATAGCTAACTAACTGACTGTTAATTCCGTGAAAAACGCGGTATTTTATTTATAAATACATAGAAGGATGAAAATTTCGTTGAACAATAGTTGTTCACAATAATAAATTGTTATCTGTTATTAAAATGTTCTTAAACATTTAGAAGTTAGATATTTACAGTTAACTGCATCGAAAAATCAAGTTTGTACCTACAAAACTAGCCAAATAGTGCATTTGTTAATTAAGGTAGTTTAAACATTTATTAACTTTGATTTGGTGACCAAATATGATACTGAGGTTTTATTTCCAAGTAATATGTGATCGATTCCAAAGAAAAAACTTGATTTATTCCATCAAAAATACCTGATATGGATATTTGTTTATAAAAATTGCGTTTAAAATAACAAATTATGTATTAACATTTATTAATTCGACTAAAAAACTCTTTTTGCCAATAAATTGTTTAAATTTAGTGCGAATCAAGTGAAGATTTGCCGCCAATCCCCACGAAACCATTTTCATTCACATATTTGTTTCTAACAAATTCAATAAATTTTTTAACATGTGCATTGCCAATGTAAATCTTTTTTGGATAGTTGCTTTCAGTTTTCTGAGTATTTTTGATTGAATCAAAGCATTTTTTAAAAACCAGTATACTTCAAAAGTCAATTTTTTTTTTGCATTTTTGGTATTAAATACATACATACATACATAGATTAGCAGTTCGAACTCGAAAGTTCATTGCCTCACTACCCAATTCGGGTCGTGTTTCTAGGTGGATATTTACTACCAATGTGGGCCCACCACACCCACGACGGGCCAACAGCACGCAGGTATTCCTGAACGGTTACCCATCCAAGTACTGACCGCGCCCAACAATGCTTAACTTCAGTGATCTTACGAGAACTGGTGTTTTCAGCGTTGTATCGCCGTTGGCTTTGGTATTAAATAAACAAAAAAAGAAATAAAAATTTAAAAATCAGCCATTATGGTTCGATGCGAAGTTTTATTAGCTTTCATTTAAAAAAAAGAAGTTAAAATCGGATGATAATTGCCTTCTGAAAATTAATTTGTCCACGGACGTTTTTTTTTGCCCCACTGTGCGCCGGAACGAGTGACCACGTTCTTTCAGAAGAATCTAAGTTGCGATGCGCAGTTTCAGCGAGAAGGGGTAGAATGGGAATGCGCATGGCATTACTTAGTTCTCTAGAGGACTAAATGCCACATTACTTCGCTGTGACGTCACCAATCGAGTAAAGACCAAATTAGATTCTTCTGAACAAACGTGTAAATCGTAAGTTCCGGCGCGAGTATTGGGGAAAATTATTAATACATAAAAAATAAATATCATGAAGATAAATAATAGAAACATTCTGTAAAATTTAAAGCGGATGAGTGATGACCCTCCGAGGTCTTGTGAGCCTTTTGTTGTCGGTGTCTTTGAGTTCGGCTTGAAGACGACAAATGAAGTCTCGCTGGCGATCAAGGGCGAAACTTACAAAAACGTTTTGGCTATATCTTGGATGAAGACTTAGCCAAGACTTCAATAAACGTGAATAGTAAAAATAAATGGTATACTTGAAAACTTTCCTGCGGCATGCTGGAACATGACGTCCAAGTACAAGCGCGAGGACTCCCTTTACATTCAGCCCTGTATCTCAATAAATCTTGAGTTGTCCATTTTCTTACTTGACATTTTTCATAGTGGAAAATTCGAGCTTTTTTTGCAACTATTAAAAAAAATGAATAAAAGGGTGCAAAAAGCACTTTCTAAAACCCTCATAAAAAATCAAATCGCGTAATTAGAAAGCGAGTTACAGACTTTTGAATCTACCGGTCTATAAATTTGTGGATTCATTACTTTAGTACAATCGAAGAACATGACTTTCAAAGCTGGGGCAGTTGAAAAATAATGCACAATAGAACGATTGATAAAACTTATCTGAAACAATAAGTCTATCCAAGAGAGAATAGAACTCTAAATGGATTTCGAAATTTTTATAAAGTGCAATAGTTAGTTTTCCTCATATTTCCAGTAAATTCATTATAGTAAAACAAGATAAATGTTCCTCATTCAATGTCCTCTTCTCATTAGATTCGGATTAATGCAGTGCCGCACTATAATTATCTCTCTTCCTCAAAGTACACTAGTTCATCGATTGTTTGTTAAGAAAGCAGATTTTGAAGCAACTCCTCTCCTATTCGTTGCTTTTGTCAAGTCATTTCTCATTATGTTCCTTGGGTGTATTTAACTATTTACCCTTGCACGGTGCCAGGAAATACGAGGACGCGTAATAAAACACTGCTGCCTGCATCTTGGCTACCTTCTATGAAGCTGACGCCACGATACGAACCAAGCTACTATTAACTCATTACGGGAACTTCTTCGCATTATTATCACATTCTCTTTGAGTCTATGCTAACACGTACTTGCACACCATGGTGTCTGTGGGTGGCAGCGCGAGAGGGTCGCAGGGACGGAAGTGACAGTGCGGTTAGAAGGAGGGATGAAGGAGGACCGGAAAGGGTGGGTGCAAGCTCGGCATTGTTTCGAACAGGCAAGAACACACTATATACATACATACATGAATACATCTATTTGGCACATAAGGAAGAGAGTGAGAGGCAGAGATAAAAGCAGAGAGCAAGGAGGAGATGAGTGCATCTTAGAGACCGCATAGAAGAGAACATGCTACGAAAGCAGCCATCTTGCCACAAACTTGACTCGACCAATCAGCGACGAGACTGTGGTCACCGTTATACTATCTTCTATCTTCCTTTCTCTCTACATATTTGCCCTTCTCTCTCTCTCTCTCTTCCTCTATCTTCCTCCACTATCTTAGTTCTACCTCACACCCCCACCACAGGCAGAGCCAACCCTTTAATTCTAATCAATTTAGTCTTGCGAGCCCTATCCGACGAAGGGGAACCAAGGGGGTTGAAAATGTGCTGGGTCCTCTTGGGCAAATGTCTAGTATATGGCTAAATAATTAGCGCGAGAGATTAATTGAAGGAAGTTAAACACTTTTAATGACTGGGTGCCCGCACCCTCTTTGCCTCTAGTTCAACTTTTAGATGCAGAAAGACCTGCCTCTTGGTGTGAATAGCAGTATGATAAATAACAAGGAAAAAAATAATTAATAATAATTATTATTATTATTTGAAATCACGAGACGTGAAACTTCCCTCAGTAGTTCGAGAATAGATGTGAAGTGGCCCTGATCAAAATTTAGACAGGAAGTGTCAACTTAATCATTAGGGTTACTTCGAAAGACACCTATTACGTTTTTAATACTTCGACCTCTTACTTTATGGATTTGGAATGTTATGCATGCCAATAAAATATTTTTTAAATCTTTTATCGGATGCTTGGACTTACTTTAATCTGATCGGATTTTCCACCGCACACAGAGTAGGTATCAGTGATTCTCGCATAGCTTTCCTGCATGCATATTTTTGAAAATATTGTAAAAAAGAATTTTAAAACAGGATTTTTTGAAAATTGATGGGGATAATCTGAAACTTAAGACCCTTTTCTTAAAAATAAAAAATTTTGGTTAGAAACGTTCTATCTTAGACATTAGTTTAAAATAACTAATCGAAAAGCAACAAGTCAGTCGCTGATTTCATCAGTTAGTTAGAAGCTTGGACTAGAATTGCGCTGCAAATGTGCCCATTAGCACCATCAGTAAAAAATTATCTACTGCAAACTCGAAAAGAGTCGTAACAAGTGTTACGTGGATGGGGGGCTAGATAGACGCACAACCCCCTCCCCTTTTTACCAAATTAACTTTAAGATTGCATTTCCTTGAAAAACTCCAAATGCACCGGTATGCGCCATCAAGCCAAATTTTGCGCTACATTGATAACCGACTTATCAGCAACAACGGACATAATTTGTTCTAGAGAAATTAAGGAGTTTGTTCCGAAGTTGCGAATATGAAAAAAATCGATTAATGATTAATGACTTTACGGTAAAAAAAAACTCTTAATTGTTCCAAAATGATGACCGAAATGATAATAAATATGAAAAGTAGGTGCGGTAAAAGTTAAAAATAATAATCACGAATGAGTTGAAGAGAAAGTATAGGATAGTACGATATTTTCTCGAAAAAAAATCAAGACAATTTATATTTCGTCTGAATTAATTTGTATTATTTTTCAACGATGAGAATTGTGGTTCTCGGTCCTTTTCGTTTTAAATTAATAATGCAGTTTCAAATTGTTTAGTTTTTATTATTTTATTTATAATTGCTCATTTCAAATGTACAGTCAAATATTTAAAAAATTGTTCTTTTTTCAATTAAAACATTTTAAATTGAACAGGTTGAAAATAGAATATTTTAGACTGAAACAATATTTGAATATGATTTAAAATGGAATAAAAGCGTTTAATTATGAATCTATTAATTTTCAACGTTAAAATCGGTAAATTGTTCGATTTACAGTTTTTATTGTTTAATTCTCAGTTGATAAATGTAAGAATTCTTTTATTAAAAATTTTCAAGTTCAGACGCTTTTAATTTTTTATTGTATTAGTCTTCACTACTACATTTTAAAATACTTTAAGTTGCAAATGTACGCTAAAAAATGAAGACCTAAAATGGAAAATTACTGAAGTAAAAGATTTTTAAATTACGAATTGTGAACTGAATGATTTTGTAATTGAAAAAGTTAACAATTCTAGTTAACTTTAAAAAAAAGCTAAAATCGAACAAATTTTGGAAATTTTATCATATTATGTAATATGGTGATATGCCAGATAATTAAATGGACTTTTCTTCTCAGAATCGGTAAAATTCTTGAAAAAAAAATTAATGCACTGTAATTTCCCGGTTGTCGCGGTTTCCTGGTACAGTAGCGACCCTAAAATAATTCAAGTTTGAAGATTTGCAATTCCAAATTAAAAACATCTAAAATTCAATATTTTAATATTTTGTTGTGAAGTTGAAAAATCCACTGCCTCAAACATGGACTAAACAGGCAGAATTGTATTACTTTTCATAGTCACATTTGGTATATTTCAGTTAAGTACGAAAAATATGCAAGTCGTTAGCAAATGATAATAATCATAACCGTAAATAATTATAAAGGAATCAATTATGATGAATGATTTTCCTAGCATTCAATTCATATGGATGATGAAATTCCAATTCTCATAATTCAGTTTACCATAGTGGAGAACAATCTCGCTGTCATCCCGGAGGCCCGTGTTCGATTCCTGCCAGATTCTTCTATAACCCAATTTTTTTCCGTTTTAGCTCTTAAAATATAATATAATTCCTAATTCTATGTTCAAAAATATATATTTAATTTCTGTAATGAGCAATTATAATTATGATAAATGTACCTCACAGGTTGTGCGAATTAATAAATTTATGTATCGAGACGGGGAAAGTCCCAGACGATTGGAAAAAAGCGATTATCGTACCAATATACAAAAGAAAGGGAGATAAAAACAACTGCAGTAATTACAGAGGTATCAGCCTACTAAGTACAGTAAGTAAAATATACTCAAAAATACTTATTCGTAGGGTAATGGAAATCACAGAAGAAAAAATATGGGAAGTCCAAAGTGGATTTATGCCAGGAAGATCATGTACAGATCAGATATTTAGCCTTAGACAGATCACAGGAAAAAGCTTGAGAGTAGGAAAGAAAGTTTTCTGTGCATTTATTGCCCTAGAAAAAGCATTTGACACGGTAAATAGAAGTAAACTTTGGGAAGTTCTTAAAGAATACGGAGTAAATGGAGGGCTCCTGCAAGCAATAAAAACAATATATACAGGTAGTAAAGCGAGCGTAAGGGTAAACGGGAAACTGAGTGACTGGTTCGATATTACGCAAGGCGTGAAACAAGGATGCGTTATGTCCTCGTGGCTATTTATCATATTCATGGATAAGTGTCTAAGAACTGCACTCTTCGACGAAGAAGGTGTAGATCTCCAAACAGTTAAGGTACGTGGGTTAGCTTTCGCAGATGACAAGATTGTTATGGCAGAATCAGTCGAGGACTTGCAAAGAATGTTGAATAAACTTCATACAACAATGAAGGACATGGGACTCAAAATTAACGTAAATAAAACAAAAATCATGGTGTTTGAGGGAAAGAGTGAGAAAACAATGTGCAACATTGTCCTAAATGATGAGAGATTAGAGCAAGTTGACAAGTACGTATATCTATGTAGTCTATTCACTAGCGACGGAAAAATAGATGGGGAGTTAGATAGGCGCATATGTAAATAAGGGTAAACAGGTTATCGGTAGAGCAGGGTCCATCCTAACAAATAAAAACATATCAAAAAAAGCTAAAATGGCCATACACAATTCTATATTCGTACCGACTGTACTATACGGTAGCGAGACATGGACCTGTCAAGAAAAGGACAGGAGTAAAATTAACGCGATCGGCATGAAACCTCTGCGCATAATATGCGGGAAAACACTAATGGACAAAGTCCAAAACGAGACAATCCTCAAAGAATGTGGTGCAAAAGAGACAATAGTTGACACATGGGAAAGAAATCAGTTAAGATGGTTCGGACATCTTGAAAGAATGAAAGATGAACGACTGACCAAACAAGTGTATAAAGGTAAAGTAAATGGCAGAATGCCCAGAGGTAGACCGCCGAAAGAATGGTTAGAATCTGTAAATGAGACATTAATCCGTAGAGACATAAGAAGCCATAGGAACACAAGAGCTTGCATGAAAAAATGCATGGACGTGAAGGAAGCTAGAGTAGTATGCCAGGACAGAAAAGTGTGGCGACAAATAGTTTGTAAACAGAGTGACAGTAGAATGAATGACGCCTGAAACAAAGATCTTGGATACTAATGGGCCCAAGTGGAGAACCATACATAACAATTTTGTGAGGCTCTTCACTTGGGGTGATCGCTAGAGAGATTGATCAGCAACCTGGGTCGGAGCAGTGTTGCGGAGTAAACGTGTCATTTAAATAAATAACACGAGAATTCCAGATCAATCTAAAATATATATACCTAACACTCATATACCTATCCACCTCATAACTATATTCCTACCTACCTTATACCTATATACCCATATGCACACTACTATTCTCCAACCGAGCAAGTCACGCCTACCCCGAAAGGGAAATGGCTTAATGGTATAATAATAATAATATACATTCAATATAAGTTACATATCTCTGTTCTTTCTTCTTTCTTTCTGATATACAAAGCAGGCTGAATATAGAAACCCCTCTATAAATCGGAATATTTTTCGTGTTGGTAACGGCGCGGCGGCCTGGAAATTTTTACTGAACTCCGCCGTGAGTATCATCGTATTGTCCTGCTAAATATTAAGTCTCTCACTTTGTTTTCTGTTGATTAAAATTTCTGAGATTTTCAAGATTCCCGTTAAGAAAATTAGTGCTCCATATAAGAATTCTTTCTGAATTATTTTTAATTTTCCTAGATAAGGTTCTATAGTATCTGTGAAAGAGTAGGTCCGCGATTATTATTGATTTTTTCTTATATCCGCCACTTCGGAACAAATTCGTTAATTCCTCCAGTACACATTTTTTTGTGAAAGGGGTTTTCCATAAACTACGTTACTAATTTGAGGGGTCGGAGAGGTGGTCGCGCAAAAAAGAACGGTTATCAATAGGAAAAATGGGGAAGGGATCGCTAGAAATAACATTACGGGCTTATATAACGTTCAGTACGTTTTCTGTTGATAAATTTTAACAAAGTTTACTAAAGCGACCCTGAAACAGCATTGTTCAATAATAACTTAATGAAAATGATTTAATCCACATTGTATCCACATGTAAAATCCACATTTAGCCAATGTCTATACAATACCTTTGGCTGGAGGCAGGGGATTAGACAAAGCTATGAATGTGGTGGTAAAAATGGGCCTTAATTAGTAACGTAGTTTTTTGGACGGACCTTAATTTCAAATGCGCTCAAATGTATCACCAATAAAAAATGTTGCGCTAACTAATTCACAAAGACCTCGTTGGTAGGGAGGGGGGGGGGGGGTAGTATTAGGTATGTCGTAAGTCCTCGACACGGAGATTTTAACACTTTGCTAAGTGATGGCCAAACAAAAGAAAATCGTTTCATCTTAAAACTTTCTGCAGTCCTTCGGGCACAACCGCGAATGCGCTAATATTTGCGACAACATATTTCTGCATCTCTAAAAAACTGTCCGAGATATGACCATATATTTCAGACAGTTTTTTAGATATTCAGAAAAACATTGTGGAACATATGAAGTAGCGTATTTGAGGTTTTGCCAGACGGGTTGCAGAAGGTTTTAAGATTAAACGATTTTTTTTCTTATTTCTTCACTTCCCAAATTGTTGAAACCTCCGTATCGTGGACAATTTGAAAAATTTGCAAAAAAATTTTGTGCCCAATATGAAAGCATTTAAAGGAAAAAGATATCTTTGTTAATTGGTAGCGCAACATTTTTTATTGGTAGCGCATTTGCGCGCATTAGAAGTTACGATGGACGGTTGAAATAGTATTATTTTATCTATTTGTGTCGCTAATAACTCGTTTATCAATGTGGCGCAAAATTTTTGCTGGATGGCACATGCCGGCGCATTTGGAGTTCTTCAAGATCCGACAAACTTATTATAACTCGTAGGGTTTTGTGGCGCAAAATTGTTTATACTCTCTTAAAATGAACCAGTGAAATCTGACTGAGTGAAACAGCCAGAAGTACGTCACTGACAATCAGTGAGATTTCACTCATTCACTCAGTGGAATTTCGTCACTGGTTTAATCAGTGAGGTTCACTGGTTTCTCAGTACCAGTAGTCATCTGGTCATACGCGTTGCCTTCTGTCAGCTGATTAGGTATTACCATTCATCACTATTGTGCTAACATTTTCAAAATTATCTTTTAAAAACCGCACGTTACTCTCACAAAACTAATTGAGGGCCTGGCCGCAATATAATAGGATATAATATGTTGCGCCCAATTCTGGGAAGACCCGTTGTTATGTCAACGTGTCGCGTCGCTCAAAGTCAATCCCAAGTGGCCAGGGACCTCCCCACGTTAAGCGAAAGATATTATATCCCCTGCTTATTACAGCCAGGTCCCAAATAGCCGCATGGAGAGCTGTATCACTGTTTGAATCTATCATTTGGCGTTACTGGTGCAAGCAGTAATGCTGTTTTAGTTGACTCCCTTACTGGTTCAACCAGTCAAAGTGGAAAAATCACTGGTTCAATTTAAGAGAGTAGATATAATATTATACTAATGTATATTTATTAATAGAAGTAGAGAAGACGGCTAAGGCAATGAATAGAGTACCGAGGTCGATATTCGTTTTCTACTATAAATGATATTATTCCTATTTATTAATTAATTACTAATTAATACTTTTGTTTCAAATTGTGTTCAAGGTCAGAAAATAGATTGCTGTCCAAAGATTTTTGGTTCTATTTCGTAGTTTATGTGCCATGAAACAAACGAGAAACGATGTATTAGAGTGTTTCGATAACACTTTTTTCAAGTAGCGGATTCTAACATCCCGGGTAAAAATAGTTGGTCTTGATTTTGTCTTGAACATGAAGATAAACAATATAAAAATTCTGTAAAATTCAAAGCAGGTCAGTCATGACCCTCGCAGGTCTTGGGAACTTTTTGGCTTGTCTTTAAGTTATAAATTTCTCAAGTTCCTTCCAAGTCAAATAATCTTGTCTCAAGACATAAATAGTCGTCTGTAAATCAAAAATATTCGTCTTAAGACATCAAAAATAGTCTGGTTCCGTCTTACGAGCTAGACATACAGCATAACTGGAAATTGTCTTCGATTAGTCTTTACCTAAGACAAAATGAAGACTAGATACTTTCACCCGGGAGGAGACCCTCAAATGTGGCAAAAATTCAAGAAATCATCGGATTTGTGTAAAACTTGGTAAAAGGGGGTTTTTGGGGTAGCTAACTTCTAATTTGATGTCAAAATTTTTAAATTGAAAATGATAAACCCAATATGGCGGCTAAATTTTCAAAATTTTCACATATTTGTATGAAGCTTGGTATAAGGGGGTATTTGGAGTAGCTGACTTCGAATAAGCCATACCATGTATATATATATATTTTTTTTTTATATATATTTTCGGTTTCGATTCCTTTGGAATAGAACCGAAGGGCCTTTGACAATGCCACCGAACGCGTCCTCGGGTTACGGATAGAGGGTCCCTGTACCAAGGGTTTCTGCTGAATATGGTTACAATAATTAATAAGCAGTCGCGGAACATTTTCCAGGGATGGTCCCGAAGGAATAACTCCTAAGCGAAGGCGTAACAACCGTGCCGAAAGCTGAATGGCACCTGGGTTAGGTGTCTCCAACGGCGACTCTGGGATACCGGGTGACCTCTTAGAGTATCAGCCTTATCCATGCACGCGGGGCTCTACAAGGATGGACCTACCCTTTCCCTAGCTGCTCGTGGGAACAACAACGAAACCACCAAAACACCAAAATGTTGTAGATGTGGTTCAAGACAATCGAACGCGCAGAGCACCTGAAAATGGGTCGGAAAGCAATGCCGATCAGCGTAGAGTTCAGGGTGCTAAAAATAATTTAGATGGAAACACGACGACGAACCGGCGAAACGCCCACATTGAGTGGACGGATCAACTCAGGGATGACGTGCTAGACTGCTACGATGCCAGCATTATCCCTGTTCGCGGAGGCTTTATGGCGCGTATACACACTCTGTGGTGCCAGAAACACTTAGAGCTTCAGCACGTTTCGCATCAGTCTTTGCGAAATCAAGCCGTCAACCTCCGGAAAAATGGATATGTACGCAGAGCGCTTCCCCAACCGCTGCTTGATCAAGCTGCAGACGAAGATGAGGAAGCGACATTGAGACCAACCGCAGAAAGCAGGCACCTTCTGAGAGATGATCGCAATTTCATTACAAGAAGGAACATTAACATGCAAGTTCCTCAGAGCCCAAGATTTAACTGAAGTGGATGTCTCCCTTCGTGGAGATATCGCGCAAGAGATATCTCTGGACCATAAATTGCTCAGTTTATGGTGCTACGAGAGTTATGGCTGCTTAAAATCGAAGGCTGAAACCGACGATCGATCAAAAGACCAATCAGCACTAATCAACAATCGACACTAATCAGCGCGAGCACCAGGTCACTCATGTATTTTATATGGATGACCTGAAGATCTATGCCTCTGATAAAAGCAAACCTAAAACTGCTATAAATATTGTCAAGAACTACACAGGAGAGATTGGGATGGACTTTGGCTTGGACAAGTGTGCCAAAATTCATCTGAAGAAAGGAAAGATTACTGGCGTTCCCAAGGACCCTGAGCTTGTGGATATAAGTGTTATCAGACATCTTAATGCTGGAGAGACCTATACACACCTGGGCGTGCCTCAAAACCGCATTCAGGACGTAACATCAGTGAAGGAGTCTCTCCGAAGCAGATACAAGCATCTTCTTCGACAGATTTGGTCTTCGAATCTGTCGGCGTTGAACAAGGTATCTGCGACTAACATACTTGCCGTCCCGGTTCTACTCTACTCGTTTGGGGTAGTTCAATGAACGAAGAAAGAGCTTAAGGCCCTTGACGTCACTACACGTAAGATCATACGCATGCATAAAAGGTTGCATATCAATTCGTCAGGTCCGCGACTATAAATTTCACGCCGTCAAGGCGGACGCGGACTTCTGAATCTCCAGTGTCTTCATAACCGGATTGTTCTAAGTACAGCTTACATCGTTGCGAATGGTAGAGATCCTCTCCTAAAGATGGTCAGGAACCACGAGATGATTGGCGACGGAGCGTTTCTTTACAAAGCCGCGGAGCAAGCGGCCGAGACCCTTGGATCGCGGGACCTTGTAGCTGGTGGGAGGGCTTACGGGGCTCATTGACCACAGATCCGAAATAGGTGAACCTGAGGGGCCGCATCGCGAGGTGTGGCTACTCTGGGGAACTGACGGACTCTGGTCGGTGAGACTTAAACCAAGGAGCGATCCTTCCAGGGGGTAATGGCAAAGCCCACTGGAATATCGAGAGCGCGAGTTCTCATGCTCCCAAGCTAAGATGTGATCGCCGTTTCGAGGGCTGAATGGCACCAGGGTCAAAAAATCCTTGGACGCCCGGTCTGCCCCCCTCAGTAGAGGTGGTCAGGCGGGGGTTTCAAAGGAGGTGTCTTAACGGAGACTTTGGGACACCAGGTCGAATCCCATAGTATTTAGACCCGCTCCCTGCAAGCGGGGCTCTGTGGGGGGTGTTTCTTATTTCCCTAGCTTCTCGTGGGACATAAATGTGTCCAAAAAATTTAAAAAAACAAAACATATACGATAAGGGATCCGTTTCGGGTCCATCATCCAACCCACCGCCAAAAGAGGGAGGCTCTGTAGGGGGCAACCCTCCAGAGGCGGTGCGAAATAGTGAAGACGGTGGAGACAATTATGTCGAAGCCGTGGAAGTGCAGCTAAAGGAATTCTCCGTAGGGAAGAGGCACCGTAGCGGAGCACAAAAATGGAGAGCCCGTAATGCGCGGCTCGCAAACAGCAGCCAAGGCTCCTCACAGGGGGCAGTGGCTGCTCAAACTTTACCCGGAGCAACTCCTCAGGCTTATTCTATAGGCAAGAGGAAGAAGGGCTCCGAAGAAACTCCCCCAAACAGGGAGTTGAAACGGCAGAAGGCTCTGGTAACACAGGGCCTTACTTTCGCGCAGATGACCAATAACGCCCTGGTGAGAGTTGTCGTTGCGTCGGGTTATCCTGATGACTGTCTAACTCTCGAGGATTTGGACAGGTTGAGGGATGAAATCTCAAAAGGGATTGACGCGTTACCTCGTGAGGGACGCGCCCCCAGATTCAACGACATCTTCATTAGGTCTGGGGCTATCGTTGTGGAGGCCGCGGATATCTGCTCGCGAGACTGGATTGTGGAGAAAACCCCAATGTTCAGGCTTAAAGAAGGTCTGAACTTGGAAGTCAAGGGGACGGAGTGTCTGCAAAGGTACCGCAGAGCGACCGCACTGATTCCCGGCAACCCCGAGAGTCCGGCGACCGTTCTGGGGCGCCTGAGTTTCCAGAACCCGTCTCTACGAACTGATTCGTGGAAGGTGTTTTCCGACAGGCAGGGATCCAGGCCGAACGGGAGAGGCTGGATTCTAGTCGTTGGTCTTCCCGAATCTTCAATCAGAGCCCTTGCGGCTCTAGATTATCGTCCCTATCTAGGGGCGAGTAGGGTTGCCTTCCGGGTGACCTAACTGGGATCCGCAGGGGTCCCAGAAGCGTCCGGAGGTGCCCCGAACTAGCCTTTCAATGGCTGAGACGGGAATCTCCATTACGCAGATTAATTTGCACCACAGCAAAGGCGCCTCGGCGGTTTTAGCCAGACGCATGTCTGTGGTGCAGACAGGGCTCGCCCTAATCCAAGAACCCTGGTTATACAGGGAAAGGATTTGTGGCTTGTCGGGATGTGGCTCCATGTATAAGGGGCCACGCGAAAAAACGCCAAGGTCATGCATAGCCGTCAAGGGTATGGATGCGATCTTGGTGCCTAAATTCTGCTCTAGAGATCTCACCGTTATTAAGGTGAGACTCAGGGGCAGTAACGGAGAGAGGCTAGAGGTATTTATTGCCTCGGCTTATTTCCCTGGCGACGCCGAGGTACCCCCGCCTCCCAGAGAGG
This sequence comes from Andricus curvator, assembly GCA_932195095.1. Lineage (NCBI taxonomy): Eukaryota > Metazoa > Arthropoda > Insecta > Hymenoptera > Cynipidae > Andricus > Andricus curvator. Next base: position 4,590 of record CAKNYM010051195.1, on the reverse strand, counting down.
TGGAGGCTCTAATTCGGTATTTTCAAGAGAACAAGATCCCTCTGCTGTTGGGCTGTGATGCAAACGCTCACCACACGGTGTGGGGAAGCACAAACATCAATGACAGAGGTAGAGATTTAATTGAATACATAGCGGGCACAGAGCTGGAGATTCTGAATCGGGGTGATACTCCCACATTCCAGACTAAAAACAGGAGTGAGGTTCTCGATTTCACTCTATGTTCAGGTGCACTGAGGAGCAGGGTAGTGGATTGGAGAGTCTCCGATGAGGAGTCTCTTTTGGACCACAAACACATCGTGTTTCGATTAACCCTAGGTAAACCAGTGGTTTCTAATATCAGAAACCCCAGAAATACACTTTGGGACTCATATAAAGAGGAACTCAAAGGGACGCTTGCGGAATTCCCCACAAGCTATGGTACCATTGATGAGTTGGAGCACGCCGCAGATTTTCTGCGAAGAGCTCTGACAACATCATATGAGAACAATTGCCTCACAAGCACAATTAAGTCTAGGAAGGGAGCAGAATGGTGGAACGCCCACCTGGAGAAACTCCGTAAAAAGACAAAAATGTTGTACAATAGGGCAAATAGAACTAAATTGCCTTCGGACTGGGGCATCTATAAGACGGCCCAGTGTGAATACAATAAAAACAAAAGGAAGTATAAGCAGGAAGATTGGAGAGGCTTCTGCGAGGAATCGAAAAACATTCCGGAAACAGCGAGGCTCTACAAGATCCTGGCGAAAAATCCGGAAGCTCGCCTGGGGCTCATAAGGCTCGATAATGGTGAGTTTGCCGAAGATGAAGAAGCAACGCTGAATCACCTGATGGAAGTTCACTTCCCGGGTTTTCAGCGAATCCGAACCGACCAAGAGGAGGAAGGCCGGGGCCAAGGTGTGGAAAGGGCCGACTGGAATTTCGCCGCTAAGGTCGTTGATTACAAAAAGGTGGAATGGGCCGTAGGGTCCTTCTGTCCCTTTAAATCACCACGGGCGGATAGCATTTATCCAGCGCTTTTACAAGAAGACATGGATTTCGTCGTCCCTCCTCTGACAAAATTATTCAGGGCAAGTGTAGCCCTTAAACACGTGCCATCGGCATGGAAGGATGGCAGAGTGGCCTTCATACCCAAACTTGGGAGGGAGGGTTACACTGCTGCCAAAGATTTCCGACCGATCAGCCTAACGTCTTTTATCTTGAAGACGCTGGAGAAGCTGATCGAGAGATACATTAGGGATGAGGTGCTCTTGGCCTCCCCGCTGCATAGAGGGCAGCATGCTTTCCAGGCAGGCTGCTCGGTAGAAACTGCGCTTCATGCTGTTGTGGCAAAATTGGAGCAGCAGTTGGAACAAAAGGGGTACGCTGTAAGCGCATTCTTGGATATAGAGGGTGCTTTCAGCAATATTCCTCCAGAAGTCATCTGTCGAGAAGCTTTGAGATGTGGCGTGCCGGACCAGCTAGTTTGCTGGATAGGAAGCATGCTGCACCGAAGAAGACTCGAAACCAGATGGGGTGAAGGCCTAGTAAGGGGGATAGCTCCGCGGGGCTGCCCACAGGGGGGTGTCCTGTCGCCCCTCCTGTGGTGCATTGTAGTGGACGGCCTTCTTCGAAGGCTAAATAAAGAGGGGTACTATACACAGGGATATGCGGATGACTTTGTAATCCTAGTCAGGGGGGCTCATCTGGAAACGCTGACGGGTCTTATAAGGTCGGCGCTGCGCATCGTAGAGCTCTGGTGCGATATCTCAGGGCTCTCGGTAAATCCGGAAAAGACCAATCTGGTGATTTTCACGAGAAATGATAAAGTTCCGAAAGTTGACGCTCCTGTATTCTGTGGTGAGAAGCTGACGTGTTCAGACTCAGTTAAATATCTGGGAGTGATCCTAGATGGCAAGCTGAACTGGGCAAAGCACTTCGAGACCCAATGCACGAAATTTGTCATGACTTTTTGGATGTGCAGGAGAGCCTTTGGGTTGACGTGGGGGATAGGGCCTAAAATGCTTGCATGGCTATACTCTGCTGTCCTAAAACCCAGGCTCCTACATGCGGCCGTGGTCTGGTGGCCACGGGTGGAACTTAAAACAATGCAGGACAGGCTGCGAAGAATGCAAACGCAGCATTTAGGGGTTTGACTGGAGCAATGAGGACTGCGCCCACAGCGGCGATAGGATTCATGCTCTGTGAGGAACCCCTACATGTTGCGATAACCGCTAGAGCGGCACACGCGATGGGCCGTCTGGCAAGAGCAAATAGATGGACTCCGGGGACTAGACACACTAGACTCCCGAGTGATATCAGCGCACTGCCGATTCTACAGATGAGGCAAGATAAAATAACAAAACGCTTAAACTTCGCCAAAGCTTTCCGCGTCTGCATCCCAAGCAGGGATCTGTGGAAAGCAAATGGTAACCCACTTCTCCAGGGGGAAATATGGTATACAGATGGCTCCAGGGTAGAGGGAGGGTCAGGGCAGGAATTTATGACAGCAAGAGAGGGAAAGGAATAGGGATCACACTTGGGCGACACGCTACTGTCTTTCAAGCGGAGGTCCTGGCCGTCCTTCGCTGTGCTGAAATACTAATAGAGCAAAACGCTGCTGGCAAACAGATTACGATCTGTTCGGACAGCCAAGCTACACTAACTGCAATAGGGAAACCAGACATAACATCAGAACTGGTTTGGGAATGCAAAAAGGCATTAAACCAACTTGCAGAAAAAAACAAAGTGGGTCTCATATAGGTCCCTGGTCACACAGGGATCAAGGGCAACGAAAAGGCGGACCAGTAGGCGAAACGCGGCGCAGCGAGCGAATTCATAGGACCGGAACCGGTACTGGGAATAGCGTCTTGTTGTGTCGGGATGGCCATTAAAAGCTGGATCCGAACAAAACACCGGAAATGCTGGGAACAAACCCAGGGTTGCCGTCAGGCGAAATCCATCCTGGGGTATACCTATAGGATGGGCAGAGCTAGGGAAATCCTGGATTTACCCAAGGCTCAGGAAACAGACCCTCGGGCCCATTTTATGGAAACAAAGGAACTTGCAACGCGATCAGTGGTCGAAATACTGAGCTTCGTCAAGAGGTCTGGATTCGGCTGCTGAGAGTGAATAAGTAAGGGTGTGGCACAATAGGCTTTATAGCTTGAGCGCCAGGGGAGCTCTTCATGGGCTTCCCACCCGCAAGAAAACTAACTAACTAACTATCTCATCTAGAAATTATCGTGTGACAAAGAACAACGTCACCTTCCAGAGGGGCGTCTTTCAAGGTGATACCATGAGCCCTTTGCTTTTTTGCATCACACTTCTGCCTCTATTTCTCGCACTACGAAATTCTCCTGGATACCTCTGTGGTGACACTAATCAGCGCGAGCACCAGGTCACTCATGTATTTTATATGGATGACCTGAAGATCTATGCCTCTGGTAAAAGCAAACTTCAAACTGCTATAAATATTGTCAAGAACTGCACAGGAGAGATTGGGATGGACTTTGGCTTGGACAACTGTGCCAAAATTCATCTGAAGAAAGGAAAGATTACTGGCGTTCCCAAGGACCCTGAGCTTGTGGATATAAGTGTTTTCAGACATCTTAATACTGGAGAGACCTATACACACCTGGCCGTGCCTCAAAACCGCATTCAGGACGTAACATCAGTGAAGGAGTCTCTCCGAAGCAGATACAAGCATCTTCTTCGACAGATTTGGTCTTCCAATCTGTTGGCGTTGAACAAGGTATCTGCGACTAACATGCTTGCCGTCCCGGTTCTACTCTACTCGTTTGGGGTAGTTCAATGAACGAAGAACGAGCTTAAGGCCCTTGATGTCACTACACGTAAGATCATGCATATGCATAAAAGCTTGCATATCAATTCGTCAGTTCCGCGATTATATATTTCACGCCGTCAAGGCGGACGCGGACTTCTGAATCTCCAGTGTCTTCATAACCGGATTGTTCTAAGCACAGCTTACATCGTTGCGAAGGGCAGAGATCCTCTCCTACAGATGGTCAGGAACCACGAGATGATTGGCGACGGAGCGTTTCTTTACAAAGCCGCGGAGCAAGCGGCCGAGACCCTTGGCCTGAATTTTAACATCAGAAGTGAGGAAAGTGCATTACTTCATCTAGATGAAGGAGCAAACTTTTGCTTTCCTCAAATCATCAGGGCTGAATTCAGGTACAGAGGGTTTTATTTTCGCATGCCAGGACGGTGTCATTTCCACCTTAACATACCGTAACCGCATTTTATGTCAAGAAGTTCCTAGTGATAGTTGCAGAGCGTGTCATGCACACGCTGAGTACCTAGAACACATACTATCAGGGTGTCCGACCCACTCAGGAACGAGGTATATCTATGGACATAATGCGGCCCTAAGAGTGCTTTATTACCACCTTTGTCGCTCTTACGGTGTTGGCCGCGACCCTGCCCTGCCAAACGCTCCAAGGGAGATAGAGTCGATTGTCCGAAACGAGAAGTGCCAAATTTTCTGGAACTACGATTTTCGGGCAGCAGTCTCCGTTGCGCACTCGAGGCCTGACATTGTTCTCCAAGACTTCGAGAAACGAACTATATTCGTGATCGAATTCTCGGCTC
>CAKNYM010051194.1:29426-77146 GCA_932195095.1 Andricus curvator | reverse complement strand
TGCGAAAGCTAACCCACGTACCTTAACTGTTTGGAGATCTACACCTTCTTCGTCGAAGAGTGCAGTTCTTAGACACTTATCCATGAATATGATAAATAGCCACGAGGACATAACGCATCCTTGTTTCACGCCTTGCGTAATATCGAACCAGTCACTCAGTTTCCCGTTTACCCTTACGCTCGCTTTACTACCTGTATATATTGTTTTTATTGCCTGCAGGAGCCCTCCATTTACTCCGTATTCTTTAAGAACTTCCCAAAGTTTACTTCTATTTACCGTGTCAAATGCTTTTTCTAGGTCAATAAATGCACAGAAAACTTTCTTTCCTACTCTCAACCTTTTTTCTGTGATCTGTCTTAGGCTAAATATCTGATCTGTACATGATCTTCCTGGCATAAATCCACTTTGGACTTCCCATATTTTTTCTTCTGTGATTTCCATTACCCTACGAATAAGTATTTTTGAGTATATTTTACTTACAGTACTTAGTAGGCTGATACCTCTGTAATTACTGCAGTTGTTTTTATCTCCCTTTCTTTTGTATATTGGTACGATAATCGCTTTTTTCCAATCGTCTGGGACTTTCCCCGTCTCGATACATAAATTTATTAATTCGCACAACCTGTGAGGTATGTACTCGCCACCGTATTTGAGCATTTCAGCACTAATACTGTCTATGCTAGCAGCCTTACCGTTTTTCAAGTTCTTAATTATGTCTCGGACCTCAGTGACACAGACTTTTTCAATTGGGTTTTCTAATGCATTATGTTCTATGTCGCAGTTTTGTTGTCCTATATCTTCACCTCCTAATAGTTCTTTAAAAGAGTCTTTTAAAGCGTCTACTATCCCGTCTATATCATATAGCATTTCACCTTTGCTGTTTCTCATGCTAGCAAACTCTGTACTTTTACTTTCCTTCAACTGTTTATATAGTAGTTTCATTATTCCTCCAAAGCCGTTTTTTATTTTGTTCTCTTCTTCTGTTCTGATTTTTTCTTTACTCTCCTTGACTAGTCGTTTCATTTTCCTCTTTTTGTCTTTGTAATCATTTTTGAGTCTATTTCTCTCCTCATCGCTAAACCTGTCATGTTTAATGTTCTCTTGTGCGCTTTTTTTTTTCTCGCTGGGCTGCTTGAATTTCATCATTCCACCATGCATCACCAGACTTTCTTCCTACCACTGCCGTACCACACACTTCAATTGCAGTTTTAACAATGATATCCCGTAATAAAGCCCACGCGCCCTCTATATCTTTATTGCTCGTAAGCGCTTCCCAAGTTGCCCTATCTATGCGTTCGCTTAACTTATTTTGAAACTCTATTCGCACTTCCGGTTTCTGTAAATTTTCAATCTTTATTCGAGTTTGTTTCGTTTTTTCTGTTCTCTTTCTTTTCCATCCCCGGCCTAAGTTTATTTTAGAGATTAAAAGATAATGATCAGTATTGCATTCGGAACCCCTCATGACTCTTGTATCTTTGACTAGTTCTCTTAGTCTTTCATCCGCAATAACGAAGTCAATTACACTGCGGTTATTTCCTTTACACCAAGTGTACGTGTGGATCATTTTATGTCGAAACCAAGTATTGGTAATAAATAGTCCCTTTTCTAGGCATAAGCTAACTAATTTTTCCCCGTTATAATTTTTTCTTGGATCCCCAAATTTACCTAGTACCCTTTCTGTATCTGTATCCTGACGTTGAACGCCGACCCATCCGTTCATATCTCCTAGCAGAATTATTCTTTCACCTGGATCGCAAGTACTTATTGTGTCATTTAAAGTGTCCCAGAAAGCGTCTTTGACTTCTCGCGGCTCACTTTCAACTGGGGCGTAGCACGCTATGATAAATAACCTTCTGATTCCTACCTTCATTCTAGCCCACAACAATCTGGGAGATACAAAATCATGATCTTTGAGATGCTGTCTTGCTTTTTTATTCATGATTAAACCGATCCCTTGACTACGATTTGATTCACTACCTACTCCTGACCATATTTCAAAACCGCCTTTCAACACCCCATTTTCTATGTTTCTACTTTAGCAACCCTTTTTCTTCGTCTCAGGTACACATAAAATATCTAGTTTCCTTGCATGCATAGTTTCTCGTAGTTCTCTTATTTTAAGGTCATTCACTCCTCTAGCATTCCAGACACCCAGTCTCCATTCATCGCCTGAAATTCGACCTTTACGTTTACCGTGTGTATGCATTTTGTCGATCCAAGTTTCACTCCATTCCGAGGCTACTTTATTGTTTGTATTATTCATGTTTAGATTGTACACCCAACTAACACCTTTATGCGCGAAATTTGTTTTGCGAGCCGAAATCATGTCCAAGTTAAGTGATTATTCGTCGTACGGTGGATAGTCTATCTGTAACGTCAGTCCCACCAATACTTCTGTTACTGCGTGTGGGGGGGGGGTGGATGTTAGGACAGAGAAAGGAAACCGAGAGTCTCAATTGGTTGGTGATTTATGCTGAGAAGGTTTCCAGCCTTCAGCAGCGTTGTATTTGATAGGAGTTAATATGTGCCCAAAGCCGAATCCTGGCCTACCTCTAAAACAGGAGCCAATAAGTCTTTTTTTTTTTTTTTTTTTTTTTTTAATTTGAAAAAGAGTTATATATAGATATAGATGAAATTCGCTCCTGGTTAAAATATTAAAATAGTTATAATAATTGAACTGCAATATTATAAGTTTTAGGGAGAATTTAAGATGCATTTAGGAGTCTTTGAAAACGACGCGTCAATGCAATATTATAATTTTTAATCCCTGGCAATTTGCGAAAAGCTTTATAATAAATTAATATACTTATTTGGAATATTTATTTGGTATTTACATGCATGAAACTCTCATTTTCTTAATTATTTTAATTAACAATTACTCCATTTAAATAACTTATGATAAACTAGCTGTGAATTCGATCTCGAGTGTTTCCACTTTGTTTGTATTGATAATTATATGGTGCTCATTTCACGAGCACTTCGCTTCTCGTCGGCAAATGTATTTGCCTCCTCATAGAGGAAGCATTAGTTATTTTTTTCAACAATAGACAAACCAAAGTCTTCATTTTGATCAATTTAAAAATAGAAATTTACCAAAAATACAAAATTACAAAATAATACAAACAATTTTTTTAATACAAAGACAAATCAGACAAATCAAATTTTGTATTCGAATTATGAATTATGTTAGTGAAATAAGTTTTACCATAAAAAATCGTGTTTTCAAATATTATGCATTAACGTAGCTTCCTTAATCTACAATAAAATATATCAATGCTATGGGTCAATCGATTCGTCTTGGATCAACACAACTTTTCTATTCTCGCATCAACTTTAAATTATGACAATGAGAAAATTTTTAGTTATAAAAATCGATTTTAAAAATATATATAATACCATAACTTCCCTACTCTTTAATAAAATGTATTAATATTGTACGTCAATCGATTCAGCTCGAACCAAGGAATCTTTTATATTGTTGCATCAACTTTGAATTATGTTGAAGAAAAAAGTTTTACTATAAAAAACCGTATTTTCAAATATTATTAAGTGCTCAGAAAAAATGCAACAAATATTTTGAGAAGAATTCCTTCGGTCAGTTTCAAGATATTAGTCGGGAAAATAAGCCCTCCAAATATCATCAATTTATCTGCAGCCGTTTTCAAGTTATAGTGTTCACAAAAAAGCGTGACATCCACACATCCATACATCCACACACTAATCCACACATCCACACACACACACATCCGGACAATTGCTTAGAACATTGTATTAGACATTTTTAAATTGAGGAAGGTTCAATTAAATGAATTTAAAAATTTTGGAAAATGTTACCATTACAAAGCTTCCTCTATGAGGAAGAAAAAATATAAGTTTTCACGTGCAGACCTTCAGGAATCAGCACTGTGGCTCGCCTTTCTCACAGACGTCGCTGAGTCCTACATTTCACGACGCCGAGCGAAAGAATTAAAGCATCATAGTTTTTCAGCAGCTGGACCAATGAAAGTGAAATTTTTCAGAAAACTTATGACCCTAGTGAACATTTCATCCGCTAGAAGTTTATTGTACCTGCATGTTACGTCGATAGACTTTGCGATTGAAAATATTCAAACGATATCAATTTTCGGAAAAAAATGAAAAAGCTCAATTCACAAGCGGAATTCCGTAAATTGCTTGACTTCTGCGAATTCCGTGCACTCCACGAATTCAATGAACTCCATGAATTCCTTAAATTCCGTGAATTCCATGAAATCAACGAATTCCTTGAATTCCATGAATTCCCTCATGGCCTGGTGAGCTAGCATGGGACAAGCTAGAATGAAATGCTGAATCCTGACAGGGCCGGCCTTGATGGCCAGCTAGCTAGCCGAGCCTAGCCCAGGTTTTACCCTAGTTTATTACCAATAATAAATAATAATTCTTTGATCACAAAAGAGGCATATACGATGAAAGTTAAAGTAATCATTTGATTATACTCCTTGAAAATAAATGATAAATTTTAAATTCAAAGAAACGAATACCTTTTTTATCACGAATAGGAATTGAAAATAATTCTTAATATTTGTATGCACTCTACAGTTATTATTTGTTGTAAACAATTGATATACACATTTATTCGTTTTAAATAAGTGCGGCAACGGCAACCAATCCTGTTGTCGACGTGACGGATGCGTAGTGTGGAAGGATACCATTATTGGGAGAAATAATTAAAAATGTATTGAAATTTGTTTTTTCAATTTCAATTTGTTCGAATACAATAGGAAACTTAGATATATTTCAAATATCACTCCCAGAATTCTGTTTCACAATGGCCGACAAAATCCTCTAAGTGAAAAATTGTGGTTTTACGAGCTTTCATATTGCTTTTAGCAATTTTAGTTCAGAATAGAGTTCGAAAGTCGCGGTTTTTCCAAATTTTTTAACTTGTTTTCAACTTTTCAATTGGTGTGAGATAATACTTAATTCAAGTTAAAAAACATAATCGTTTGAACTATTTATTATTATCCTGAATAATTTTGTCTTTGAATGAGACATAGTGAAAAGTACAACCATTAAATTTCTCATGGAAAATGTATCTTTTTTCGTTGAAAATTTAATTAATTGTTTGAAAGTCAAACTAGTTTGTAAAAATTTATTTTATTAGTTCAAGATTGTTGAAAATTCGTTTTTTGTTTTGTTTTAAGGTGTTAGTCAAGGTTGAGAATTTCAAAAAATCGATTTTCCTATTGCATTTTCTAAAAGTATAATATTTCAAAAATATTTTGTCAAAATTTCATCAGAACCGGAGCGTAACTTACTGAGATATACGACTTCAAGCGAAGTCGTCTGGAGCAGTTTATGTGCAGGTAGATAGTTTTTCTTAAAACAATGTTTTTCGCGCAGTGATCAAGATATCTGAAGAACGGCTCATCTGAATGCGAAAAAAGACGTTTTTTTGGCCAAAAAAAGTTGTGTATAAACATGCGCCATTTTGTCGAAAATCGAAATATCGCTAAATGCTTCGATTAAAGACAAGAGTAAGTGATCTTTTAACAATTAACATTCGAATTTTTTGTTTCAGATGATCCTGTCATGCCTTTTTTTTACTTCTGGGAGATTGACTAAAACTCGCTTGTTTACCGATATTTTATGTGGGAAAAATTACTGTGAATTCTCAAAATATGAATTATTCATCGAAAAGAAATAGTAAAAATTGCCTTTTTTTGGGTGTCTGAACCTTGACTAATCCCTTAAATTAATTTTTTCAACAGAAAATTTAACTATTCCATTCTTGGTCGAAAATTCAATTACTTGGATGAAAGTTAAGCTACGTTGTTAAACATTCATTGTATTGCTTAACGATGTAGCTATTATGTTGAAAATTAGTTTCCTTTATAAGAAAATCTATTTTTTAATTGAAACATTAACTATTTTAATTTCGGTTGTAAATTGAATGTTTTGCAACTCTATATGTTTTGAGGTCAAGAATTTTCAATTGTAATTCTTTAAAGTTGTAGAAATTTGCTTTCCAATGCAGAAAGAGAACAGCGGACGGAAATAAAAATAGGATAGCAAGACGTAAAATGTATTCCATTAATTTTTCTAAATGTAACGCTAATTTATATATAAGTGCGAAGGAGAAAAATTGTGCACTGCACAGATTTTTGCCAGTAGTGTAAAAGAGTAGGGGAACATAGAATAGTTTTATGTGCCTGCAGAACGCAACTCTCTCAGCCTCAAAGGTACCTCAGGGTGGGGAAGAAGAGCAGAGAAGGAAGGGAGGGGCAATCGATGGCTCTTCTGACCGCGCGATGGAACTCCAGTGCATTGACCAATTCGACCTTGGATTTTTGGTCATCGACCCCCCCCCCCCCTTCCCCCACCCGCCCGATGTGTTCAAATTTCTGGAAAAATAAATTCCTTATTTTACTCACACCGGTCAGCATTAATCCGTGTCCCTGGGTTTTGAAATTAACATGGGGTTTTCAATGGGAAAAGCTCGGTTTTAGAAAAATTGGAAAATAAAAGCCCTTATTAACTTTTTGTAAATTAAAGTGTAGTCATCTCTTAAGGAATAATCAAGGAATAATTTTAACGCAATAACTTTTGATTTTCATGCCCTCAACCCGCTTGTATTGTGATTGGAATATGCCCCAAAAAATGTAAAATATCAGTTTTATGTAAAATTCATACTAGAGATGACAGCTTTTACAATATCCCGTAAATGAATTATTTTTATTCTTTTGGTGATTCACAAATTTTCACGCATTTTTTAACTAGTTAAAGTTTCTTAAAACAAATACTATCTGTTTAAACAATTTTTTTTTCGCCTGTCAATCGTAAAAAGTTACTGTTTTTCGGGATAAATGATTTGTTTGTTTGTTTTATTGTGGGCGGCGAGGCCCGTGAAGTCCCCCTGGCACTCAAGCTATAAAGCCTATTGTGCCACCCCCATGCTTATTCTCAGCGTAGTACTCCGAATACGGTCACCTTCACCGATTATTTTTAGATATCGGTGGATTTACTTGTTTCCAACCTTCTGGAAATAAACCTTTCAGGTGCCAGATGTACCAATCGCACAGTAAATGATGCCCTTTTTTGTTACAGGCAAAGTGATCCTCACCCACTCTGCCATTCGGCCGCATCCCCAGCAGGCCGCAGAAGGAAAATACGGCCAGACTAGGGTGGACGGTGCGATCCCTCTGACGTCATCTGTTAGGTGCACAGATTCGAAGCCCTGGCCTGGTGCGTTATGCAAGTGTGTGTGTGTATTACTCGAAATCGACCAGCGACCACCGAACGTAAGTCATCCGGAGTGGCCACAACCTCAAGGAGATCGCTGTTTCATTTTCGAGTCTTCTCAAAATCGACTTCGACTCCTTGGCTGGTCCCTTCGACATGGGCCCTCTACCTCGGTACGTAACCAGTCTCGTCTGAGGCTTAGGTTAGAAATATTATTCTTGAAATTAATCAACATTTTTGACATAAAACTCATGTTTTGCATTCTGTGGGGCATTTTCGGGCACAATACAAGGGTTTTGGGGGCATAAAAACTAGAAGTTAGCAGATGAAAATTAATCCTTGTACATTCCATAAGAAATTTTTATCTTTGATTCACGAAAAGTTGGTAAGAAGTACTTCTTTTTCAATTTTTTCAAAAACCGAGCTATAGTCATTTAAAACCTCATATTAATTTCGAAAGCCAGGGGGTACGGCTCAATGTTGACAGATTAAAACAAAACGAAATTTCTTTTTTCCTGAAACAAACAAATTGGGAAAGGGGGTATCGATCGCCAAACATCCAAAGTAGAATTTTTACAGGTATAAATTTGGATCACCCTATTCTTGAACTGATCCAAGACCTTTTTTATAAAGCTGAAAATCCTAAAGGAATGTCACTTCTGAAAATTCAAAAAAATCATCTACGTTGTCAAATAAAAAATGGTTAAAAGAATTTTTTTTAAATCGCCTTCCACGAATCTTTTAATACAAGCGTTTTGTTAAATGTTCCTGCAGAAGAAAATATCAAACCAATAAATGTTTATGCACAAAAAACAGAGTTCAGTGTCAATCAAAATGTCATTACAGTGTGGCATGTTGTAACAAATAGCGAGTAAGCGTGTGTTCAATTCTATAACTGCTCTTTAAATTATCATGCCCATCTTTAACTTCATCATTATATTTGAAAACAAGATTATATACTTTAACTACCGAGTGGCGGGTAGTATATATAATTATATATATATATATATATATATATAAGTTGGTTTAATTGGACTTATTACAAATTGAATATCATCATGAAATCGCATATTTTTATAGATTTTCTCCATTCCCCAATGAAACCAAAAAAAGTATAGGTAAGATAGAAAATGCTGGGAAGACCATCACTGGTTTTGCCATAAATTATCATAGATTTTCACAAATTCGAATAAATTTCCAGCGTAAATTTTCATGAATTTCCAAAATGTATAGAAATATGTTTTTGTGTGTAAAAGCAGGTCTTCAAAGGCTAACGATTTTGATTTTTTTCTAAGTCACCGCAATATTTTCTTAGTTCAAAAAATTATCATATACTTACGTGGCTGCGGTGTAGGCATGTGCACCTCTGCTGAAGCTTGTGCTGCTGGGTTCTGCATCATCGCCTGCAGTTCTGCAAAACTGTTTGGTTGTGGCCGTGGTGTACCAGTAGCTGTAAAATATAATATAGGGATTTTAATTCAAGAATTTTTTTAACGAGTCCCAAAAATTGGTATTGGTCTAAACTAAAGATAGCTATAATGTAATCACAAAGTTAGTTAATATTAACGAAGGTACCCAAGTTTGATGAAGTACATTTATTTTGAGAATCTAGACACCCTGCATTAGGTATTTTTAGAGTATCACGTTATTTTGACATCGTATTGTCCATTGACATGGTTGAAAATGTAGGATTTTTGCTCATGCATACATAACAATAACTTGAAACAGACTATAAATTAATTTCTGAATTCAAAAGAAATGATTGAAAACAAATTTTGTTTCCCGAAAATTTGTATCGAAATGTACAGTGCGTAAAAAGTCAACGGAGAAAGGCTCATGAAGAAACTTCATGAAATATTCATCTTGCGCTCTTTTGTTTCATGTAACTTCATCAATTCGTTCCGTATGCCTTTCGAACTTTCTAAAAACACGGTTGACCCTGCGGAAACTACATTTTTATGATTATTGTATTCTGACATAGTACCTTTGTAGAACTCAGTTTCAGCATTTTTCAAGAGAAATATCCGCTATATTGGATTTATCATTTTGAATTTGTAATTTTCGATAAATTTCTAAAAATTTAAGACATTATAGCCTGAGCTACTGCATATGCGTCCAGCAGAAATGTTATAAGAAGTTACTGGTGAATTACTATACATTTCCATACATTTCCGTAAATGTCCATATATTCCCATAGATTTTCTGAGATTTCTATAAATTATCATAAATTTCGACAAATTTCAATAAATTTCCGCATATTTGACAAATTCCAATAAATTTCCACAAATTTCATAAATTTCTGAGAACAAATATTTTTTTTAAGAAACGATTTTTTCAGATTTATTTTGAAAACAGGGGAAGATACAACATTTTTTTCCACAGAAAAAAAATGCGCAATTAATTTTCCTATAAGAATATGTGCTTCTCAATTAAAAATTCGAAACTTGTTTCAAAGGTCTCTTGGGGCCAAGGCCGTTCAGAGAGAAAAATTTATTGGCGGTTATGAAATAAAATTTAGATTTTTTTCCGAGTCCCAACAATTTTTGGTTAATTCAAAAAATTATAATATACTGACGTGGACGTCCGTGTAAACTTGCAGCTCCACTGTTCAAAACAATGTTGGACCCTGTTTGTATTTGAGATAATGCTTGGAACGGAGTACCTCCATCTGTAAGATATAATATAGTGATTTTTATTAAAGAACTTCTTCAAGGAACACCATAAATTTGAAATCGGCGACCCCAAGACTCCCCTCGTAACACACGCAGAAAAAGGATTTGTGAAATTTACAACATGATCGAAACAAATATGGGCAACATGACATTTTAGAAGATTTTTAAAGAAATTCAGTTAAATTTACTGATTTTCTCTAGGTTTTACTTAACTTCCAGTAAAATGCACAAGTAAATGAAAAACGGCGAGTGCAGTAGATTCTACGGGCGGCTGATAGGCAAAATGCATAGAAATTCAGTAGATTTAACTGAAGTTCTTGTAAAATCTACTGAAAAGTCATGTTGTCTGAATTTGTAATAATCGTGTTATAACTAATACGAATAATTAATTAATTCTGCTAGAATTTTATATTATTCGTTATTCATGAAATTTAATAACAGTTATAACATTCTTATCTATATATTTTCGGTTAACAAAAAACGTTTAACTTCTAATTTAGCAAAATTTATAATATTAACATCTAACATCAGTTCAAAAAACATAGAAGAGTTGTTGATATTAATAAGATTAATATTGAAAAGTATTTAATGGCAAATATTCAAAAGGACGAATTTCAAATTGAAAGTCGTTAACATTGAAGAATTTACATTCTTCCAAAAGACAAGTTTTAATAATGGAATAATTTACAAATCTCTATTTTTAAAATTCAAGCATTTTTGATCGTAAATCTTCAAAATGGTACAAATTCGAATTGTCGATCATTAAAATTCAAGATTTACTCATTTAAAACATTTATAATTACAAATTATAAGAGGTTTATGTTGAACAATAAAAAATTATGCAATTTCTATGATTAACGTTTGAAATTTCATACATTTGGAAGATTTAAAATTGAAAACTCTTGACGTTTGATCTTCAAAATTATTAAGTAATTTTTATTAATACATCTTTCAAAATGAAACATTTTTTAGTTTTCCATCTTCAAAACTGAAGAGTTATACCTTCAAAATGACATATTTGAAAATTGAATACTTTATCATTGCAAAATCGCAGGACACTGAATTGCGAATCTTTAAAAATTGAAAACTCTTGACTTTTGATATTTAACATCGTCCCAATTTATAGTAAGAATAGCTATTCATACATTTCTCAAAATTAAAGAGTTTTCAATTGAGACCCCGGATGCAATAACCGACGGGACGCTCGGCTTTGTATTTATCGCTCCCCATTCGAGATGAAATGACGCGAAAAGTTATCTGAAACTCAAATGTAAAGAAAAACCACTCGAAAAAAATATGAGCTATAGAGCTCAATAATGAGAGCAATTTTCATCTGGTAAATTTTGTTGTGCGATTTCAACTTTGTGAAAAATAAAATATAAACTGCGAATTTTTCAGAGCGGAATTCAATGCGTTTTTTATAATAAACTTGCCGTAACTTTCTTTATTTTAAACGAAATGATTTGAAATTTGAATCCCAAGCGTATTGTACTCTGTCGAAGCCTAAGGTATTGGATTCATGCGTGAAAAAGTTAATTGTTTAACAATATGTCGATGTTTGTTAATAACTATTTATAACCATGCTTTTTCACGTTCGGCGGAGAAAAGTATCGAGGAAATTTTCGATTTCAAACAACTTTCCGTGAAAATTATTCATAAGGGTCAAAAGGAGTTTTTCGGACAGTTTCAGATTTTTTGAGCTAAAAATGAGCGAGCCAGCGTAGGTTCAAGTGAACGCGCGAAAAACTCGTTCGTCTTCCGTATCGAGCGTGAGCGGTTACATGCCGAGGACTGGCGGGCAAAGATGAAAACCCGCACATTCTTTTCCTTAGTGTTGACCAATGTTTATAAATTTTGTTTGATGCCCTTTTTGCATTTTTTGGAGAAGTGCAGGCGGATCAACATCGATCTGCGGTTTTTGCTTTCTCAGAAAAAATAAATTGAAAACTGACAGTACAGTACTGTAATTCATAATTCAACAAGTGTTGAAGTTTATTTCTAAAAAAAAATAAATTGCGTTATAGATTCCCTAATTGGAAAAGTCCCGAATAACAGAATTCCCGAATAATACGACTTCTGAATAATGAAATTCCTTAAATGCAAAACCCCAAATAATAAAATTCCCGATTGGGAAATTCTCGAATAATAAAATGCTCAAGAGTTCATAATATTCGAATTTGAAAATCCCCTAATAATAAAATTCCCAAAAGAAACTTGCCGAATCATAAAATATCCGAACTAGAAAATTCCCGAATTTGAACAATTAACATTTTTTCTAAACATTATTCATTGATTAAAAATACATTAAATCTTTAAAATTAAATATTTTTATTTAAAAAATTACTTTTAAAATTTAAAATTTCTAAAATTATTGTCTGGATATAAATGAACAATAATTGATAAAAATCACATCTACAAATAAGTATTCTTTAATTATTTTAATTTTAAATTTAAACAATAATTTCATAAACTTTGAACATTTTTTTTCTTGTGAAACTATTTGATTATTGTATTTTTAATAAATAAATAATATTCATGAAAAAAAAAGGTTTAATTGTTTAGATTCAGGAATTTTATAATTCGGGAATTTTCCTGTTCGAATATTTTATAATTGAGCAATTTTCTGCCGGGAATTTTATTATTCGGGAATTTTCCACTTCGCTAATATTATCCGAAAAAGAAAGTCGATTGTGGTGGAAAACGAACAGTGAATGGACAATCTTCAAAACGCAACATTGCGCAACACTCTAGAAATGAGATATGCGAATCAGTTGATTGCCAAAAAAAAAGACTATTGTTGATGACTTTTTTGAAAGAATTGAAGGGCAAAACATTATTAATTTTTTCATAATTATTATCATCACTGACGTATCTGCGGCTGTGGTTTTGGGCGTAAACCCCCTCCACCTTTTCGCTGACAATCGTTTGTAGTTTCATATTTATGAAAATACATCAAAATTAAAGTTTTATGTGATAATAGGTAGAGTTTTTTCTACAATTTACAACACTTTTTTAAATGTTTCCGCGAATGTTAGAAATTAATAAATTATTTTTTGAAATTTTATAAACTTTTGTGAATTTTCACGCATTTCTAAGAAACATTTTAGATTTTTTGCTTATACAAGAATTTTTGGCAAATTATACTCAAGTTCTCAAAAATTTCTGTAAGGTTTCTCGAAGTTTTCTCGATTTTTCTGAGAATTCCTGTCTGTTCAAGAATATGAAGGAATTTCATTAATTGGAGGACATTTTGGAATATTTCATCGAATGTAGGTATTACTATTACTAGGTATTATATTACTGATTATCGAAAGATAATGCAGAATATTTTTTTGTTATAAGGAAAATTCCTTTGAATGTAATAAATGGTTGACGATCGGATAGCTCGAAAATAACGTGGAAAGTTCGAAAATTTTTTCTGATATTTCAAGATTATACAGGCATTTTTTCCGATAAAAATCAATAATGTTGTGCGGGCTATCTCGAGAATGACAAGAAAGGAATCGGTGAGGTTTCATCTTTTCCCGACCGTCCTCGATAAAGGTCTTCGCACAAGAAAATCCGTTGCAGTGCGCTGGACACGTCTCACGGACGTGCCGTCCGCGCACGAACTCATAACGCCAACCAATCGCGTGCATCCTGTCGTGCTGCTGCGGTCCGAGTGCTGACGCACAAAAGTACGTCGTTACTTACACTAGTTCGCAACGCACTTGAGTAAGCACTGCCACGGACCGTAGCAGCACGGCAGGTTGCACGGGATTGGTTGGCGTTATGCATTCGTGCGCGGACGGCACGTCCGTGAGACGTCTCCAGCGCACTGCAACGGATTTTCTTGTGCGAAGACCTTAAGCAAACGCTCACGCTCAAGACGGAAGAAGATCGAGTTTTTCGCGCATTCACTTCAACCTACGCTGGCTCGTTCATTTTTCGCTCAAAAAATCTGAAACTTTCCGAAAAACTCTTTTTGCCCCTTATGAATAACTTGTTCACGGAAAGTTCTTTGAACTCGAAAATTCCCTCGATACTTTGTTCCGCCGAACTTGAAAAAACATGGTATTAAATAGCTATTAACAAACATCGACATATTGTTAAACAATTAACTTTTTGTGCACGAATCGAATACCGTAGGCTTCGACAGAGTATAATAAGCTTGCGATTTGGATTTCAAGTCATTTCGTTGAAATTAGAAAAGTTACGGTGAGTTTTTTTTTAAAAACGCATTGAATTCCGCACATAAAAATTTGCAGTTTATATTTTATTTCTCACAAAGTTGAAATCGCACGAAAAAACTTCCAACATAAAAATTGTGCTCTTCATCCTCTATATGTTTATATGTTTTTCGAGTGTTTTTTGGAATTTGAGTTTCAGACAACTTTTTGCTTCATTTTATCTCCAATCAGAAGCGAGAAATACGAAGCCGTGCGTCCCGTTGGTTATTGCATCCCAGGCCTTAATTTTAAATCTTCAAAATTGAAAGGCTTGTGACTACAAATCGTTAAAATTGAAGAATTTACCATTTTAAGTCTTCCAAATTGAACTATTCCAAAAAAATGTTTCAAATTGCATACATTTAGAATATAATTTTCGAAAATTGAATAATTTATCATGCCATATTTTCAAAATTCATAAATTATCATGAATTATCAAAAATTATTTATAATAATAATATGTAATATTTCACAATAATCATACTTTCATGACTGAACAATAATTTGTGATGATTCAATTATTTCATATTGTTTTACCATGAACAGCGTTCTTTCAAATTACAGCAGGCCTGTTTCTGAGGTCCGTAATTTGAAGAGAGCGGTAAGTGCCGATTACGGTGTTTTCCCGAATGCCAGCATCCCAATTAACGCCATTAACTGCATTTTCAATAATTAATTAACATTTTTTAACATATTTTTGGCAGACACGACAAGTTCATATACAAATTAGTCAAGAGCAACCCAAAAAGTTTCGAAAATGAATTAGAATCCGCGATACACGAGAGTAAAGATTCGAAAAGTTTTTGTCGATTTTCTCGGCTTCGTTCATTTTGCAGTTAACGATCTTCTTTCAAATCACAAAACTGCCGTGATTTGGAAAAACACCGTTAACTGCAAAAAATCGAAAAATGAGTTTTTTATATCGTTGTAATCGTGGAAAAAAGATACACCTGATTATTAAAATAATTTTTTAAAATTGTTAATGACTTTAAAAATAATTATTGCATAATTTTTGGAAAACACTGTTAACTGCAAAGATTGGCGAGTTGTAATTTGAGAGAGAGCCGTAACTGACCGTTAACTGCAGGCGTAAATCAGAGAGGACTAAATACGTGACGTCAGAATTCGAGAAAACGCCGTAACGGGCAGTTACGGACTTTACCAAAATGATTGGACGGCGATCTCTCGAATTTCAGCATCTCAATCAACACCGTTAATTGCATTTTAGATAATTAGTAAACATTTTTTAACAATTTTTCTTGAAAAAATGAAAAGATCGTATGCAAATTAGTCAAGAACAACAACAAAAAATGCAGAAAATGAATAAGAATCCGCGATACACCCGACTGAAGATTCGAACAGTTTTCGTGGATTTCCTCGGCTTCGTTCATGCCTATGCGTCCAGCAGAACTGTTATTTGAAATTACCGGTGAATTACTGCACATTTCCATGAATTTCCATAAATGCCCATGAATTTTCAAAAATTTACATAAATTATCATTAATTTTCACAAATTTCATAAAGTTTCATGAATTTCTAAAATTTACAATTTTTTGTTAACGGTTTATTCGGACTTTCTTTGAAAACGGGGGAAGGTACGACCTCTTTGTGTAATGAAAAAAGATGTGCAATTGAATTTTCTATAAGAATGTGTACTTTATACGTGAAAATTTGAAACTTTTTTTGATGGTATCGAGGGGCCAACGCTGTTCAGCGAGAACAATTTATTGGTGCTTAAGAAATAAAATGAGGATTTTTTTTAATCCCAGGAATTTTTTGTTATTTCAACAAAATTATGATATACTCACGTTGAAAATCCTGTTGCAACCGCGGCCGCGTTGGTGCTACACCTAGACCTGGACCCAGCTCATCACTTCGATCTGTGAAATATAGTATAGGGATTTTTGTTATAGAATTTTTTCAAGGCACCCCAAAAATTTGCCAGTGGTCCAAAATAAAGAGAGGCCAAATGTAATCTCAAAGTCAGTCGATATTAAAAAAAAACGAATTTCCAAATGTCGGTGATGTAAATATATTTTGAGAATTTAGGCTTTCTATAAATTTCCGTAAATTACCATAAATGCCAATAAATTTTCACATATTTGCATAAATTATCATTAATTTCCACAAATTTCATAAGCTTTCATTTTCTAAAATTTACAGAAATTTGTTTTTTGTTTAAAACGGGGTTTTCGGGTTTACTTTGAAAATGGGGGAAGCTACAAAAGTTTTGATAAATAAAAAAAGATGTACAATTCAATTTTCTATAAGAATATGTACTATTTCAGTAAAAATTTGAAACTTGTTTCGAATGTCTCCAGGGGCCAACGCCGTTCAGCGAGAAAAATTTATTGGCGGTCAAGAAATGAAATTTGTATTTTCTATCTGAATTCCAGCAACTTTTTGTGATTTCAAAAAAATCATAATATACTAACGTTGATCAGACCGTCTTCTACGCTGCCTTGGTGGTTGACCTCCACCCCTAGGTCGCTGCTGATTACTTCCATCTGTAAGATATAATATAGAGATTTTTATTAAAGAATTTTTTCAAGGAACCCCGAAAATTTGCTAGCGGTCCAAAATAAAGAGCGGCTAAATGTAATCCCAAAGTCAGTCGATATTAAAATAAACCGAACGATCCAAATTTCGATGATGTAAATATATTTTGAGAATCTAGGCTTTCTATAAATTTCCGTAAAATACCATAAATGCCTAAATGTCTGATTGAAAAATTTCGTGAGAATTGTTTTGAAATATATTTTATATCTAGTGGAAATTTGGATTGATATTCCTTAATCTGTTAAAAAAATATTTTTTTTTACATTTTTTGAAAATTTTCATTTTGTTAAAACGCACATATATTTTTTTTTAGTTTTAATCGCAATCGGAAGAAACTTTGACCAAAACTTCTGAAATTCTAAAAAAAAAATTTTTTTTTTCAAATTTCGAAAATTTTCTAAACTTATTTACTTTGGTTGGAAATATCTATAGTTAACGAACTTAACGTTGGAATTATTAAAAATAATTCCTAAAAAGCCTATAATGAGAAGGTATACGTTTTATGTAAAATTTGACTTCGTCGGTTTTCATTAAACCTTCACGTTTTGAGAACCCCTGTGTCAGAAAAAACGATTTCGGCTAAGCCCCACTGTCGGCTTAGCCCCACTCCCCCCTACTTAAATATGCATTTTCAACCAGAAAGTTAATTTTCAACCAAGCAGTTGAATTTTCTGCAAAAATAATAGAATTTCCAAACCAAAAAGAACTTTCGACAAAATACTTTATTTTTCAAGCTAAGAAGACGAGTTGTCAACCGGAAAATATACATTTTCAACAAAAAAGTTAATTTAAACCAAATAAATGAAAAATAAAATAAATAAATGAAAAATAAAATGAATAGTTAACAAATTAGGTCAACTTTCTACCAAGCAGTTCAGTTTACAATCAAGAAAATTAATTTTTCAAACAAAAATACCATTTAAAATAATACATAAAGTTTCATCCAAATTATTGAATTTTAAATTGAAAACGATCACTTTTAAACCAATATTGAAAAAGTTAAAATTTTCAGTTAAAAAAATAAATTTTCATCAAAAAAAGAAGAAGTTTTGAGCAAAATAGTTTAATCTTCAACCAATGAGATAAATATTTAACAAAACAGTTCAACATTCAACCGTGTAGTTTAAGTTTCTACTAAAAAAGATGAGTTATCATTCAAAAATGTAATCATTAAATTTTAGACTACCTTTCAACTGAAAAAAAATGTCAACTAATTGATACTTGGCCTAGGGGTTTGTTCTAGACCCTTGTTGAACAAACTTAAGGATTTTTAGCGCAGATAAATATAAATGAAGTTATTATTTTGTTGACTTTTTTAAAATGATTTTTTGTTCCAAATTTCGAAAAAAATTGATTGTGAGAAAAAATGTTGTTCACAAAAGTTGTAGATCTCTTAGAAACACATATTTTTAATTTCTATGCTTTTTTTCTAAAATTAATATTTTTCGAGAAAAATGACAAAAACTAATTTTCAGATTTTTTATTATAAAAATATGACCACCACTAGGATGCGTGTTTTTTTTTTTTGGGCGTTGGGAAGGGGTCGGCGTGAGTGGATGTGAACTACACCCTCTTCACCCACTCATGCCGGACCCTGCCGGACAGAAAATTGCCAAGTTATACGATATCTGAACTAGAAAATTCCCACATTTAAACAAATATAATAATCAAATATTTTTATGAAGAAAAAAATTATTTTTCATGTTGAAAGTTTCGAAAATTATTGTTTAACCTTGAAATAACAATATTAAAAAAAATATATATTTCTGGATGAAAATTTTCTTCAAGTTTTGTTATTTTGAATTCATACAATAATTTATAATAATATATAATATATATATAAATATATATATATATATATATATATATATATATAAACTGTCGGGAATTTTCCATTTCGGTAATATCATAAACTGTTCGGGAATTTTTTATTCGGGAATTTCATTATTTGGGAATTATATTAATCGGGAATTTTATTTTAGGATTTTTCAGTCGTCAAAAAATGTCCATCGAAAAATATATATTCTTTCAATGAATGTTATTTTGAATTCAAAAAATAATTTTCGAAACTTTGAACAGGAATAAATATTTCTTTTATAAAAATATTTGATGATTGTATTTTTAATAAATAAATAATATTAATTGAAAAACAATTTTTGTATTGCTTCGGGAGTTTTATAATTCAAGAATTTTCCAGTTCGGATATTTTATAATTCGGCAATTTTCTATCGGGAATTTTAAAATTCGGTAATATTATAAACTGCCGGGAATTTTCCATTTCAGTAATATCATGAACTGTTCGGGAATTTTTTATTTGGGAATTTCATTATTTGGGAATTTTCCAATTCGGGAATTTTATTCCATAATCGAAAATTTTATTATTCGGGAATTTGCAGAGTCATGAATTTTATTTTTTAGGATTTTTCTGTCGTCCAAAAATTTTCATCCAAGAATATATTTTTTCAATAATTGTTATTTTTAATTCAAACAATAATTTTAAAAACTTTAAACGCTACAATTTTTTTTGATAAAAATATTAGATTATTGTGTTTTTAATAAATAAATAATATGCATGAAAAAATTTTTTCATTTGTCTAAATTCGGGAATTTTATAATTGGGGAATTTCGAGGGGTTAACAACTCGTGAAGTTATATTCTGGAATTCGGCAATTTTATGTCGGGAATTTTTCAATTCGGTAATATCATATACTGTGGGGAATTCCATCATTCGAGAAGTTTTCATATCGGTAATATTATAAACTGTCCGGGAATTTTATTATTATGGAATTTTCCTATTGGCGAATTTAATTACTTTGGGATTTTCTAATTCAGGAATTTTACAGTCTCGAGAATTTTTCAGTCTTCCCGATTTCTCACCATAAGTGTATTTGGATATTATTTTTCATTTCAAAAAAGCTATTTGATTAAATAATAAAATCATTACACATTTTTTATGGATTTTATAATTTAATTGAATAGTTTTTAGAGAGTAAAGAATAATGTCAAAATACACTTATGGTGAAAACCCATTTTTTTCTGAGTTTTGATAAAAATTAAGTTTGGCCCCAATGCAATTAATATTATTGTTTATCCCTCAGCTTGCAGACATCTTTGATTTCCCAATCTGAAATACCTGATAGAATATACTTAAATTCCCATCAATATTATCTTAATATAAAAAGTTATCTGCAGTACAAAATTAAGATTTTCAATTTACATTTAATATTTTTGATAAATATTTATTTAATACCTTTCTAAAATAAAATTTTACGATTCAGAGTGCCCTCATACGTAGCAAAACTTCTGAGTTCAAAAAATTATTTTTCTTCATCCCCTAGCCGAAAGTACGTCTTCTCGGCCGCATTTCTGTCCGGGAACAGTGGCTTTTGTGGCCTGCTAGAGTTAACACGATCTCTGATTGGCTGCGAGATTGTTGTGGCTCGCTGACGTAGCAACCTGACGTAGCAACGCTCAGTATTGTGTTATTGTGTACTTAGCCTCTGAAAAATATTTATCTTGACAGGTGAATGGAAAAAAGAGACCGTCGGTGTGTTCAACCTCAAAACTGATCGATTGGCGTCGATGCGATATTTGTGCACGAAAAGACGGCACAAGACCTCGAAAATGGTTCTTCCTCGTCTGGCGGACGAGGAAGAAGAATTAAGAAAACATAATAAATAAAAAATGTGTTTTTGATACCCGCCCCGACTAGCAAAACCTCGGCTCCGCCTCGGCTTTGCAAAAGTCGGGCGGGCGACCGAATCCCATGCATCCGCTCAGCTGACCCAGAGAGCAGCAGCGGCGCTACGCGAGGTGGCGCGCGTGCTGATGCAGGCCACAATAGAAAAAGCATCCGAGCTAGCAGCCGACAACGAATTTTATTAATTAACATTAATTATCAAACGTACTTTCGGCTGGGGATAAAGAAAAATAGTATATAAATAATAAATAGTAATAAATAAATAAATATATTTCAAGATTTTTCACTAGTTTCTAAAACAGAACCGCAGAATTGCAGGAAATGTGTTCCTGGAAAAGCTGAGCCTTGATTTATTAAAATTCAACTATTCATAAAAACATTTGGAAAAAGCGACAGTAAGAAAAAAGTTCATCAACAAAAACAATTGATGAAATAATTACTTTTCGTAAATCTGAAACGTTATTCAATAAAAATAATGTTTTTTTTTAATGAAAAACAACTGATAATATAATTTCAATTTTTAAAATCCAACAAAACATTTTTTTCCTTTAACATTTTTTCAAAATATGGAACCTGAAAACGTTTTCACGATCCCTTGCTTTTCCACAACATCCCACCATCATTCCCCACACCTCCCTTTATTTCCCATCATAACCCTGCAACCTCTTCACATCCCTTCCCCAACTTCCATCTGCTTCCATCCTTTCACTGCTTTCCCTCAATCCCCTCCTGTCCCTTCCTTTCCCACCATGATTCTCCACCACTCTCCTCATTCATTATTATTCCCCTCCTTTCACACAATCCCCCACCAACCTCTTCCAAAATTTGTATTAGAGTTTACAAACTTACCACCGAAATTGATGAATACCGCGAAGGCAAGAAGCAGAGTTCCCAGAATGATCTTCATGTTGTCTTGTCAGATTTCGGGAAAGATAACTGATAAATCTGGATCATTCCCAACGCTATATATACCCGAATAATTCATTAGAATGACGAAATGTATTCTAATAGGGGAAGCCCACGTGGTAAATTCAATACAAAATCTTATCAGCCGGAACGACCTATCTAAATAGAAAACTGCGCTTAATAGACCTTGGTCTCTATCTTTCTACCAATACCCGAAAATGTTCGCCTGGTAATCATGAAAGATATCTGAATTTTAAAATGAATGAACTTGATGAAATAACAGAAGTTTCAAAAATCTATTGAAAGGGGAAAAATTTAAAATATTATTATTATTATTATTGAAAAATATAAAGTCTCTCTAAGTAATAAGTTTTTCACCGTTCAGTACAGTCTCCAAAATTTTGTTACCTTATCAATTTAATACATTTTTAAATTCACATAGCTTATAGAATTACTTTAATCGAATCCCATTTAATAAAAAAAACCGTCAAGAGCCGAATTGCCAAGCTATGAAATCGAATTTTTTATAAAACTGTCGACCTTTAAACCCCTAAGGGTGAATTTTTCATCAAGAGAGATGATTTTTCAACCTGATTCGTTCAATTTGCGTTTACTTTTTCCTGTCTAGTAAATTGCAACCAACTATATAAGTTGATTTCAATACTGATAGGATATTAAATCTAGCCCTAACCATTTTATAACTAAACTTGATGATTAAATAAACAACAATTGAGTAAGATTGATTCTTACAATGAAGATTCCCACTAAAATTTAAATCCTTAATTGACGATAAAAGTGACGGACTGTAGATTCACTCAAGGGAGAGATGATTGCGTCTTTTTTTTTAATTTGAATTTAATTCTAGAATAATTGATTTTATTTTGAATTGGATTCTCCTTTCTTTCCTTCTTTTAGAGACTGAGATACCAAAACTTTGTTCACACAACGAGGGCTTCATTGTTGGATAAAGTGCAATGTCGTTACGAATTCCATTCTGGCTCTATTCTTTTTGAAATATTAAAACAAAAAAATGCCCATTCAAATTTCGGTAGCTGGTGCGACCATGCACAACGAGGCATTCATCGTGAAATAAAGTGCAATGTCGTTACAATAAATGTTGCACGCACTACCTTATCATTTATTTGATTTCCCACACTAAATTTAAACATGCACAACGAGGTCTCCACAAAAACATGGAGCGCAATGTCGTTACAATTATGCATAAACTAATTTATAATAAAAAAAAATTTCCACAAACTCACTTCTAGAATTCTAATTCAAGCAGAGTTAGGATAGTATCCTAGAAGTGTTATTAAAAATTGATGAAGGAAAATCACGACTAGTTACGTCCTTTGAATGATGCTTTGTATGATTCAAATTTCTCTCTTCAATGTCAGGTAGATCATTGAGAATAATAGAAGCTCCTTCCTCGTAGGGACTCGAGTAAGAAGTCCATCGGTACCGATACCGGGATCGATATATAAAGTGCATTGGTACCACGCTATCCCTAATTATTAGCCGATGGCGCGCGCAACCGATCTTAAGATCGAATGATTTGTGAATCATTCCTTCGTTCCACCTGCTTGTCCACTTATGAGTCAGAGGCGTATCAATATAAATATTCGCCCGCAGCTTCGTAATTTAATTGTAATTATGAGGATAGAACTGACCGTCTCACCAAGCTTAAACCGGAATGTTTGTGCCGTCACTTTGACGACACCTTTGTCATCTGGAGACATGAACTGGATGAGCTGCACAAGTTCTTCGATTTCATCAATCAATTACACCCTAATATCCAATTCACCATGGAAATTGAACAAAACGGAAAATTGCCTTTCTTGGACGTCCTAGTTTACAAAAGATCTGATAACACATTAGGACATGATGTTTACAGAAAACCCACCCATACAAACAGATACCTACACGCCTCCTTCCACCACCACCCATCTCAAAAGCAATCGGTCATCACCTCCCTTGTATACAAATAAACAAATTGATAAAGCAATAAGAAAATACATTTTAAGAAACAAGTCAACAAACGCTACTAAAGAAAGAGAGAGAAAAAGGACCACCATCCCACCCTATATTCAAGGTAGCACAAAACAAATAGGAAGAATTCTGAACAAACACAACCACCGTGTAAAGGAACATGAGAGTAAAAGCAGGATAAAATATTTCACGCAATCAGCACTAGCTGAGCATTATATCGAAACAGGACATAGCATTTTATTTGACAAAACAACCTTCATCGCAAACACGTACAATAGTTTTCCAAGAAAACATAGAGAAGCAATCGAAATCTTAAAACACCCTAATAACATCAATATGGACAATGGATACAATACCAACCCGATTTGTCTTTCCGTCTTCCCGGGTTTTTAAAAAAAGACTTGATTGGCCCATCAAGTTCGATCAGTCTCCACTATAGGTCGTCCTGGTCAATCACAAGCTTCGCAGCGCAGAAAAAAACAGAAATGAATGTTTGTTGCGGGTAATTTTCAAGTAGATAAAGTTGCATTTTTGCGCATCGAAACAAAACAAGATTCAATGGAGTTCACATGGTAACCGTTTCCCACGTGGTGGGTAAATCTTAACACGTGAAGTTAATTTTTGTTGCAGGTAAAGATTACTCTGAAATCGCTGTAAAGATTACATTCTATTTTTTCTGTGAGAGAATACATATAAGAACAACATAACCTGAAACATTAGCTTCAGGTCAGACCTGAAGAAGTGAACTGCAATGTTCAAGAAACGTCGGCAAGATTCGTAGTTTGCACACGATTGAAACCTGAAAAAGCTTTAAATTTTTAATTTATTTCAATGAATCATCGTGAAAGCATTAAATCTATCATTTGCAATAAGAGAGTTAATTTTCAGCCAAGAAAGATGAATTTCCAACCAAATCGTTGAGTTTCTGATTGGAAAAAGATGAATTTAACAACATATATTGGATCAAAATATGTAGAAAATGTATGTTAAACATTTTCCAGATATCTTCTTTGAATATTCTTTTATTTTCTCAAATGCTTTTCACGTAATCACTGGCTTTGAAATATCTTATCTTCTAATGTGTACTGTATGTAAGCCACGTCGAAATTATATTCCAGCGCTTATAGAAAAAAAAAGTTAATGTTAGTTTTACTTTGGCTTTTCTCATAAAATTTCTTGTCACCTCTACTGATGCAATATTTGTTCTCGCTGATAGTGCTGAATGGCTGAATGAGTTATGAAATCAAAATTATGGAAATAAAAAAAGTACCGATACAGAACAAATTTTATTCGTTTTATTCAGTTTTTTTTCTATTCATACACTACCAAAAAAGACTTTCTACTAGAACAGATGAATTTTGACAAAAAAGAATAATTTTCAAACAAACACTTGCATTGACTACTAATTAGTTCAACTTTGAACAAAAGATACGATTTTTCAATGAAATAGTTAACCTTTTAACCAAATAGATCAATTTTTATGCAAAAAAAATAATATGTTTCGAAGACAGTTGAATTTTCAATAAAATAATCAAATTTTTCAACAAAATTGTTGATCCAAATAGTTGATTTGTAAAGCCGAAAAATGACAAAGAGTGACCCAAAAATCAAGGGTTTTTCCACCATTTTTCGTCCAAAGATTCTGAAGCAAAATGTACGTCAAATAACACCTTATCATGAGACATACATGGAAACATTTTTTTTAGATTGGACAGCTCATTAATTTTTCAGCAGCTCATGGCGTATTATGCAGGATACACCTTGATGATTTTTTTTAACGACATCGCGTAGAATTTATGAGTCTGTCTGGATTTTTATTACCATTAGGTATCTAAGCGGTCATTATTGACTTTTTAATAGTCATTTAAATAAATAATGACTAAATAATAAATACTAAACAATCTACTGAAGTAAATAAATTAAATTAAAATATATAAGTGGCAAAATTAAATGCATTGTTTTTCCTTCCAAAGCGGAAGATTAACAATACATCACAAAAACATTTAGAAGTGTTTGACAAACCTAAAGAACATTTGAATGCTAATTCTACTTGATTCTGGCAAATTCGACCGTTACAATGGAAGAGTTTTTCGGCATCTGACATATAATTCAATTGAAAATTCTTGAGACTAAAAATGGGCGATTTTTAGGGTCACTCTTTGAGTGATATTCATCACGAAAGATGAATTTTCAATCCAAAAGAATTGATTTCAAAAAATAGTTTAATTTTCCATAAAAGAATGAAATTTCCGAACAAAATAGTTGATTTAAATAGTTGATATCTCAAGTAAAAAAACCATTTTTCTAGAAAGCAGTTGAATTTTCAACCCAAATAGTTCAATATTCAACACAAAATATGAATTTTCAATCCAAAAGAAAGAATTCTTAACAAAATAATGAAATTTACAATAAAATAGTAGAATTTGCAGCCACATATCGATTTTTTAACCTAGAAAGATAAATTTTCATTTTTTACCAAAAGAATGAATTCTCGAAAAAATACAAAAATTTTCTCAACAAAAAGTTTAATTTTTAAGCCAAAAGACGAATTCTCTACAAACAAAATATTGAATTTTCTACCCCGAAATATGAATCTCCAACAAAAAGTTAATTTACAACCAAATAGTTGAATTTTAAATTAAAATTATGAATCTTGAAGAAAAAAATTAATTTTTCAAAATGTAGTTCAACTTTAAGCCAAGTTTAAAGTTGAACCAACTAAAATCGATTAATTCTCTATTAAAAATAGAATAACTAAATTCTCAGTTGAAAAAATAATTTTTAACCAAAAAAGAAACGAAATTTTAACCAAATAGTTTAATTCTCAACAAAATCATTATATTTTCCATAAAATAGTTGAAATTTTAACCAAATACTGGAATTTTCTATCTACAAAGATAAATTTTCAAAAGATTAGTTGATTTTTTAAACAAAAAATATGATACTTCAGCAAAAGCAGTTGAATTATCCACACGAAAAGTTGAACTTTGAACAAAAAGAGGAATTCTTACTGAAAAATGTAATAGTTGATATTTCGAAGAAAAAAAAAGGAATCTCAAACGAAGAGTTGAATTTTCAAACAAACAGTTGCTGTTTTAATCGCAAGAGGAAATTTCAACCAAAGAGATTACCTTTATACCAATAAAGCCGTGTTTTCAACGGAAAAAGGTCAATTTTCAACTATAAATAAAAAAGTTACATGCTGCATTAAAAAATTAATTTTGAACAATAAAAAAAATATTCAACGAAACGGTTAAATTTTTAACCAAACAGATGAACATTTAAACAAAAAAATAAATTTTGAACAAAGTGTTGCAACTTTACAGAAGTAGTTGAATTTTCACTCTAAAAAAATGAATTTCCAAACCAAAATAGAACGGTTACATTGTAAGTTAGATCAATTTAAGTTCTCTAAAAACCCGTTAGAATCCCTGTAAATCTTTGAAATTTTTTCAAATTAGTAAGAATATTTGGGAACCCCTAAAATCCTGTTAAAATTTTTTGAATTTTCTCATTAAATTTTATTATTGAAAAATTTATTATATAATTTAATAGAAAATAATAATACAAAATTTTTATTTAATATATTTCATTTAAATTAAGTTTTTTGTTCAAATCTTTTGGGACGATTGAAAAATCCCGAAAAACAAAATTCCCGACGTTGTGAAATTTCCGAATAATAAAATTCTCGCATAAAAAAGTTCCCGAACAGTTTTTAATATTGCCAAATTTTTAAATTCATGAACCTAAACAATTCAACTTTTTTTATCTATAAAATTAACTAAATTATTACCATAAAAATTTTTCATTGTTTATATTCGGAAATTTTATAATTAGGAAATTTTCAAATCCGGTAATATTATAAACTGTACGGGAATTTTATTATTCGGAAATTTCATCATTCGGGAATTTTCCAATTCAAGAATTTTATAATACGAGAAATTTATTTTTCGGGATTTTTCAGTCGTTCGGATTTTTTTTACATTCTCATCTAGAGAAGGTATTAGATTTGTGTAAAATTTGACCCCCCCGGTTTTTGTCAAATGTCCACGTTTTGAGACCCCCTGAACCCAAAAAACAGGTTTTTACGAATGTGTCTGTCTGTCTGTCTGTCTGTCTGTCTGTCTGTCTGTATGTCTGTCTGTGAACACGATAACTTTCGAAAGAATTCACCGATTTGACTGGCCTTTGGTATACTCTTTTAGTCTCCTAAACGAAAGGTCAAGTTCGTTAGCCAGCCATTTTGGATGAAAATGCAAAAAGTGAGGGCATTTTGAAAATTTTTTGAACCGTTTTTTTTTTCAAAATTTGGAAATTATATGTACGGCTGCTTATAGTAATTGAAAATTCAAATATTTTATTTTTATGACATTTTTCGATAAAATGAAAATTTTCCGAGTTACAGCATTTTCAAAATCCAAAACAAAAAACGAAAATTCACATTTTCAGCCAAACAACGCACGATACGAAAAAAAGTCACGACAAGAAAAGTGTTTCTTTTTGCACGCCCTACAAGATTATCATAATGACTTTTTGAATTTTCTTGAAAAATCGAAAATTCACATTTTTATTGCACAAGAAATAGACGACAAATGTGTCCGAGCGCGCAGCGCGAGGTGAATACATTATCGAGCGCGAAGCGCGAGATCCAACAGGTGCGCGCCCTAGGCGCGCTGAAACTTGCGAGCGAAGCGAGCCGCGCGCGAAGCGCGCTATGAGAATGTGCCCGCGAGGCGGGCGGATTTTTATATTTCATTTTCAATCAAAGAGATAAATTCTACACTGAATTGATGAATCTTCAACAACAAAAAATGAATTTTTGATAAAGTATTTTAATTTTAAGATTTTAATCTCAAATTAAAAACGATCGAATTATATAACAGTTTCATTTTTAACCAAATATTTGAATTTTCAACCAAATTTTTTAATTTTCAAGATAAATAATGAATGAATCTTCAACCAAATCAAAATGAATTTTTAATAAATTAGTTAAAATTTCAACCACGTAGTTGAATCTTTAACCAATGAAGAAGAATTTTTGACAAAAATCTAGGTCAGTTACACAAGCCCCCCCCCACTCTTAATTTTCGTGTTTTCTATAGCCCACTGAATTGCGCCGCAAATGCGCTCATATGCGCCACCAATAAAAAATCGTTCCAGCCCCCCCCCCAGTTTAATCGCTGATAACTCGTTTGTCAGTGTGGCGCAAAAATTTTTCTTGATGGCACATACCAGCGCATTTGGAGATCTTCAAGGTCATGCAATTCAGTGGGCTATAGAAAACACGAAAATTAAGAGTGGGGGAGTGCGGGCGTAACTGACCTAAAAAATGTAATGGTTAATACTTCTACCAAAAAAAGATTTTTATTTGAAATAAAAAACGTTTGAATTCAACCAAAAGAGTAGAATTTTAAAAAAAACATATCAATCTTGAAGCAAAAGATAGTAATTTTTAACCAAACAGTTGTGATTTTTAATCCACAAAAAAATGCAATTCCTACCAAAATAGATGAATTTTCAACGAAAAAGATGCATTTTCAAAAACAATGATGAACCTTAGTACAATGCATTTTCGACAAAAGAGTTCAATATTCAATCCCAAAGATGATTTTTTAACGAAGAAGATTAATTTTCTAAAAATGGAATAGTTAAATTTGCAACCAAAGAGATAAATCTTCTACCAAAAATTTTATTTCTAACAAAGTAGTTCAATGTTCAATCAAGTAGCTGAATGTTTGGCACAAAAAAATTAATTTTTAACAAAATAGTTGCATTTTTAACAAAATAATTAAAGTTTTAACTGGATAGTAGACATTGTAACCAAGCGTTTATTTTTACTCAAGGAAAATCATTTTTACAAACTTTGCTATGCAATTTCAGTTATCTATGAAAAACCAGAAGAACGTACAACTGAAACAAATTTGGTGAATCGAAATCAAAACTTGCTTGAAAAGTAGCGCTTGAAGAATCTGAATGTGCATAATTAATTTGAAGCTCATTGATTTCTTGTCATTTTACCATTATAAAAAATTCTTTTTTTTTCTTAACTTTTTTCAAACAATCAGCGGGAAATGTTTTTATATTGCAGACAGGCTACGTCACGTTTACAATTTCACAATCTAAGCTTCTTATTGTTTGAATATAGTTAACAATGTCACACCATCGCGCCGTTTTACTACTTTTCTATCTTTCACGTTTTCCATTTTTATAACCGTTTTTTAATTATTATACACAGTCCTGAGTAATTATTTGTTAAAAAGAAATTAGTTTTCTACTACTGAATTAGGAAATGTCTCGACTACTCGAATTAGTAATTTCCTACTAATTTTTAGTGGATCACTTTTCGTAAATTGGATCTGTAAAATTCGACTAGCAATTCTTTAAACTTTACCCATTTTTATTCAAAAAGCATAAACATTAAATTTTTTTAAATTTCTGACACAATGTCAAACTTTTTACTCTCTTGGAATTTTCTCGTACGCCGAATCATAATAAATTAAAGTTTCAACGAAATATTAGAATTTTCAACCAAACGAGAAATAAATAGTAAAAATATTTATTTATTTATCATCAGGAAACGTGCTAAATAGCGGAACAGTTACATTTTCATTAAAAAAAATTAATTCTCAACCAAAAAAAAACAAACAAATTTTCAACAAAATAATTGAATCTTCATCGAAGGAAATCTAATAACGTAGTTTTAATTCGACCCGTGTGGTTGAATTTTCACCCAAAAAACATAAATTCTCTATGAGAAATTTAACAGTTGCATTTTCAACCAAAAACCATGAATATGCAACTGAAAACACAATAACTAAAGTTTCAAGGAAAAAATGAATTTTCATTTTAAATAAAAATGAATTTTCAACAAAATAGTTATACCTTGAACCACATAGTAGAATTTTGAACCAAAAGAGATGAATTCCGAACGAGGAATTTAATAGTAGAATCTTTAATTAAAATGAATTGACTTTCAACGATAAATAGTTAGATTTTTTTCTTATTTTCTGTTAACTCAGTTCGTATTAGGCGAAATACATAAAAAAAGAGAATTTTTTTTGAAAATACTTTTTCTGTTGGATTTTACATTCTCGGCAGAAATCATCAAAATCATAATAAGTTTAAATCCAAGTTTTTTACAAAAAAAGAATTTTAAAAACAAGTTCTGTTATCAATTTTAGTTTTTCATTCAGATTAGGTATTTATAATATTGAAAATTGTAACATAATTATAATGATTTAAAACAAATTATCTCACAAATCTCCGTTTTAAAGATTTTTTCAATAGCATTTTTTGATTTCCGGGACAGTATCTTCGAGCAGATCAAGGATAAATATCGCTGGTTCAATTAATAATTTTTTTTTATGTGGTGCCATTTGAGGAAATAATTAAAACCCTTCGTTTCAACTAATCTAAAGGAGAAGTCATTAGATATGATAATTAGAAAAATTTCGGTACAAGAAAAGATTTTAAAAAATTTTTAAATCTTTTTGTTTACAATAAACATAAAAAATGTCATCGTTTTATCTACGAGTATATCCAATCAAAACATGTATAAAATGTATATTAAAAATTTTCCAGATATTTCATTACAATATTCCTTTAATTTTTAAAATTGTTTTTACATAATTATTGGTTTCGAAATATATTATCTTCTCATGTGTTAGTTTTACTTTGGCCTTCTTGTAAAAACTTCTTGACACCTTTACGGATGCAATATTTGTTCTCGCTGATAGTGCTTAGCTGCTGAATGAGTTATCAAATAGAATTTATGGAAATAAGAAAAAATATCGACTAAATTTTTCAACAAAATTGTTGATTCAAATAGTTGATTTGTAAGGCCGAAAAATAACAAAGAGTGACCCGGGAATCAAAGGGGTTTTTTCGCCCATTTTCTCTATCGGTTTTTTTTTTCTTATTGTCATAATTTTTATTTCATTACTTAATCAGCAGTTTAGCACTATCAGCGAGAACAAATATTGCATTCCTAAAAGTAAAACTAACACATTAAAAAATAAGATATTTCGAAACCAATAATTACGTAATAAGCATTTGGGAAAATCAAGGAATATTAGAATAAAATATCTGCATAATGTTTAATATGCATTCTCTACACATGAAAAAATTATTTAGTGAACCAACGATATTTATTCTTGATCTGCCCAAAAATAGCTTTCCGGAAATCAAACAATGATATTGAAAAAATCTTTGAACAGATATTTGTAAGATAATTTGTTTTAAATAATCCTAACTATTTTAAAATTTTCAAGATTACTAATACCTAATATAAATAAAAAAGTTGAACTATTAACAGAACTTGATTTCAAACTTCTGTATTTGTTCAAAACTTGGATTGGAACTTATTATTATAACGATTTTCACGATTTCTGCCGAGAATGTGAAATCGTACATAAAAAGTATAACTGAATAACAATTTGTGTTATGCTTTACCAAAATGATGATTAGAGATTTTACTAGTAAAGCATTTAAATACAGACGTCACACTCTTTCCCTATTTCCCCTTTTCGCCTTTTTTAAAAAATGCCTCTTTTCCCCACTATTTTAAAAAAAACTTCCCCTTTTTCATTAATTTCGCTTAAATACGAACTGAATTAACAGAACATAATAGAAGTCTGCGCTCATAATACGCAATGTTGCTGACATATGGCTGGAATATCAAATTGAAACATTGGCAACGTTCCAAATGAATATTACAGCGGCGTTCAAGCAACATAAAAATGTCCGACCCGGGCAATATTTGTCTGAAATATTTCAGCAATATTTTTAAAGAATATTGAATTTGGCTTGCCGTATGTGTCTGCCAAGTGTCCGGAAAATATTGTCAAAATATTGTCTCTTAATTTTCGGTAATATTTCTGTGCAAGGTTGCCGAAACATTGTTTCGAAAAGTTGTTTCTACAGAACTTTACGAACATTTTTATAACGAATAACATACAAAAAGTAAAAGATACACTGCTGAAAAAAAACAAAGTTGTTTGACAGCTCAAGCGCCAGAATGGAATTATTAAAACTTTGCTGGAGTCTAATCAACTCCATTCTGACCCTACATTTCATCAACAATTTCGCCTTTTTTACCAGAGTAGTAGTTCAGCAGATTCTTGACGCGGTCAATAAGGATTGTCCCTGTTTTTCCGACCTAACCCACAAGCAACTTTATATAGGGGGCGCATTTAAGATCAGGGATTCTCCAAGCTCTGGAACATTCTAGAATTTTGCTTTTCTAGGAGTTTCGATCAAAGTGAATATATTGCCTCTTAGATTTTTACTCGTTAAACTTTCTAGATAATAATAATAATTATAATAATAAATCTTTATTGAGTTCGTAACAAGAAGCAAACGTACATGGCAGTCAGAGTTAATATAAGAACCCGAAGGGCGAGGTACAGCTTAAATCTGCTTTCAAACCTAACCCTCTTAAACCAATTTAAACTATAAGTAAACGAAACTTGAAAACTAGGGCTTCAATATATAGTTTTCGAGATCATTGCAGAAATATATAGAAACTGATTGTGGTACCATAATGCGAAATACTCTAGAACTTATATTAAAATACGGAACTTGAAGATAAAAGAAGACCAGAATCAAATTACTTAAAATAAAGAGGCAAATCATGTTGCCGAACGAAGGCGTTCACTTGTTTCTTTCCTTACAGTGGGGATGGAATAGGAAGCCAGCGGGTTTTTTAAGCTGTTTAAGAGGGGCGGAGCACCGTAGGAAAAGATAGATTCCCCTTTCGATGTGTTCGCTCGCGGGACATATAGCTTGCCATCGGATCTTGTTGCAAGAGATTTTCTAGCTCGCTTATCTTCTACAAATGACAATATATCAAATAAATATTCCGCAACGCCCTGCGAGAGGACCCTGAAAGAGAGGACACATAGTTGCACTTCACATCTGTGCTTCATTTTCAGCCAGCCAGATTCTTGCCAGGCGGGTGTAATATGGTCGTATTTTCTAATTCCATATGTGAATCTGAGGCACGCATTTTGCACCCTCTGTATCCTCTCTCTCAGTGGCATTCAGGCAAGGGCCATATGTCGTATAGGCATATTCAAAAAGGGGCAGCACCAATGAATGATAAAGCAACAGTTTTACCCTAAGTGGAAGGGAGCGACGGAAAGGATACAATTTTCTTAAACGCAGATACGCCGCTTTGATTTTAGTGGTTACGTGATCCTCGAAACTCCAACTGGATTGCATTTTAAGACCTAGATTTTTCGCTTAAACTACGATGGACAACAAGGATCCGCCTATCTCAAAGTTGGGGAAACGTGCATCTTTAAAGTTGCCTATAGGAAGAATAACGGATTTAGCAGGGTTAATAACAAGAGCTCGCTCTTCAGCCCACCTCGCGAGGAATTTCAAAGCCAGAGACAACACTTCGTTACCTGCATCTAGATCGTTCAGTTTGCAGTGGACATATACCTGCGTGTCGTCCGCATACATATGGATCGTGATTTTCACTTTGTCCCCGGATACCGCCTCCAAAATCGACAGGAAATTCATCAAGGGGTCTGGAGGGTCGTTGGTGTAAACAGAGAAAAGAGGCGGACTGAGAACGGCACCCTGTGGGACCCCTTTACTTATTTGTCGGATGGGTGACGATCGAGAGGTTAAGGTGTTCGATATTTCAACTCGCTGGCTTCTATTCGAGAGAAAGCCACTAAACCCAGTAATTCTTTCCCAGAGATTCCCTCAGATTTTAGTTTGGCTGGAAGAAGTTGGTGATTGAGGGTTTTGAACGCCCGAGTTAGATTGAGTGAGCTAAAATCGTGATTTCCGAACGGTTCAGTGACCAGCCTATGTCGTCTGATACATGGAGCAGGGTTGTAGCCGCCGAGAAACCTTTCATGAAACCGGACTGGTGATTTGAGAGAATCCCATTTTTGCTTATGTATGGAGAGAGCTGCTGAAGGCAAATTTTTTCCAGGATCTTTGACAGGTAGGGGAGAATAGGAATCGGGCGTAAATCCTTGTAGGAAGTTGGTCGGTCACATTTTGGAAGAGGGCGAACAATGCCCAGCTTCCACGCTGTAGGGAATATCCCTGTCCTCAGAGAGGAGTTCACAATATCGAGTAAAGGAGGTAAGGAAGAGGGGACACAGAGGAGAATCGCGGAGCTATTTATACCATCGGAGCCGGTAGCCGTAGATTTAATTGATTTAATCGCTGCATACAACTGACCGAGGTCAACCTCGTGGAATTCGTAAGTCTGGCGTTTACTTACTTCGGCTGCCTCTAGGAGATCGTTGATTATTTTGACAGATGCCGTTGCATCACCTCAGTCGTTAAACAGTAATCGACATTTTTAGAAAGCTGGAACGAATTCGTGGTTCTATTAACGAGGTGTGTCCCTGCAATACCAACCAAGAATCAAATTCTGGGGATTCCCGGAAAATAATCGAACCTTCTGGAAATTTCGACGTGATCTCTGTCGATTTTCTATACATCGAAGTTTCTGGAAGGCTTGAATATAAGCTCTTGCTTTTGAGGTTTTTCATGTCGTTTAACTTTCGAGAAGCATCGATATTGGACATAGTCTCTAACTGCGTTGCAGAAAATATCAATCGATATATTCTCAACTTCCACCTATTGGTACATATTTAAAATTCAACGTCTCGAGCCTTCCACAAATTTCTTTGTATACGTGGTGATCTCTGACGATTTTCTGTAAAACGAATTTTCGAGAAGGCTCGAAACATAAAGGAAGATATTGGATGTGTAATCTGTAGCTAAATTCGAGAACGAACGATCCAGGTTTGTAGATATTTCGATGCATGGATCCTCAAAAGCAATAACCCTGTCTGGAAAGCTCGACCGTTCTTTCTCGAATTTAGGTAAAGATATATAGGGCCGCGCAGCTGAGTTCTACGGTACATCTAGCTGCGCTAGTACTCACGAATGCGCAGTAGACTCCTATGATGCACGTGGATGCGCAGTACAGTTTTGGTGGTATACAGTAGTAGTATAGTATATAGTATATAGTAGTAGTATAGTATATAGTATATAGTATATAGTAGTAGTATTTTACGGTACATAGAGCTGTGTAGTATAAATATATTTTACCTAATACTGTGCAGTGCACTTGCACGGCGCACACAGGGCTACAGAGTACTGTTTTGGTGAAGTCTGTAACACGGTTCTGTTCCAAGCTAAATGCCGATAAAACAGTGACCATTCATTTACCGACAGACGATAATGGTTTGTATCGGTGCTAAGATACCACGAGTCGATAAGTGGTTACTAGTAACAAAAGGCGCAACCGTCAAGTCAGCTGATTTGGAGGGATATTGAAAGTTGCACGTGGGAAAATTTCAACTTGAGCAGGAGAGTTAACAATTTGAATGTTTGACGAGGACGAAAACATATTTGTTCACGCATAGTAAAGGTTAGAAATTTGAGGTTAGTTCCCCAGGTGACCCACGCAAAATGTATTTACACAAGAACTCTAATATAGGGCCCTCTGATTTAGTTCTTTCTAGAACTGCTGGCCCATGCAGTTTCTCAGCGCACAAGCACCCAGATAACAATGCATGCGGACGCACATGGGCGCATGGCGTGCAAGCACGATGTGTCGGCAACAATGCAAGCACAGTGACAGCACGTTCTGAGGGTAATAAGTAATCCCGCATAGTGTCCGCACACAGTCTGCATGATATGCAGCACAGCGTGCGTCTATCGTGCTCGTCAGGTACTTAGGGCAAAATGTCGGCATATAGCGTGCGGTGAAGAGTGCGGCACAAAAAGCGCATTATTACTAAAAACAGCATATAGGAGTTGTTTAAAAATAAAACTCTGATCAAATTCGCTTCATGCTCTAAATTTTTGTTATTTTCCAAGTTTATTTTACAGACAAAAAGTCGAAATAAAAGTGAATAATTATTTTTGTTGAAATTAAATAAACATTTTTTCTTGGGTTTTGGTTCGGAAAATTAGCTTGGAGTATAAACAAATGTTGAGGCAAAGAACAAATTCGGCAAGAGTTGTAATTGTTTGAAAATAATGTTTTGAACTGTAAAATTTTAGCTCCTGAAAACGCACCATAAGTATTTTATAGTCAAATGATAAAAATTAAGAAAAATATACAACTGGAAGAAAAACTAAAACAAAAAATATTCAACTTGAAAAACAATTGAAAGTGATCAACTGGAAGATTCAAAAGTATAGTGTTCTTTAAAATCACTTTATTTTTTAACAAAAGTGTTGAATAAATGTTCTGTGTTGAATAATTCAAATTGTTCGAAATAAAAAAATATTTTCAGATAAATATATATTTCTCGCTAATACATTATTTAAGAGGTAGCAAGAATAATTTTGTGTATGTCGCTTTTGGAATGCGGCGCATATGCGACGCATATGAGGACACAAATGTCTGCACTCTTGCCCTCACATCGTGCGGATCGGGCGACACGCGTGCAAACACGATGCGGGCAAGTTGTGAGCAAATTGTTATCTGGGCAGTGTCAACAATGCGTCGCCAGCCCACACCTCGCCCCACACCATTCATTTTACGACGAATTTAGTGCCAAGGATACTGCAAGGCAACCCCCGAAACTGGCCTCATATTGGAGTTCTTGTGTACTATATTTCTTGTTTAGATGGCTGCATAGGTTAGACTAAGGAATAGAAATTATTCAAAATTTAAGCAGTAGAGAAAATTTTGTAGGGAAATATTGCTCATATAAACAAAAATTCTACCTATTTGATCAGTCAATTTTTTAAAATTTATGTGAGAGACTTCAAGCTGAATGGTATGATTGCCAAGTGTGCGGAATTTAAATTCAACCCAACGGCGATTCTTGACGTCCAGCGTCGAAAAGAACGATAGCGAGCAATATTTTGGACTTTGAATTTAACTTAACGCTGTATCAAAATATCCAACGATTGAAGGAATGCAACTCTTTTGCAGAAGGAAGTTAATGTTCTTCTTAAATATATTCCGAGCAATGCAGAAAGCGTGCGAAATTTGAATTCATCTATCCGTAAATCAAATCTTAGTAATATAAAAAGTGCTTTAGGTGAATTGATGCGCATATATTCAAAGTAAACAGTTTTTCCCTTTGAAATTTTTGTTTATTCTCATTATTCAAAAACTTGTGGTGCACAAAATTTACAAAAGAAGATTATTATTGTACATATTTAAATTCAAAAAGATAAGAGGGTCCTCCAAAGTAGCCGAAATAGAGTTTTTCATTGTTGGTGACTTCCGCCATCTTCTAAAATGTATCCTCACACATAGCATGCTCGAAAACTTTTATGATTCTGCTAGGAAGGAATACTGCAAACTGGTTTTCCAGCTCAACCACAATCCTTGTACCATACTTGGTTTAAAGTTTACGAAATTTGGGAACGGTATATTTCATTTTAACCGTCAGGCAGACAGCGGTTTCGTTGGTATGATCCCATCCATACGGCCAACTGAGTTGATCATTTTGAGATCTTTTTCTCCAAAGACATTTTTTTTTATATCCACTAGAACTTTCAACAGAGGTCTAACTTTGGACTGTGTTCGACGATAGATGAAAGCCACTGAAACCTGATGCTCCTTTTATACTCCATTACCCCTACTCTACTTTCATTCTAGAAAGATCGATTGAAGTTTCTATGAGGTTCGGTGAACGTAGGGCTCTTGCCTGCAACAAATTTCTAGAATCATCGATATTGGATATGTGATCTATACCTGAATTCTAAAACTATACGGATACACAGTAGTATTTTGCAGTAGAGTTACATAGTGTAGTTATATATTATATCATGCTACGTAGTACACTTGTACGGCATATGAGGCTCTAAGGTACTGTTTCAACGGCTTCTATAACACGGTTCTGTTCTTACCTAAATGCTGGTAAAATAATGATTGGTCATTCACCGACTATTTGGGTTTGTATCCGTGCTAAGAAACCGGCAGTTGAATAGTTGCTACGGAAAACAGATGGCGCTAGTGTCAAGTCAGTTAAATTTGCGGTAAATTAAAAGTTGCATGTGAAAAATATAAATTTGAGGAGAAGGTAGTAATTAGGGGTAGTAGTAATTAGTAAGTAATTACCAGAAACAAAAAAGAATTCTCGCAGGCGTAGTAAAGATTATAAATTTGAGGTTACTTCCCCAGTTGACTTATGCAAAATGTATTTACTACATTTCTTGTTTGGATGGCTGTTTAAATTAGATTAAAGAATAAAAATGATGAAAAAGTTTAAACACAAATTCTATCTAATCAATTTAATTAATTTAAGAGAGTTTAGGCTAAATTGAATGAGTACGAAGAGCATGAAATTTGAATTCAACCCAACGACGTTGGCAGAAGTCCAGCACTGAAAAGAAGGATAGCAAGCAATATTTTAGATTTTGAATTCAGCCAAACAAATTTTGTAAAGTTCATCTCTGAAAGAGGCCACAGCCTGAAATACATTGGATTTTGAAAGCAACCCAACGTGGTCTGTGAATATCCAACGCTATAAGGAACGATACTTGACAGATTTACTAAATGTATAGCAGCGCGATCTATCAATAATAATATAAGTAGCTGATGATTGAAAGTTTACTACTATATCAAGAAACTAGAGTGCTACCGAATCTTACTAACTCACACTTAACTAAGCGAATAGGTTTAAATAAATTTTGACCTTTAATAACCTTAAATGTTTGTTTATTCAAGAAAAAACTCTTAACCTAAGTTGACAATGTAGATTCGAAACTTTGTTTAACAAAATAACCTCTGAACGTTATTATACAAATTAAGTATAGTGAAAACAAAAATTCGTAATGGCCATGCTCGCTAAAATATTATGTTTCTTTGACGCAATATTTGGACAATTGCTTGACACTCGGGACTTTGCAATGAATGATGAGAGTTAATGTAAAATCGCAAAGCATCTACAAGTTCATTAGGATCTGTATGAAGCATCATACAGCAGCATTCTCGACTTGGTTGAGAGTACGCCTTGTACATCAGTTCACTAAATTCATCTGAAGGTGGATGTGGTGGCAGCGGTGATGGTTACGGTGGTGGTTTTTTTTTGTCTTTCTTTTTTTTTAGAGGAGGTGAGAATGCATTTACGCACTGAGTGTGGGTCTCGACCTAAAAACGGTAATACCCACTGAACTCACCTCCTCTTCCTGCCAACCCATGTTCCCGGAATCGGCTTTCGCATTACTTCAGGAACATGGGTTATAGGCATTCAAGGCCGCGCTTCGGCGTCCTTCTTGTGTGTCCTGCATGGACTCTGAGTGACACCAGATACAGCCATGATGT
Organism: Andricus curvator; assembly: GCA_932195095.1. Lineage (NCBI taxonomy): Eukaryota > Metazoa > Arthropoda > Insecta > Hymenoptera > Cynipidae > Andricus > Andricus curvator. The sequence continues at coordinate 37,618 of CAKNYM010051194.1, read as the reverse complement.
ACGCATCGTCCTCAGTAACGCGACAGAGTCGCGCAACGGACTCGTCGGCCTTCGACATCATGGCTGGGCTTGGCTGGTTTCAATTTTCATCTGGGTGGCTTCCTCGACGAGGCGGCCTCCCTAAATGAAGCACATCGCATGAAACGCGGCAGATGATCAATCCAGGGATTTTCTTCACGTGCAAGGCAGAGAAAACGCTGGGGAATGCTCACGCACTCCGCAGATTTGTGCCGTTCCTTGCCGCACTTCCAGCATAATTTGGTCCTATCTGGACCCTTGCACCCCGCTGCTATATGGCCGAAGCCTAAGCAGTGGTAGCAGCTTGTCGCCTGCGTCTTTTTTCGGACCCTACAGGACATCCAGCCCACCTTCAGATGTCCTGACCGAATAAGTCTGGCCACGAGCTCCTTGTCAAGTTCTACATAGGTGTTCAGATGTCCCCTAAAGGCCCTCTTCGTCATGCTCATCTTCACACTGGCCGACTCGATACCACCGAAATGCTTCTGAATGGCCTTCATCACCTCTTCTGCGTCTGTTTTTGTGTCGAGATCCATGACCTCGAACTTCGCTGGCGAGACGAGATCGCGTACGGAGCTGCCAACACCAACCGCCTCCCTTATAGCGGAAGACAGCTTTTCCCTGCCGTCCGTTTCAGGGCCTACCTTGATGAGGACCTCTCCCTTCCTCGTCTCTCGGACACCCCTGATTTTGACACCAAGGGTGTCCGGTTTCAACTTCTTCTTGAGGACCTTAAGGAACTCAGCGTAGCTGAAACCTGAGCCGGTTTTTTTACATGGCTCGGAATGTATTTAAGACGAACTTTAACTTCCTTCTGCAACACAATTTCATTCCTTCCAGCGTTGGATATTTTGAAACAGCGTCGGGTTGAATACAAAGTCAAAAATCTTGCTCCCTATCGTTCTTTTCAACGCTGGACGTCAAGAAACGCCGTTGGGATGAATTTAAATTCCGCACACTTGGCAACCATACATAGTTTGAACTCTCTCAAATAAAAAAAAAATGACTGATTGATTAGGTAGAATTGTTCTTTATATGAGCAATATTTCTCTTTAAAATTGTCTCTACTGTTTAAATTTTCAATAATTTATATTCTTTAGTCTAACCTATACAGCCATCTAAACAAGGAATATAGTAAATACATTTTGGGTGGATCACCTGGCGAACTAACTTCAAATTTCTAACATTTACTATGAGTGAGCAAATATTTTTTCGTCCTGGTAAAAATTTCATATTGGTAACTCCCCTGTTCAAGTTGAAATTTTCCCACGTGCAACTTTTATTATCCCTCCAATTTGCCTGACTTTACGGTGGCGCCTTCTGTTACTGGTAATCACTTATCGATTAGTGGTATCTTAACGCCGATACGAACCATTATCGTCTGTCGGGGAATTACTAGTCACTGTTTTATCGGCATTTAGCTTGAAACAGAACCGTGGTATAGACTTCACCAAAACAGTACCCCGCAGCCCTGTGTGCCGTGCAAGTGTACTGCATAATCTTAGGTCAAATTTATTTATACAACACAGCTCTATGTACCGTAAAATACTACTACGCATTATTATGTGATATAGAAGCCTACTGCGCATCTATAATTATCATAGAAGCCTACTGCGCAGCATTTTCCACCACCAAACTGTACTGCACATCCATATCTGGCTTGTGAGTGCACCTCGCAGTGGTATAGGTGGCAAAACTCTACTACGCAGCTATACATACCACCAAAACTTTACTGCGCATCCATGTGGATCATATAAGTCTACTGCGTATCCGTAAGTGTCCTAGAAGTGTACTTTGCAGCGAAATACGTAGCAGCTACTGCGCAGCTATATATACCATATAACTCATCTGCGCAGCCCTATCCACAACCGAACCGTAGTACGCATCCGCATGTGTCATAGAAGCTTACTCCGGTAAAGCACACCGCTAAATGTCGAATAAATCAACTGCGCGGCCCTATATATCTTTACCTAAATTTGAGAAAGAACGGTCGAGCTTTCCAGACCGGGTTACTGCTTTTGAGAATCCATGCATGGAAATACCTACAAACCTCGATCGCTCGCTCTCGAATTTAGCTAAAGATTACACATCTAATATCGATGGTTCTAGCAACTTGATGCAGGTAGAGCCATCAATGGATCTTCCCTAGCATAATCACTAGAACTCATATCCTGTATCCATGCTTCTTCCTTTATGTTTCGAGCCTTCTCGAAAATTCGTTTTACAGAAAATCGTCAGAGATGACCACGTATACAAAGAAATTTGTGGAAGGCTCGAGACGTTGAATTTTAAATATGTACCAATAGGTGGAAGTTGAGAATATATCGATAAATCTTTTCTGCAAAGCAGTTAGAGACTATGTCCAATATCGATGCTTCTCGAAAGTTAAACGACATGAAAAACCTCAAAAGCAAGAGCTTATATTCAAGCCTTCCAGAAACTTCGGTGTATAGAAAATCGACCAAAATCACGTCGAAATTTCCAGAAGGCTCGATTATTTTCCGGGAATCCCCAGAATTTGATTCTTTGTTGGTATTGCAGGGACCCACCTCGTTAATAGAACCACGAATTCGTTTCAGCTTTCTAAAAATTTCGATCACTGTTTAACGACTGAGGTGATCCAGAAAGTATAACGAGTAAAAATCTAAGAGGCAATATATCCACTTTGATCGAAACTCCTAGAAAAACAAAATTCTAGAATGTTCCAGAACTTGGAGAATCGCTGATCTCACATGCGCCCCCTATATAAAGTTGCTTGTGGGTTCGGTCGGTAAAACAGGGACCATCCTCATTGGCCGCTTCAAGAATCTGCGCCAGGAGTCTACCGTACCGACAGTTCAATTACCGTCTCTGGTAACTGACCGGTGGCGCTATCTGTCAGTGGCAGCTGGAAATACGTAGTGGTGCCCCAAAACCCACCTAGCTTAACTAATTACATCATATTAGACTTGAGAAACATTTCGGAAACTGGTTGAATATTAAAAAATTTAGTCATCAATGCAAATGTGAATGGAACCATATTAATATAATTTTCAGAACGGAATCATAAAAATAACGTGTTTTCATGCCTCCATAGACAAACGCAAAAGTACGCTTTTTGAGCGGCTTCTGGCGGTGCGTTGGATGAGTTACAAAATAGGGTTCAGTAAGCACGGCGTGACGTAGGTTCAAAAAAGAGCTTTGTTTGAGCGTGCTCCGTGTATTTTCGTAACGCTAGAGAGAGACCGTGGTTGACAAAGATAGAAAGAGAATTCATAGCGGATTGGTGAGTCGATATTTCTAACGAAGAGTATAGCGTGTTCTATCACCTCGCACATTATACTTTGTTGTCTCGTTCACGCTCGTTAGAGCAAAAATTCAGTAGAGCTCATGTGTACCTTCACCGAGTCAAAACGTGATTTTGCATTTTTCCATGGAGACAATGAAATCACGCCATTTATGATTTTGTTCTGAAAAGTATCGTTCGTGATTCCTGTGGACTGACTGCTTTTCTTTTTGAAACTCGCGCCATGTTTTTGTAACTCGTCTCCACACTAGTCGCGAAGTGTAATATTCATTTATTCATTTTATTTCAAGTAATCTTCCTCCAAATCGCCTTCTTCATCATCCTATTCTAGAAATTCGTCTTTAATTTCATTTTCTTCATGAATTAGCTTGTATTCCATGTCTCTGTCATGTTGATCTTCTGCTTTCTTATCCCTACAAAAGAATACCGTTAATTGGTTTTGATACATTTGAAAAAAAAATAGAAATTTTTCACTAGTTTATCAGTTTTTATTAGTTTTTCGAATATTTCTTCACTTCAGAACATGCCACTTCAAAGTCGTCTCAACAGAAATTGCAATGCATTAAATTCACCGCGAAACATTTTCCTGAAATATTTGTGAAAATAATATTTAGTTTTAGTTTTTGTGAAGCAGCATATTTCAAAAATAGACAAAATAGTCACAATATTAGTTAAAGGAGACTTAATAAAGAGGAAATCTAAAAAATAAAAATAAAACATTATATCTCTCACACGTCCGAAGTTAAAGTGTGTTGAATAATACTCACTTTTATGGAAGTTCGTTATGTTTTTTCATGTACTTTCATTATTCTAACGCAAATCGTAATATAGACGAACGAAATTTCATGACATTGAGTATTTTTTTTGCAGAAATTATGTTTAAAAAAAAATTCTGACCAGAACAGTTGTTTAGCCCGCATATAACTGAGAGCATGTCCGTATTTTTTTCTTCAATATAAACATTTTTTCAACATTGGAAGAAGTAAAAGAAAGTGTGGTTTTACTGAGAATCTTCCTTTTATGTTTTCAAAATTCAATGAAAGAAACGTGGACAAAAATAAACAAGAATTTCTGGAGATCCTCATCTTTTTATTTCATTCATATTTTTTGTACAATGTGTGCTTATGTGTGTAATAAAGGCACCCTATCAGTTTTAGGGGGGCTTAACCATTTTGGAGTCGGGTATTTTTTAATATAATTTTTTTTTTCCCCGTTAAGGATGCGAAATTTGCAAGAGATACTTTTTGCAGAACTTTTCTAGATGTGTAATCTTATATCTGAACATTTTTTGTACCCCTCTTTTTTTGAAATTGAAGCAATGGTTTACCAAGAACGAAACACATGAGATATGTATTACATATTGCCAATTATTTCTAAGAAAAAAATTTCCAAAGTCGGGTTTTTAGAAATATCAATTTCAAGAATTTAAGAAAAGCAGCCGCCATTTGGTCATTTTTAAAAGTTTTTTAATTTATTGGGAAAAAATTGAAAGAGCAAGAATTTTTTATGTCAAATATACAGAGAAAATCCTCAATACCTACCCTGGCTCCAAAAATACTGAATTGTGAGAACAAAGTCTCTCCATTTTTGATAATTTGCGGGTAATCTTCGAATGATTCGGAAAAATAAAAATGTATTCACTAAACTATGACATTCCTCTCTTTTCAACATGGAATAATTTATACTGATACGAAATAATTCTGACACTTATTTCATTTTCACTCTTATAATTTTTGAGACTAGGCTTTTTGAAACAGATTTATGTAAGCATTGAAATCAAATTCAAATAAATATTAAGGTGAAAATGATTAGCACTTACTAATATTTTTTTAGTATTTGATATATCTCTTTAGGCTACAATGAATTGTTGAAGCTCTGTAAATTATCTTACAAAATCGTTCGTCCGCTAGACACTTTTTTTTAATGTTGACACGATTTCTAGTCTAAGTGATGATGACTTGTGTCGATATTTTGCTTCAATAAAAGAATCGGATTTTCTGTCGACAACAAGGAACAAATCTTGCACTTCACTATGTATTTTATTGTTTTTGTTAAACATTCAATATCAAAAACTATTTCTTCGCACTGTTTTGTTGGCTGTCAAAAATGCAGATGTCAAACTTGGTAATTCAACTTTATCATATAGGTTCGAAGTTGTTAAGATGGAGATGAACAATTTAATATTGTTATACGCAGTTGATTTAAAATGTCATTTTTTGACATAGAATTTTTCATAACAAATAAGAAATGTTGACGACAGACCTGGTTGCCACTAAAGTTTATCCTTGAAACTAAACAAATATTCTGATATCTTCCCGGTTCCTGTATGATTTTTTCCTTGTTGCTGGAAAAAAGGTCAATTCCTTTCCTGAACTCAAAAATCGACAGAAGGGATCATCGCTTGACTAGAAACAGTATCAGCAGGTAAAAAAAAATGTCTAGAGGAACACAAATTTTCTAAGATCATTTACAGAGTTACAAAAATTTATTGTATCCTAAAGAGAGTTATATAAAATACCACAAAAATATTTTTTTGTAACACATGCACGAAATGTTCGCTTTTCGAGGCATGTATTGCGTGCGGGAAGTGACCAATTCCAAAGCCGTGGTAAAAAGCAGTTATAAAAAGACTTTTTCTAGCTGCTGCGCTTGCGCTCTTTGAGCAAGATTACTTTTTCTAGCTGCTGCGCTTGCGCAGTTCCAGCCAGATTACTTTTTCTTGCTGTTGCGCTTGCACATTTCGATTCAGATTTACTTTCCAGGACTATCGGAATAATAACCTCAATTCATTATGATTAGACGCTTGAGAGACTGATTGTGAGTAGTGAATAGTGATTGGACAAACTCGAAGTGATAAGTTACCATAAATGACTGATAAATTACCATCAATTACCGATAAATTACCGAAAATTTTAGAAATTTATGGATACCCGAAATTTCCGGTAATTTATCAATTTTCCATAAATTTCCGGAATTTTGGGAAATTTAGCATATTTTCCATAAATTTCGGGTAATTTAGCAATTTTTCATAAATTACCGGAAATTTAGCAATTTTCTATGAATTTCTGGAAATTTTTGGAATCTTTCCAAAAAGCTTTGGATACCTGAAATTTCCGATGATTTAGCAACTTTTCATAAATTTCCGGAAATTTAGCAATGTTCCATTTTCCGGCAATTTTTGAAATTTTCGGATTTTTTCCAAGAACCTTTGGATACCTTGAATTTCTAGAATTTTTCGGTAATATACAAATTCACCGAAAATTTCCGGAAATTTTCGGTAATTTTACCATAAATTTATAAAAATTACCATAAATTTCCAAAAAATGTATGCTTATTGCTTCTCAAATCGAAAATTTCCTGCATTTGTTACAAAAAATATCGTGTGCAACAGGTGCTGAAAATAGACAGTTGCAACTCTTGTGAAGTTTACAGTACTTGCCATCGGCTCATCTTCGGGTCGTTTCCGGCTTGTTTTCGGCTCGTTTGCAGCTCGCCTTCAGATATAAGATTACACATCTAGAAAAGTTTCACAAAAAGTACCTCTTGCAAATTTAGCATCGTTTACGGGAAAAAATAAAACATTATATGAAAAAAAAATTCCGGACTCTAAAATGGTTAAACCCCCATAAAACTGATAAGGTGCCTTTCTTATACACATAAGCACACACTTAAAAAAAAAATATGAATGAAATAAAAAGATGAGGATCTCCAGAAATTCTCGTTTATTTTTTCCACGTTTTTTTTTTTATTGAATTTTGAAAACATGAAAGGAAGATTTCCAGTAAAACCAGACCTTTTTTCACTTCTTACCATATTAAAAAAAAATGTGTAAGAATAAAAAAAATAAGGAGATTCTCTCCATTTTATGCGGGCTAAACAACTTTACTGGCCAGGATTTTTTGTAAACATAATTTCTGAAAAATACTCAATTTTATGAAATTTCCTTCGTCTCTATTGCGATTTGCGTTAGAATAATAAAAGTACATAAACAAACATAACCAACTCCCATAAAAGTGGGTATTGTTCAACACACTATAACTTGGGGCGTGTGAGAGATATAACGTTTAATTTGTATTTTTCAGATTTCCTTTTTATTCAGTCTCCTTTAACTAATATTGTGACTATTTTTGTCCAGAGTGCACAGGAAATATGCTGCGTCATAAAAACTAAAACTAAATATTATTTTTCAAATATTTTAGGAAAATATAAATGCCCAAGGATGTATGTCCTAAACTATATGAGATAAAAAAATTCTCATTTCTTTCAGTTTTGCAAAGAATTTAATGCACTTCAATTTTTGTTGAGACGACTTTAGAGTGGTATGTTCTGAAGTAAAGAAATGTTCCAAAAACTAATAAAAACTGATAAGCTAGTAAAAATTTTTTTTGTTTTTTCAAATGTATCGAAACCAATTAACGGCATTCTTTTCTAGGGATAAGAAAGCAGAAGATAAACAGTGCAGACACATGGAATACGAGCTAATTCATGAAGAAAATGAAATCGACGACGAATTTCTAGAATAGGATAATGAAGAAGGCGATTTTGAGGAAGATCAATCCAAATTATGAAATTAATAAATGAAATTATATTACTATATAAATGAAATTATATTACTATATTTCCGTTCACATTTGTATTAATGACTAAATTTTTAAATATTTAACCAGTTTCCGAAACCGGTTAAAAACTATAAAGAACACTGGAAAACTAGAAAAATTTATTTTCCTACTTAAGGACCCTTTTCTCGTGCGGGGTCACATAATATGTCTAATGTTAATTTTAATATAAGTCAACTTATATTAAATTCTACATTAATAGCAATCTGCAAGGCAGACCTGAGACATTATCATCTACTGGGAGGTACTTAAAGAAAAATACCAGTCTAGGC
>CAKNYM010051194.1:0-24426 GCA_932195095.1 Andricus curvator | reverse complement strand
GAAATAAAAAATTAGAAACTATTCATCATAATGAGTTTGAGACTCCTGCCTTAACACACCGTTCACGATAGTATACTTTAACAACCCCTTAAAGCAACCTCTTACTTAAATATAATGAGGCCTTACTAATTACTACTAAGGTCTCACTAATTAAAGTAAGGAAATACTTTTAAGAGATGTTACGAAATGTTCGCTCAAATGGTCATTCAGGGTGCGTGAATAAAAGTCTTTTGGAGACATTGTGATTTTGTGGTTTTCAAATTTTGTTTAGGGTTTCAACTAGAATTGTATCAGATATTCTTACTTATTCCAGTAAGAAGTTGGTTTCTTTCAGGGGTAGTTAATATACTTTTTCACTCGGCTTGTCTTGAGGGAAACTTCTTAATAGCATTTTGATAATTATCTTTTTAATTATTAATTTTATTTTGAGGTTTAACCAGAGTCATAGCAGATAGCTTATTCAATTTTAATAAGGGGTTGCTTTCAGGAGTAGTACAAACATCTCATTATTCAGTTTTCATAATCAAAGTCATAATAGTTTGTGCAAAAAGGGTATCTGTGCAAACTGATATTTTTTGCAATATGGCGCTAGCTGGTATTTCTTTATCCTCAATATCGATGCGGCCAGATGGCGCAGATGATAAAGTATTGGTTTGTTTACATTTATCACATATCCATTGTGCTAGGAGATATTTTTTTTAAAATTATTTTTAATAATTTCTCACGTTTGTTCAAGTGTTTTCCAAGAATTTTTAGAGAATCTGGACAACAGATTGCGAGGTTTTCGGAAAAAATTCCAACGGATTTAAATGCTTTTAGGATGTATCTTAAAAGGTTGTTCACAAGGTTGTACAAAAATAATAATTATTGAATAAACAATAGACAGTAAATAATAAATAATACATAGTACTGAATAAAGGTAGGAAATTCATATTGCCAAACACTTCACAAAGATCCCAAAGATTGCACAAAGGTTTCAATGATTTTCCAATGATTTTGCAAAGATTTGAAAGGTTTCACAAAGATTTCGGATCGATTTAAAAGATTTCACAAATACTTCAATTATTCCACAAAGATTTCACAAAGTTTTCAAAGATTTAGCAACGATTTCAGATAAATTAAAAAGATTTAAATTATATCAGAAGCTTTTAAAGATTATAAAAAGATTTAAACTATGTCGCAAGGTTTAAAATATTTAGCAAAGATTTCAGATAGATTCGAAAGATTTCACAAAGATTGCATTGCTTTCCCAAGAATTTCACAAAGAGTTCAACAATTTCTCAAATACTACTAAATATTTTAAATATTTCCGAAGGATTTCTAAAGCTTTCAGAAAGATTTTGCAAAGATTTCACAAATATTTCAACGGTTTTGCTAAGATTTTGGATAGATTTAAAAGATTTCACAAAGACTTCAATTATTTCATAAAGATTTCAATAATTTCAGAAACATTACGAAATACTTCAATAATATTTTTAATTTTTTGCAAATATTTCCAAATCTTTCAGAAAGATTACAATGAATTTAATTATTTCATTTTAGAGGGAGGAATGTCAATACTTTGCCCCTCCCTGGTCGATTTTTGGGCTTTGCATTGCCGAAATTTAACCAAAATTTGCCCCTCATTTCAGTTTTTAAAACTCTTACATCCTTTATCATTATAATCCTCTGCAATTTCAATTGCTGCAATAAGGTCAATATTTCCATATTTCACAGTGGTCACGTAGAAATATAAGCCTGCGTAATATTCCAAAAATTTTTCAGCGCGGTTATCTGTGAACCAGGCTTGAGGTACTTCGTGATTGCCTGCAGCAAGTACCATATGCGTCGGTCTTCCATTCCCATCATACGTCACATCAACCGGCGTGTGTTCAAGATAGTTGAATGTTAGAATATATTGTAATTCTGTAAAAAGAAAATAAATATTTGTGATTTGAAAAATATGAAAGAACAATAATAAAAAAGTGTAAGCCTCTTTCAGTATATTCTACCTAGAGATGCACGATGATATGAGCTTTTCAACTCTCTCATTCGGTCTTGCTCAATTTTCAGAAATTGATTAAAATTATATTATCAAGCATTCTTTTGTTTAATATCGTCTCATCTCCTCCTAAATGTTGAGCGATACCGAGTGACAATTCCGAGAAAGTCAACCGATCTGTCAATTGTCAATCACAAATGTCAGATGCTTTTTAACACTAGAGCGACCGAGATTGACCATACCACCTGAACGACCATGTGGGTCAAAATGACCCATAAGGCATCGTTCTTATCATGGTTTCATCGATCTGCGATTGATTCTTACTGATGTGGATTCGTATTTTTATGATATGCAAAAGTGATAATGTCATTTTCCACAAAAAATCTATTTTCATATTTTCCAATGTAATATAATAAAACCCGTTCAAGGTACAACGGTACATGGCATCACACCGAAGCCACTATTTCATGCCATATTTTTCTGGCTTTCTGGACATAAACTGAAGAAATGGGGAACAGTAGTTTATCTGCGGTCATATACTCAGAAGGCTCGAAGCCTGCACCAGAGTTTTTCACAAATTTATTTCAAGTCTCCAAAACTAAACAAAATTTATCAGAAATTATTTTTTTAGCTCTTGTGGCATGATTGTTGCGCGGTTTTCGATCCCAGACTATGACTAAGCGGAAGTAGAAAAAAGTAGGGAGGTACTTGAGTTCCTCAAATTCAAACTAATCACTTATGCAATGATTTTCAAGCAAAATTTGTATTTGTATTTATTCATGAAAAGTTCCTAGAGTTAGGTAGCCCTATAAGGAACAGCTGATACATATTACAAATAAACTGTGAAGGCGATCAATTTGACGATTGAAATTAAATAGAGGTTTTTATAATACACATAATTACATGTGAGCTATAAACAGTAGGATACTGTGAATATACATATGCAAATATACACAATCAAAAGTTATACATTCAAGCGCATGATTTCGAGGGTAGGATTTGAAATGGTTAATAAATAACCAAAAATGAGTGTTCCAAAAGTGATACTGCGATGGTGCATTTCTAATTGAAGTGACGGATGCAACAACTCGTTAAGCGCTCGAAACCGCGTAGAAGTATTGACCACTCGGCAAAATCGATCAATGAAAAAAAAAGTGGCCGAAACGCAAAACAAAATATACCTTCGTATTCACATTGACGCGACCGACAAATTTTTCTTATCAAACTTTTTCCTTCGACAATTATTACTCAAGATAAACAACAAAAACTTACGAAATTTTTCGATCGAAAATCGACATTTCATAAAACACAACTCGCGAGTATTCGTTCGTTTGTTGATAAAAATGCTTACAAATTTTATGGCGTATTCTCAATACATACTCGATGACTATAAGTAACGCACTTTGTTCAAAAATGTAATATGTTTGTTTTTGTTTAATAACAAATTAATTCCGATCGAAAACCGCGTTTTGCCAACTTCAACCAGCGGGTAGGTCATCCAAAAAATGCTAACTGAAATAACTTATCGCGAGAAAGTTGTTCACTTGACTTTGGGAAAATGTTCCTGAAAATTTGAAGGAAATCGGTTGAAAATTGTGGAAATGGCAGCGAGTTGAAGTCAACACACGCTGCCGCTCGAGCGCTGTGATTATCGGCCTTTGTTACTTTATGCGGTGTTTCGCGAATGCGATTTCGAAGTTTCCAAAACAAGTGGAAGTCCCAACTAGAAAAACTGCTGTTTATTTATAGTCAGTTCGCTTATAGTACACAAACATTCAATAACCTCATAAGTATAATCTTTTCGTTCTGTATTTATTTCGTCGAGCGTGATCTTTTTATATTCAAATTTGTGATATGCAGGTTCTAATAACTATGCCCTGTTGCTCGCAATTCGCGAAACACCGCATGAAGTAACAAAGGACGATAAACAGAGCGCTTCAGCGGCAGCGTGTGTTGACTTCAACTCGCTGCCATTTCCACAATTTTCAACTGATTTTCTTCAAACTTTCAGGAAAACTTTCCCAAAGTCTAGTGAACAACTTTCTCGCGATAAGTTATTTCAGCTAGCATTTTTTCGATGACCTGCCCGCTGGTCGAAGTTTGCAAAACGCGGTTTTCGATCGGAATTAATTTGTTAATAAACAAAAACAAACATATTACATTTTTAAACAAAGTGCGTGGCTTATAGTCATCGAGTATGTTTTGAAACGTTTGGCGACGTTAACAAATCCTGCTCTTTCTCTATACTGGGTAATATGTTCACTTTTAGGGATGTTATAGATGAACCGAATGCTAGCATTGAGCGTACGCTCAGGCTTGGCATTAAGTTCATCATGTACACTGTCATATACCACACAGTCGCAGTCAAAGAGAGGGAGTATGCCGATTTTAGTTCGTAGAATACGCGTTCGAGAAGGAAGTGATTCTTTATTCCTTTCAAGCTGTTCGAAGACTCTAAATGTTTTACTCGAAATATCCGCAATTTGTTCATTTTAAGTAAGAGAGCGATTGAGAATATAGCCTAAATCTTTCACCGATTCCACAAAGGGAATGAGATGCCCATCGATCAAGCGAGGAGGTAGAATTGCAATTATTTCAAGTGATGGAGAGGAAAAAGGTCTTATGATCATAGCCATAGTTTTAGCAGGATAAAGAGTGAGGCCAACTGCCAAGGCCCACTACACCGCCAGATCGATATCTTCCCCTACATTTTGAAGTAATTTCAAAATTTTCAGACAAGGCACAAAAGATGAATTAATAGTAGGAGAGCCACCGAAACTGGACCTTGCGTCATCGCGTATTTCGATAGAAAAATTAGGAATGATAGTTTGCATGTAGGGCAATAACGAACCGCCATGCTGATCAAGCAAAACCTGAACCCACGTACCTTAATTAATGATTGAAAAATTAATTTTCCCTCAAAATTAGCATCATCGCGGAATAAAAAAAAAACTGAATCACGTGATTAGTGGCATCGAGCACTCATTGTATATATATATATGTGTGTGTGTGTGTGTTTGCAAAAACGCTCTTCCTACACAAAATATATTGTACACAACATATACTGATCATATTTTTCCTACACAAAATATTTCCTACACAGAGTTTATTACTGTTATATTTTTCCTACAAAATATTTTTTCTACACAGAATATTTCCTACACAGAATTTATTATTGTTTATTACTTTTATTTTTTTCCTACACAGAATTAATTATTGTTCAATACTGTTATATTTTTCCTACACAGAATATTTTCTACACATAATATTACCTACACATAATTTACTACCGTTATATTTTTCCTACATAAAATATTTTCTACACCGAATATTTCCTACACAGGAATGAATAGTAATTAATATTTCATTATGAAGATATTCTCAAAATATTGTACACAAAAATATTATGTATAATATTTTTCCTATACAAAATATATTCTACACGAAATATATTCTACAATATTGAGTGTGAAACTTTTCCTACACAAAACATATTTTACACGAATTGTTTCCCAATGGGGAATATAAAAAAAATATCAGTTATGACTTGAAGGTAACTGATATATGTAAACTTTACAAAATATGTAAACGATTTGTTTTAGAGTAAATTGACCATATCGAATGACATCGGGCAATATTGAGAATAATACATTTTTTAAACGATATGTGGCCATTATTTAAACAATTTGCATTTGTTAAAGCAATTTATCCCCCCTGTAAATCTTCAATAGTTACTGCTTTCTGGAATCGATAACCCATTTAATGAATCATAAGAGTGATATTTTGCGTGAAAGACAGTTTGCAATTATTTAAACAATTAATCATCATTCACTGGCGCCTTTTAATAGGAAAGGTGAAGAAAATTCTAGTTTCATACATTATGTATCATTTTTTTAAATAATTTTTTTTTAGTTACGTTATTGATGATTCTTTTTTTAGATTGGTTTTTATAATTGAAATAAAAGACAGTTTAATAAGCGAAATATATAGTGCAAGAGATTTAAAAAAACTAGAATTTTCTCCATCTTTCCTATATAAAGAAGCAAGTGGTATTAATTATTTAAATCATCACAAATTGCCTGTGACAAAAACTATCACTCTTAACATTATTCATCGTCAACATTAATTTCAGAAAATAATAACTTTTCACAATTGACAGAATGAAACAATTGTTGAAACAAATAAAAATTGTTTAAAGAATTCATTTGTGAAAACTTTTCTATAATCCGGTGTTGATGGAAAATTTTTGGCGATTGACAATTCTGCGTTAGCTACACGGAGAGACTTTTGATATCAATATTTGGTTCATTCTGCATCAATAATTAAAATAAAATGTAAGAATTTAGGGATAATCGGGGTACAGTTATAAAGATTCCTACCATAATAAGAGATGATGGTATTTCTGTATGTATTATTATAAACTTGAGCGAGCAAAAATTAGTATTTACCTTTTGAAAAAGTCTTATTTACTGTTTAAAAAGTGTCAATGTGAAAAAGTGATAATGGTCAATAACAAGTTTTCTTTAAAAATATCGTCAATAGTAAATATTATAAGTAACATAAGTTATAAGAAATGGAAAAATTATAGGAAATTCTAGTATTCTTAAATAAGAATGTGTATTGAAATGAGAGCCGCTAGTAATATTTGCAACAAGGATTTGCGAGAATTCTAAAAGACTATACTAAAAACGCCCGAACGTTTCCGAGCTGTTCCGTGTATAGCCGAGTACGCGACGACCAGCCAGCAGACCGACTGTGACCTGCGATTTCCCGCCAATAGTTTCAATTATACGTGTTTGTAGTACAAAAATATTTGTAACTAGTGCAGTATGCATTGAAGCTTAAACAAATTTCAATTCGGAAATTATTAATTGAAAGTCTCAATAATTTACATATATAAAATAGAAGCTTTTTACACTTTCCAGTTGAAAATGTTCAATGAAGTGCAATTAAACTGCAAAACCTAATTTTTTACACTTTTATAAATTGAACAGTTCAAATATTTCTGGTTAAGAAATATAAATCCACGCCCCTCTTCCAACTCAATAAGAACGTTCAAAACAAAATAAGTGCCTCTTCCTATTTAGAAAAACTTGAAAACATAAATTTCCTCCCTTCCAGTTCTATAAGAATGTATTCCCAATTTAACAAAAATTAAAAACTAAAATTTCCTCATTTCAAGCTTGATGAAAATGTTAAAAATACAATACTTCCCATTCTTCCACTGAATAAAAATTTAAAACCAAAAAAGTTACTCTTGAGAAAAAAATTAAATACCCAAATTTCGTTATTTACTTTAATTTTGGTCCTTTCAAATTGATAATTTTCAGTTGTTATTTAACGTTACAATAAAAATTGTAACGTTAAAAAGTTTAAATTTTTACCATTCAAGGCTACCTGTTTCAAACAATTCAGTTTCAAATTTTTTAGTTTTTAATATTTGATTTATCATTGCTGATTTTGAAATTTTTGTAATTAAAAATGTCTAACTGAATGGATTATGAATTGGATATTTTAGACTGAAATAATATTTGAATAGGATTTTAAATTGAATAAAAGCGTGTAATTATGAATATATAAATTTTAAGTTTTTTTCACATTGAAAGTAATTTATAAAGTTTCAATCAGACATGTTAATTTGCTTAATTATTGAAGCTTTCGTATTAAAAAAGTTGAATTTTCAAAGTTAAAATTTGTGAATTGTTTAATTTTCAACCGATTTAGAATCTTATTGTAAAATAATTATTGTACAATTTTTAACACTCGAACTACAGTTCAATTTTAAAAATCATTAATCAATTTATATTTACAGTCGTTGAACTTAAAACGTTTGTGTGAACAATTTTAAATTTCAAACGCTTCTAATTTTTTATTCTTAAAGTCTTCGAAGCTGAATTTTTAAATTATTTCAATAACAAATTTAGATTTAAAAATGAAGACAAAAAATTGAAAAATTGTAAAGTAAAAGATTTTAGAATTAAGCGTTGTAAATTGAATGGTGTAGTAATTGAAACAGTTAACAACTGAACTCAACATTTAAAAAAATGTTGAAATCGAACTCATTTTTAATTGAATTATATCATGTGATATGATATTTGTGATATTCCAAGTGATTTCATAGATTGTTCTTCTAAGAATTTGTAAAATTCCCTGCGAACAAATAAATTCACTGTCATTTCTCGGTTTTCCTGGTCTCAAAAAATTCCTGGTCATTTCCCGGTTTCGGTCCAGCGGCCACCCCGTAAGGCGTAAGTGATAAGTTCACAAAGCTTCAGATGTAGATTATTGGGGAGATAAAATCCAGTAAATTGTAGTGTTATTTAAAGAAAAATGTTGTTATAGGATTATCTCCCTCGGAAATTAGACACGGGAAAAGTATTTTATTGAAAATATTAATATGTTCAATATGCTCGGAATTTTAAGTTGCTATGAAAATAATTTAAAAAAATTTATACAAAAAATAAGGAAGCTCATTTTTCTTTCAGGCTCAAAAGGGTGGCAGTCCAATATGTCAAAGGCATTTTTCGTTAAAAGTTGGATTTTTTAGTAGTAATTATAATTTTCCTAAAAGCTTGTATATCATTGAGAAATTTAATTAATTAATTAATTGTTGTATACTTATTATAGTGGCATAGAAACATCCTTATTTATTCTTATAAAATGGTTCGATCCCCTAAAAATTGTTCCTTTTCATGTCAAGATGTCCCCTGAATATTGGCAGAATTAAAAAATATATATATAGATATCTGTTAATTCCATTATTTGCAAAAAATTGCTTATTTTATTTTAGTTTCCGCCATTAATGGATTGTTCTACTTTAGAATCCAAATGATCAAATGCATATGTACCGAAATAAAATAATCCATTAATTTACGTCCTTATAACTCTATTTTTAATTTCGTGTTTCAAATTTTGAAATAATTCTGAAGCAATCTTTCAATTCAGTTCTTAAGTTTCTGAAACCAAATTTTTCATGCAAATGTTCTTCGCATTAATAGTTTATTTTTCCTTTGATGATGATCTTTCCGATTGAATAAATTACTGTATATGTATGTATATGTATATACATACATATATATATATATATATATATATATATATATATGCATATAAATAATAAATAAAAATATTCGATAAAGTCCAGGGCACCTGAAATTTTTGACCCAGCACTATTAGTTTCTCACAAGTAGCGACACGTTTCACTGGTTAGTATATAAGGGCAGAAAGAATCATAAGTCTCAGCGTGATGCGTGCGATTTATAGATATAAGATAGGTTTATGTATGCGTATAGGTATTAATATAGGATTCGTAAACAAACCACACTGTAGCCAGCGAGCGACGGACAAGAATACACAAATTGTAGCCCATGTAATAGTGTGCGTTCAGACACTTTCGCCCGTCTTTCTTTTTGCCATGCGCCAGCGTGAAACACAAGATCACGTGACCCCCATTCTTCGTATAGTGGTTTAGAAAGATTGTAAAGCGTTCGTTTCGCTTCTTTCAAAGCACTATACCAATTTTCGTTATTCGAATCCATTACAAAATTTAATACAGAGGCTTAGAAATACTGTAATTTTGTGTGTGTAAGAGTCTAATATTCTTACGATTTATTCTAATCAGAAATATTAGTCTGCATTTTCATAGTCACTATTCGACTTTTTCTAACCGTACCTCGATTATCCCTAAATTCGTATATTTTATTTCAATTATGAATATGCGATAAAAGAAATATTAATACCAAAAGTCTCTCCGTGTATCTGTATAATGTACACGGCTACCCCTCACGAGGCCGAACTTCTGCCGCCGAACCTGGTCAGCGGGAGTCCTTTGTACCTAATGAAGACTAAGATACGAAATATAAAAAAGTTTTGATTCAGCACTTGGTACTTTCGAAATCAAATATTCGAAATCTGTGAATTATAACGATATATAATTTGTATAGAAAAATTAAAAATTATATAATAACTGTTTAACTTTATGTTTATGTGATATCCAAATCCAGAAAATTTTCCATTATACTTTACTACCCAGGTAACACAACGTCAGTATAGAAATTTCACATGAAAATCATGTAAGAATAATCTAAAAATTGTACTCTGTTTTAGTAAAAATCTAGATTTGTATGCATACACCGATTGTACTTTAGAAGATAAAATCTTCCAACGTTGTTCTAGTTATTATTAAATCGACGCCTGAGAGAGGTAAAACTATATATTATGATTGTGAATTACTTTCAATTCCACTGTAGTAACATTTTTAAAACGGAAGAAGCAAGATGGAGGTTTAATAATAAAAATTGCTAGTTAGACATGGAAACATGTCTTTGATCAATTCAAACACAAAACCAAAACAAAATAGAAATTGTTTGATGTATGTATTAGTGTCGAAAATAAAAAATTCTGGAATTCGAAATCAATACTACGTGAAAAACGAGCGTATTGAAATTCTAAAAATGTATAATTGATTTTGAATTTTGCAAGTAGATTAATGCTTCTTGATATTTGCGACAACTTGCGAAATAAATATATATTCTGTACGTTATGAGGGCGTGACTTCCCTCACGAAAGTCTTTCCTGATAGGTCAACGGCGGAAATTTTCGGGATTGCTTTTCCGAGTTCCCTGATTGGTTTGCGGGCGTAATTTGTCGCCCTGAAGTCGCCGAGAACTTAGTCAGCAGGAGGCAAAGTCCTCAGCATCACATTATCAGTTATTCAGTTGCTTTCCTTCAAACCGAGAGTTCCGGGTCCGGCTTTCTAGTTATTTAGTTTGCTTTCAAATTTTCGAGTTTTCGGCAGAGTTATATCGTGCGAACCTTCAAACCGAGTGTCACTGTATTGCATTTTGGTGAATTCTGGTTTATTTCTTTGAAGAAAACGAAGTGTTATCAGAAAAGTAATGAATCTATAATCAAGGTAAGTTCTTTTTTATAAATGTATATAACTATTAATGATGGTTTAAATGAATAATATTTTAATATTTCACTATTCTTAAATAGTTCAATTTTCTAGATTCACAACTGAAAGTTCTTGTATTTTAAAGGCGTGTGGATAATTTTTTTCTACATTTTTCTGATTTTAAAGATCAAAAGTCTGAACTTCTTCATTCTAAATCTACCAATTGAAAAAAATTGTAAATGCCATTAATCCAAATTACAAAATTTTCAAATCTGAAACTTAAAACTTGCATAATTTTTAATTGCAGAATTTCAAAATTAAAAACTCTTCAAGTTTGAAAATTTCAAATAAAAATTTGTACAATTTTGAAGATTTGCAATTGAAAGTTGTTGAATTCTGGAAAACAGACAATGATATGATTTTTAGTGTTTTTTTTCAATAATTCAATTTTGAACATTTAAAATAGAAAATTATTCTATTTGATAGTTTTTCAATTGTCAACTGTTAAAAAAAAGTATATATATATATATATATATATTCACACCTTTTTCCATGACAATCTGATAAATTTAGAAAGAATGTTTAAACCGTGAATTTTTTCTACGATGAAGGTCGCGACATTTAATTTGTATATTTTAAAATATTTTGTTTTGACTGGGTAATAAATAATGAAAGTTAGAGGCCTTTACCATTTAGTATGTATAATTAAAGTTCGTGAAATTGATACTATAACATTTTGAATGTTTCATTTCAAGATCATGTTTGTTTTCAAGCCCTTAAAATAAAACATTGGAATTACAAGGTTTCCATTCTAAAACTTGTTTGTTACTAAACGATTGAATAACAAGATTTTGACTGACAATTTTTTTTAGCCTCGATTTGGAAGATTTGGAAACTTGAAAATTCAGAAGAATTCACTTTGGCTGCTTTTATTTGTAGTTTAGTTTTGATTACTTCCAATTAAAAAAATCTTCAGCTTTAATAGTTTGAATTTCAACTCGAATTTCAATGACCGGGAAAAATGTTTGTGAACTGAGAAATAACCGGAAAATTACCGGGGATATTTTTCGGTGATGAAAGTGGCATACTCTGATTATTATAACCGTATTTTTAAATTCCTTTCTCAATATAATTTAAATTTTCGAAACTCAAAAGTGTAAATTGAGAATATTATTTGACAACTTGTCTTTTTTTGAAGTCAAACATGTCAATGTCAATATTGGGCTTTACAATTTATATTCATATTGTAGGTTTAAACTTAACTTAAATAATTAGTAAAATTATTATTAAAATTATTTAAAACGTGTCAATAAAGTCAGTTTTATCAGTTTCATCGAGAAAAAAAAAACGAAATTACCTGTCGGAAAATCCCGGAATGATGTATTTGTTTATTACATTTGTTTATAATATTAACAAGAATAATCTCAGAGAAGTTTGTTCCATAACAATATTGTCTACAACCAAACTTCTTGCAATATAACTGAAAAAATGTAAATTATTGAAAATTATAGAAAACACACTTTCAACATATAAATTGTTTATAAAAAAATTTTTGTTCACTATATTATGATAAAACGTCTTCAGCTAATGTTACTCTATGACAATTAGTCGTTTGTAACAATTTTCCTATCATTGACGAACATCGGGAACGTCAAGTAGACAAAATGGTATAATTCTTAACAAAAAATTGTCCACTGCCCAGTCATTTTTTTACCATTAACGAGTTTTAGTGTTTATCTACCATATTTTTTCAGATGCAGGCGATTGCAAGGAAGTACAAGAACTCCGTCAAATATGTTGACAAGAATGAATCTTATCATTTAGATAAACGAACAAGATACATATATCGTTGTGCCTTTCGAACGGGCACATCAAGATGTCCCGGAAAAGTGTCATGGCGGAGCGGAGAAAATGAAGTTCCGGAAGTATATGAGCCACATCGAGGTCATGAACCAGATCCCTTCAATTTTGACAAGCTGCTAATGAAGCTGGAAATGAAGCAAAGATCTGAGCATACCAATGAAAATTTGTTAGACATTTTCAATGATGTATGCAGAGCGTATGTTTTTTATTCAAATGTCTCTTTGTCTATTGTTTGTCTATCTCTGATATATTTATAAAGCTAACTGTCTTTTATATTTTATTAAGCCAGAGGCTGCCTCGACTCTAACTTTCGAGAATTTAAAATCGGCCATGATTAGTGCACGAAATAGAGCTCAGCCACATGTTCCCCAAAGCCTTCAAGAGCTAGCAGAACACTTGAAGGATTACGAACCAACAAGAGCCATACACCGAGGAATGGCTCAAGGATCTGATGGTTCTATTGGGCTCGTTTTTGCCAGTGATAAGATGTTGGAAGTGCTGAAAGGAGCTATTCAAATATTTACTGACGGCACGTTCAAGGTAAATATACATTTTTTAGATGAAAGCAATAGTATAAAGTGGAATGTATAAAAAATTTTTATGTATAATATTGTAATCTGATCTACAGGTGACGCTAAACTATCCTCGTATTTACCAACTGTATACGATACACGTTCTGGTAGTTGACAAGGTAAGAAGAATATTTGTCACTTGGAAACATAATATGAATATAAGAAAACATGAGGTCATTTATAAAATTTCACAGGGTCTTGCTGCGGTCTATGTGTTGTGCGACTGTCGTATCCAAGCACTACACGAGGCTGTGCTAAACTTGATTTTTGTAGAACTTTTGCAAAATCAATTACAGTAAATAATGGGTGATTTTGAAGCTGCCACTATGAATGCTTTTCGCTCCAGGTTTGAGCATGCCATCCTGATAGGCTGTTGGTTCCACTTTGCTCAGGTAATTTAAAAATCAATAACAATTTCTAATCCTTTTCCTCCAAGCAAAATTACACATCCCTACATTTTAATTTCCACACTGTGTTTGACAATATTTTTTTTCTACAGTGCCTTAGAAGACGTTGGATGAACCTAGGGTTGCACAATGCTCCCAAACAAATACTCTGGATGGCTATGTCTCTCGCTTTAGCACCAGCTCATCTATTTGAAGAAGGCATTCTAATTCTAAGCCAAACTGCTGACAAAATGGCAATTGAGTTTCTCAGAGTTTTGGAATTTTTACACTATCTGCGAACACAGTGGCTCCCTATCGCAAAAATCGTCAGTGTTTTCAACTGCAGCTCACGGACCAATAATATATGTGAATCCTTCCACAAACGCATCCTCATACTACTTGGAGGCATCCATCCAAATGTTTGGGTGTTTTTGGGTAAATATATATTTCAACTTTAAATTTCTCCAATTGCATATTTTTAAATTTCAAACATTAGTATTAACATTTATTTTTCTATACTTTCAGGGAATTTAGTAAAATTGATCCAGGATGAAGATATCAACCTGGAGCGACTCAAGAATGGTCTTTGTCCTCGACGTTCTAGATCAATCCGCTACTGGAATCGCGATGTGACAATTCGAGATGCTCAGCGACGCCTGACCGGTGGAAAGTAAGTATAGGTGTTACTAAAGCATGTTTGCTGTCACTTTGCCACCCAATGAAATTCGCGATAATTAACTAATATCTTGAAATTTGCAGCAGATCCCAAATTGGACCAATGGTGAGTCTTGGAAATTCCTGACTGGTTATTGAACATAAACAGTTCTCCTGCATATTGCATTTTTCATCAGTTTCAGTTCAGCAGCCAACTTAAAAACTTCGAGTGAAAACATTACCAGTGCACTATAATTTAGACCAAGTTACTAAATTGTTTAGCAACAATGACTGACACCGGGGTAAGTGATGGTGCGATCAATGAAGCGAATAGTGATATGTGAGACAAGTTCAACGAAAAAATAAGACATTTAATTGAAATTCAATCGGACAACACGATTCTTATAAATTCTATTTCAAAATACCAACAAATAATCAAGGAAGTAGAAGAAGCTAAAGTGAAAAAAAAGAGCTTTATCTGTTAAGTACGTGAATCTTACAAGAGCAGTTATTTGGACTTTCCTCAAACTGTGTGTTATATGTGAAAAAAGCGAAATCATCCTAAAAACGGCGTGGTTATAAAGCCTTTGCTTTTTAAAGAGATCAACGCAAGAGCGCAAGTTGACCTAATTGACATGCAGACTTGCAAAGACTAGGATTACAAATTCATTCTCAATTATCAAGATCATTTGACAAAATTCGTGATGCTTCGTCCCTTGAAGACGAAAACGGCTCAAGAAGTGGCGTATTCTTTACTCGACATATTTTGTACGTTAGACAACTGCTTCTGTCCTTCAATCTGACAATGGACGAGAGTTTTCTACCCGTATCATTGAATCATTGAAAGAAATGTGGCCTGATTTATCAATAGTTTACGGAAAACCTAGACATTCGCAGAGTTAAGGCAGTATTGAAAGAGCCAATCACGACGTGGAGAATATGCTTGTTGCATGGATGGAAGAAACCAACTCGAGGAAATGGAATGAGGAGATGAAGTGAGAGCTCAGATTTTGCCAACTGCGGGAAAACAATGCTTTTCATCGAGGCATCCAATAAACCCCATTCGAAGCTATGTTTGGTGAGTACTTCGAATAACATAAATAATGAAAAAGAACTAGTTTTCAGCATGAAATACACTTTTAGCAAAATCCGTATCAAATTTAATACAAATGTATATTGCCTTATGTTGATTTTAATACAAAAATATGCAAATAACTAAATTTAAGTGCAAAAATATTACATCTACTATTTTTTACTATAATATAAAAAAATAATATTATTATTATTTATATTACAAAATTTTATATTAATAGCCTTGATAGTCAGTTATAAATTTAATTTTAGGTATAAATTTAAATTCTTCAAAATCATAGTGGGTGTGGTGAGCCCACACTTGTAGTTATTTATAACTACAAGAAAAACCTAGAAACACTACCCGAATCGGGTAGTGTCACGCCTACCCTGAAAGGGAAATGGTTTAATGGTATATATATATATATAGGATATCAAATTGAAAGATTTCGCAATTGCACACCTTCCATATTAAAAGATTTCAAATACAAATTTTGGAATTAAATGCTTCAGCAATGAATTAAAAATCATGAAAAATGAAGAACATAATTAATCAAATTCAACCCTCCACAATGAGAAGACTTTAGAACTTGACATTGAAAATGTAATCAATTTTTTTATTTGAAAAGGTTCTAAAATATTAAACATTTTGAATTCAACTTGAAAGAAAAACAGTTTTAAATTGAAAGGATCAAAACTTTGCAATTTGAAATATCGTTTGATTTTTAATTCAATATTAAAAAAAAAAAAAAAATATTGGTCAATCTATGCAATATACAAATATATAAATATAAAAAAACTGTATTTAACACATTATCTGAAAAGTAACGCGTTGCCGTTACTAAAAAAGTAATGTTCCCGGTAACGCATTACTGTTCAGCACTGGCAAAAAGTGTCCTTCATTCTAAAAATTTAATTTTTTTATAGGAAGGAAAGCTCATATTGGTATCCAATCGATTCCAGATTCGATGAAGCTATTATTTCGAACAGAAGAAGATTTGGAGAAAATTTTGGATCCAGAGTTTGACAATTTCGAAGTCAACTCCCAGGTGCTGGATGAAGACAACGACATAACACCGGCCAAATTGCAAAAGGTTGATGATTTGAGTTCTGTAGAGGAGCGAAATGTTCGGCAACAGGAGCACTTTGACGATTTTCCTTGCGACTCTTCCGACCCAGTATGTTGCGTTTGTGATAACGAAACTCCAGATGCACAGAAAAGTTTTCAGTGCCAAAGAAACGTCCATGTTATGTGTGGTGTTGGCACAAGTGACAAACAGAAAGAAGGCGTTGGATCTGTAGTTCTATGTACAATTTGTTTTAATAAACACAATATGTCTTTCAACAAAAGGAGGGCGGTGGAAGGGCTAACCGTCCAAGCAGAGGAAATGAAGCATGCCTCTAACAAAAAGTATTGCGAAATCCAAGTCGGAACTTCGGTTAAAATACCTATTCCTAGCGTGGATACGAGCAAGGGAGACTCGCGAAACTTAATTGGAATTATTATGGAGGTATCCAAAGCCGATTTCTACACAGTAGGCACTCAGAACGGTATAATTAGGTCATTATATTCTCGGAATCAATTTTCTGTTTGTGAAGAAAAGTTTATAAGCCTTAATGAAGGTTCCTAGCAAAGGCGTATATATAATCTGGATTCGTAAAATGTGATTGTACGAAGAAATGTATCAATAATGCTTGTAAATGTAAAAAAAAAAAAAAATTGCAATGTAATTCAAAATGTCATGGCTCTAATTCCTGCTGCAATAAGTAATTCGTGATTGTAACGCGGTATTTTTTATTTGAATTGGAATGATTTGTATAGTGTTTATTTCATAATGTTTGATGCACGAATTAATATTGTAAGATAAGAGTGAAAAATTGAATAATGAAGTTTACATATATAATTACATAATATAATTTGAATTCATTTTGAACATTATTTCAATAAAGTGAATGAAAATTATACCTAGTTTTTTTCAGTAAAATACATACAAATCAAAAATAGTTTCGCCATGTCGTACATTGCCCATTGCGAAGGAGGCACTCCGCAGATTGACCAAGGACGCCTCGGGCAAAGCCCAAAGTAAAGCAGTGTTTCGTGCATTGCCTGACACCGCTCGGGCAATCTGCGAAACTACCGGTCAAATCTAGGTTTGCCCGCACTCCGGGCTTTGCCCACAACATATCGATCCCGATGTCGGTACCGATGTCTTCTTACCCGACCCTCTACGAGGAAAGCGCTTCTCTTGGTCTCATTGATCTACCTGTCATTGAAGACACAAATTTGAATAAAATAAGCATCATTCGAAGGACGCAACTAGTCAGGATTCTCCTTCATCATTTTTTAACAACACTTCAAAAATACTATCCTAATTTTGCTTGAATTAGAATAGTAGAAGTGAGTTTGTGGAATTTTTTTTATAAATTAGTTTATGCATGATTGTAACGACTTTGAAATCCATATATTTGTGGAGACCTCGTTGTGCATTGTTGCACTAACTATTGAAATTCTGAGGGGAAATTTTACTTTTATGTTTTAAAAAGAATGGAACCAGAAAATAATTCCTAACGAATTTGAAATTAATCTTCTGATAAAGACCTCGTTGTGCGAAGGAAGTTTTGGTTTCTGAATTAATATTGGAGAAGAACACTACTTGTTTGTTTTTATATGAGAGTGATTTTCTAAATTAATTGAAATAATTTTAAAATACGCAATCATCTCTCCCTTGAGTGAATCCACAATCTGCATTTTTTGTTTTAAAATAATGATTTAAAACTTTTTATGGTAAGAATTAATCTTACTCAATTGTAGTTTGTTTTACTTTCAAATTTAGTTATAAAATGTTTAGGGCTAGTTTTAACGTCCTATCAGTATTGGAATCAACTTATATCGTTGTTGGCAATTTACGGGGCAGGAAAAGGTAAACGCAAATTGAACGAATCTCTCAATGGAAATAAATATCATTGAGATAAGTTTAAAATGCAACACTACATTACGAAAAATTATTATCATTGAACCGCGGCATGCAATAAGGGGGTATACAATTTTTCTGCACCATTCGGTTGGCCCCTGCGCGACTTTTTTTTAAATTAAAATTTTAATTTTCAAAACATTTATCCTGATAGGAAATTGTATTGCGCATCTTTTTTTCCTTTTGTAAAAAGTTGTCACTTTTGTTGTTTCCAAAATAAATGCAAAAAATAGATTTTTTGAGAAACGACGATTGTCAGTGTTTTTTCACTTCAACTCGCTCTGAATCCCAGAGTTTTCCATTTTTTTACTTTCAAATCTTAGGACTTACTCATTAGACTATTATTAAAGTGTTAGTGAAATGAAAATTAACATTTATTTGTATTAAAAAAAGTTAATAATTTTTTTCTGAACAGTTTATGAACATCGTTTGAATATTGTCAATCGCAAAGTCCATCGACGTAACTTTCAGGCACAATAAACTTCCAGCGGATGAAATGTTCACTAAGGTCATAAGTTTTCTGAAAAATTTCACTTTCATTGGACCAGCTGCTGAAAAACTTTGATGCTTTAATTCTTTCGCTCGGCATCCTGAATGTAGGACTCAGCGACGTCTATGAGAAAGGCGAGCCGCAGTGCTGATTCCTGAAGGTCTGCACGTGAAAACTTATATTTTGCAGAATTTTTCTACAAACATTTATTATGTCACTAATAATATTTTATATAAAAAATATATATTCATACATGTAATAACTAACGTTCAAGGATTTTTCAGAAAATTTTGTAAACATCGCGGTAAACATAATAATAGTCAGACAAATAATGTGCATTAGGAAGAGTGCATATAAAATATACCTCACAATAGTTTCGAACATCAAATGTGTTATATCTAGAAAAATAAGAGAATCATTTTTAAAACAGGACATTTTTGAATTATTAAATGTGACTATTTATTATTCAATAAAATGAAACTAGTTTTTTCGAAACCTCGAGGCAGAAAAAGAAGTAAAGACGAGGAAGGATGGAAAAGAAATATTCGAAAAATTCGAAAAATAAGGTATTTAAAGATTTATATACAAATTTGGAAAATTGTATGTTAAAGTTTCCAAAAATGTAAGAAATCTCTTTTGATCTGAATGAGTCAGAAAACGGTCACTAAATTAACTCAGTGAGGATTTTTACTGAAATCCTTACTTCAGACAAAAAATGTAAAAAAATATATTTTCCCTGGGTGAATGTTAGTCATGTATATTTTTCCAGCAACCTTAATGTTATTGAAAGTGCTCATTCTCCAATATTATTAACGAGTGTTCATGTAAGTTAAAAGTATATTACTTTTAGGGTGAAGAGTATGAATCAAATACTGGGAAACGAGTAGAGCCTATTTCATTTATTCACGTCCAGTCCTGTTGCAAATTCGGCAAATTTTACGAGAAAATACACGTAAAAAATAATATAAAATGTCGGCTACTAATATGGGAGTATCAATTTCCCAACGATGAGGCAAATATTGTTATATATAAAAAGTTTTTCAGTGACGTGTTTCCCGTAGGGTACAAATGATTAGATGATGTGCAAAATAAAATTTTACTAAAACTGGATCTAGGTAATAAAAGGGGAAGACTTCCGATAAAGATTAGAATTTTATTGATATTAAGTAGAAAAATGAATTCTTACTGTGATATGTGACTCGTTCGGTGATTCGACGCAATATATCATTAAAATAAATTAATATACTTATTTGGATTATTTATTTGCTATTTGCATGCGTGAGACTCTCATTTTCCTAATTATCTTAATTAACAATTACTCCATTTAAATAACTTATGATAAAAAATATAAGTCTTTACGTGCAGACCTTCAGGAATCAGCACTGTGGCTCGTCTTTCTCATAGACGTCGCTGAGTCCTATATTCACGACGCCGAGCGAAAGAATTAAAGTTAATTTTGCTTTTACTGACACTTTAATAATAGTCTAATGAGTAACTCCTAAAATTTTAAAGTAAAAAAATTGAAACCTCTGGGATTTAGAGCGAGTTGAAGTGAAAAAACACTGAAAATCGTCGTTTCTCAAAAAATGTGTTTTTTTGCATTTATTTTGGAAACAACAAGAGTGACAACTGTTTACAAGATTGCATGCGGCGGTTCGATTTTTAGTAAATTTAAGATCTTTAATTAAAATCAGGCAACTGCAGTTATAATTGAATTGAGAAAATTAATAAACACAAAATTGATCCCAGGTTACAGAAACGATGATGTGACAGTGCGTTGTTG
This sequence comes from Andricus curvator, assembly GCA_932195095.1. NCBI lineage: Eukaryota > Metazoa > Arthropoda > Insecta > Hymenoptera > Cynipidae > Andricus > Andricus curvator. The sequence continues at coordinate 3,758 of CAKNYM010051194.1, read as the reverse complement.
GGCTTAAAATTTGCATTTTCGTTTTTATTTTGAAAAGGCTATAACTCTGATAGTTTTCTTTTTATCATAAAAAGCCGTAGAGACAAATTGTTAGACTTCCCGATAAATATAAATAGCCATACATAGAATTTTCAAATCTTGAAATAAATGGTCACAACAATTTTTTAAATCCTCTAACTTTCTGGAATTTTTATCCAAAATAGCTGGCTAACGAACTTGACCTTCAGTTTCCGAAACTGAAATAGTGTACCAAAGATCAATCTAATAGATCAATTCTTCCAAAAGTTATCGTGCTCACAGACAGACATGCATACATAAATATATGCATGCATGCATGCATGCATGCTTCCTTACGTCCATACATACATACATACAGAGGCACATATTCATAAAAACTTGTTTTTTGGGTTCAGAGGGTTTTAAAACATGCACATTTCACAAAAACTGTGGGGAGGGCGGTCACATTTTACACAAATCTAATACCTTCTCTGATGAGAATGTAAAAATATTTAAAGCCTTAATTATCAAGGCTATTATAGAAACATTTTTAATTTGTAGCATTTAGTGCATATATTGAATCATTTGAAATTAAGAGCGATTTGAATGTTTAAGATTTTTCAATTGAAAGTGTTTGATAATGATGGTCAGAAATGATCGTTTTTCAATTTACTTTAATCATAATTTCAGAATAATCAAAATCGTACAAATTCAGATCAATTTGAAAGTAGGACCATTGAAAATTAGGAGTGCTTGTAATAATTCAACCAATTTTGAGTTTCAAAAACTCTTTAAAAAGGTGCTTAATTCAAGTTTGATCCATTTTTCGAAAATTTGGCATCCCACAAATTATTCCTTTTGGTTAGGGAATAACACCTGATTGTTGTAAGAATAAAAAAAAATATATATATATATATATATATATATATATTTAGCGGTCGTACGAGGTGAATTTGGTTCTAAGTACTTTCTTTTAATGTATAAACTTTATTATTGTTTCTGATTCCGTTTTGTCACTCATGGATTGTGATTTTCCAAAAAAACACATATTGAATTTTTTGCCTTTTTAAACAAAAAGATGATTTTTTGTCCAAGAAGATTAATTTACTACCAGAAAAGTTGAATTTTCAACAAAATACATAAATCTTTGAACAAAAAGAAACATTTTCTACCAAATTAAGGAAGTTTTAACTAAAAATATCAATTTTCGGCAAAAAATGAAAAAGCTCAATTCACAAGTGGAATTCCGTAAATTCCTTGACTTCCGCGAATCCCTTGCATTCCACGAATTCAATGATCTCCGTGAATTCCACGAATTCCTTGAATTCCATAAATCCCTTGAATTCCCTGAATTCCTTAAATTCCATGAATTCCCTGAATTCCTTAAATTCCACGAAATCCATGAATTCCATGAATTCCTTAAATTCCATGAATTCTCTCATGGCCTGGTGAGCTAGCATGGGACAAGCTAGAATGAACGCTGAATCCTGACAGGGCCGGCCTTGATGGCCAGGCTAGCTAGCCGAGCCTAGCCCAGACTTGACCCTTGTTTATTACCAATTCCATATAAATATGACGAAATTTTAAGTAAGTTTTCATCAAGAACGTCACGTTGAAAATAATGGTCTCGACGATCGGGTAAGCTCGGATGTGTTCGGTCCGTGTCGCGTCGATAATCAGATTGGTTACCGTTGGCACGCTTATTTAGAATGATTGAATGTGTCCATCGTTTACAACAAATAATAACTGTAAATTTAATTAAAATAATTCTTTGATCACAAAAGAGGCTTATAAAGTGAAAGTTAAAATAATCATTTGATTATACTCCTTAAAAATAAATGATAAATTTTAAATTCAAAGAAAGTAGTACCTTTTTTATCACGAATAGGAATTGAAAATAATTCTTAATATTTTTATGCGCTCTACAGTTATTATTTGTTGTGAACAATTGATATACAAATTTATTCGAATAAAATAGGAAACTTAGATATATTTCAAATATCACTCCCAGAATTCTGTCTCACAATGGCCGAAAAAATCCTATAAGCGACAAATTGGGGTTTTACGAGCTTTTGGCGCTAATTATGATTTTTTGCGATTTTTGAAAAATAAAAATTATTTCTAGTACAGAACATACTTCTTTTCATTGACAATTAAATTGTATATCAATTATTTCAACAATTTGATATTGTTTTTAGCAATTTTAGTTCAGAATAGAGTTCGAAAGTCGCGGTTTTTCCGAATTTTTTAACTTATTTTCAACTTTTCTATTGGTGTGAGATAATACTTAATTCAAGTTAACAAACATAATCGTTTGAACTATTTATTATTATCCTGAATAATTTTGTCTTTGAATGAGACATAGTGAAAAGTACAACCATTAAATTTTTCATGGAAAATGTATCTTTTTTCGTTGAAAATTTAATTAATTGTTTGAAAGTCAAACTAGTTTGTAAAAACTTATTTTATTGGTTCAAGATTGTTGAAAATACATTTTTTGTTTTGTTTTAAGGGGTTAGTCAAGGTTAAGAATTTAAAAAAATGGATTTTTCTATTGCATTTTCTAAAAGTAAGATATTTCAAAAATATTGTGTCAAAATTTCATCAGAATCGGAGCGTAACTTACTGAGATATATAAATTCAAGCGAAGGCGTCTCGATCAGTTTATGAGCAGGTAGATAGTTTTTCATAAAACAATGTTTTTCGCGCAGTGATTAAGATATCTAAAGAACGGCTTATCTGAGCCTTACCAAATTTTGACCAGTTATTTATAACACTAAATTGTTGTCCTTGAACGAAGAATTTTTGATTTCGTCGATTATTTTTTTAATGCGAAAAAAGACGTTTTTTTGGTCAAAAAAAGTTGTGTTGAAACATGAGCCATTTTGTCGAAAATCGAAATATCGCTAAATGCTTCGACTAAAGACAAGATCAAGTGATCCTTCAAGTATTAACATTCGAATTTTTTGTTTCAGATGATCCTGTCATGAGGAGTCTTGATCACCGCGAAACGCCTTTTTTTTGGACTTCTGGGAGATTGACTATAACTCGCTTGTTTACCGATATTTTACGAGGAAAAAATTACTGTGAATTCCCGAAATATGTATTATTCTTCGAAAATAAATAGTAAAAATTGCCTTTTTTGGGTGTCTGAACCTTGACTAATCCCTTACATTAATTTTTTCAACAGAAAATTTAACTACTCCATTCTTGGTCGAAAATTCGAATACTTGGATGAAAGTTGAACTGCGCTGTTAAACATTGCTTGTATTGTTTAACGATGTAGCAATTATGTTGAAAATTAGTTTCTTTTATAAGAAAATTTATTTTTTAATTTAAAAGTTAACTATTTTAATTTTGGTTGTAAATTGAATGTTTTGAAACTCTATATGTTTTAAAGTCAAGAATTTTCAATTGTAATTCTTTAAAGTTGTAGAAATTTGCATTCCAATACAGAAAGAGAACAGCGGTCGGTAATAAAAATAGGATAGCAAGACGCAAAATGTATTCCATTAATTTTTCTAAATGTAACGCTAATTTATATATAAGTGCGTAGGAGAAAAATTGTGCACTGCACATATTTTTGCCGGTAGTGTAAAAGAGTGGGGGAACATAGGATAGTTTTATGTGCCTGCAGAAAGCAACTCTCTCAGCCCCAAAGGTATCTCAGGGTGGGGAAGAAGAGCAGAGAAGGAACGGAGGGGCAACAGATGGCTCTTCTGACCGCGCGATGGAACTCCAGTGCATTGAACAATTCGACC
>CAKNYM010051193.1:252907-269679 GCA_932195095.1 Andricus curvator | reverse complement strand
CTAGGCACTCAAGAGCCACCGTCGCCGTTTCCAACTCTAAAGAAACTGTGACTAGACACCTAAAACTACCACCGCCGTTTCCAACCTTTAATCGCCGTTTCCAACCTTTAATCGCCGTTTCCAACTCTAAAGAAACTGTTCCTAGATACCTACATAAAACAACCACCGCCGTTTACAACCTTTAAGATTTCTTCTTAGGCATCCGAGAACCACCGTCGCTGTTTTCAACTCTAAAGAAACTGTGCCTAGATATCTAAAACTACCACAGCCGTTTGCAACTCTCAATAACGATTCTTCCTAGGACGACAATAACCAACCAATATTTATTAATTTTTCATAGGCACCCAAAAATCACCACCGCCGTTTCCAACTTATGAGATTTCTCCCTAGGCACCCAAGAACCACCACCGCCGTTTGCAACATTTACGAATTCAAAAACTGTCTCTAGACACCTAAAACTACCAAAGCTGTTTACAACCTTTAATAATTATTCGCCTTAGACAATCACCCCCGACGTTCCAAACCTTAAAATATTATCCCTAAGTACCCGAAAATCACCAAAGCCTTTTACAATATTTATTAATTTTCCTTAGGCCGTAGGCAGCCAAGATCCACCCTGACGTTTCCAATCCTGAAAACTGTCCCTAGACATCTAAAACCACCACCGCCGCTTGCAACCTTCAATTATTCTCCCTAGGCACTCAAGAACCACCCTGACATTGTTAACCCTTAAAAACTATCCCTATTTCCCTGAGAACCACCACCGCCGTTTCCAACCTTCAAGAATTGAAGCGTCTTCTACATGAATAATGCATTGTTGTAGAGCACGCTTATTCTTCCCAGGCACCCAAGAACCACCCCCGTTGTTCTAAACTCCCATATCCCTTTTAAAAGGTTCTCTTGATTCCCATTTTACTGAAGCAGGTGAATGTGGGTCTGAAATGTAATTTTTGCAGAATATTTTTCCGGGGAATAGAATACTTCATGTACATCCTGATATACGAGAAGCATCGAGTGTGGACCCTAGCCTGGGACTCCCCGTGGACATGGTACATGACTGCACTAGGGGTCGACTTCTGCTACTACTGGGTGCATCGAGCAAACCATGGTTATTTCTTATCCACTTATCATCGGGTGTCTCTCACGAATTAAAGCATAAAACTCCCGTTTACAGAGGTGCACATTTTATGGGCTCAGCATCAAGTTCATCACAGCAGTGAGGAATTTAATCTTGTGGTTGGTCTGCGGCAGTCTCTCTTGCAACAGTGGTGCAGCTTCGTAAGTTCAACACGCAACACGTATTTCATTTCATTCCCTTCTTGCGTGCTTTCTTACCGATCTTTCTGTACCTGCACCACCAGGAATGCGATCCCTTATCCCATACTAGTCCCATCTTTTTTTTTTCTTCTTATTTTTTTTTATGTGTAATGCAATATAAGACATCATCTCACTTGTATCATATTTTAATTTTACTCTTTTTTATGTGGTTCATTATATTCTTTCATTCATCCGTCTGCAATATAATCATGGGCCTAAAATGTTTCAAATTGCGGACTACAAACCTTTTGTAGCTTGTGCGCCCCGCAAAAGAGAGTACAATTAAAATGAGACACGTGAGATAAAGTCTTATATTGCATTACACATATACATTAACAAGAATAAAAAAAAAACATTTTTTCAACTATAGCGATAATAGCCCTGGCGAATTATAGGAATTCCTTCCGAACCAATCCGAATCATTCCGAAATCTGTATCCGAACCAATCCGAGTCAACTCGAACCAATCCGAAAAAAGTTCTACATTTCGTTTGACACAAATCGTTTGAAAATTAATCCGACTCAATCCGGTTCAATCCGAACTCCAAAACGAACCAACCCGAACCAAAGTTTCAATCCAAATCAATCCGAACTCGGATTGATATACACTGAATTTTCAATCCGAATGAATCCGAGTTCGGATTGAATTGGATTCATTCGGATTGAAAACCGTTTCAGGTCAATCCGAGTTCGGATTCATTCGAATTAAAAAGTTGGTTCGGATTGAACCGGATTGAGACGGGTTAATTTTGGACCGATTTGGATCGAACGAAATGTAGAAATGTTTTCGGATTGGTTCGAATTAACTCGGATTGGTTCGGATACAGATTCCGGAATCATTCGGATGACGTCGGATTGGTTCGGAAGAAATTCCTATCCGATACTTTCGCCGGGGAAGCTTCTAAAAGGCCTCTAAAAAATGTAACTATATTTCGTAAAAATTCATCTTTTTGGTTGAAAATTCATCTATGGTTGAAAATGTAACTATTTCGATCAAAATTCATCTATTTGGTTGAAAATTAAACTATTTGATTTAAAATTACCTTTTTTATTAAAAATTCATATTTTCGGATCAAAAAATTAAACTGTTTGTAGATAATTCGTCTCTTTTAGTAAAAATTTCATCTTTTTTGGTTGAAAATGCAACTAGTTGAAACATAATCTTTTTTGATTGAAGATTCAAATATTTTGTTGAAAATTCTAATTGTTTGCAAAATAATTTAAAATTTGAAAAAATTTCCAAACCGTATAAAGCAAAATGTAAGTTATTAAAGATTTCGCAAAAAAAATTATGCAGAATTTTTTTTTCAATTTTGGAAAAAATACCATGATTTTCAAAGATATTTAGAAGATTTAGAAATTTTTGTTCGAAAAAATTGGAATCATTTTAAAAGATATTTATAAGGTTTAGAGGTTTAGAAAAGAAGAAAAAATAATTTTAAATTTGAAAATATTTCGAAAACCTTAAAACAAAATAAGATTTTGAATATTTCGAACAAAATATCGAAACTTTTTAAGAATTTTGGAAGGTTTCAAAAAAATCAAAAATTTTTCTTAAGATTCCTGAGAAAAGAACAAATAATCTTCTATTTTTGAAAAATAAATTTTTATAGAGAATTTCAACAGATTTCTAAAAATTTCGAGAAAAAAAATCTGCAATTTTTTTATTTTGAAAGATTTTTCAAAATTTTAGGAATAATTCCAGTGAGTTTGAAAGATGTTGAAACATTGTTATCTTGGTATAAATATTTCACCTTTTTAGTTAAAAATTCAACTATTTTGTTGAAAATTCGTATTTTCTGTTATAATTCAACTGTCATTTTTTAAGAATTCACTTTTTTTTTAAATTAGTATTTTTTCTTTGACAATTAATTTTTTTAATTGAAAATTTAACTATTCCATTCTTGTTTGAAACAAGATCTTTTTTAGTTAAAAATTCATGTATTTTTTTAACAATTCGTCTTTTTGGTAAAAAATTTATGTTCTTGGTTGAATTCATCTCTTTGGTTGAAAATGTAACATTTCTTAAAAATTCTTATTTTTTTAGATAAAATTTATCTTTTTTGGTTGAAAATGCAACTGGTTGAAAAATAATCTTTTTTGATTGAAGATTCAAATATTTTGTTGAAAATTCTAATTGTTTGCTAAAATAATTTAAAATTTGAAAAAATTTCCAAACCGTATAAAGCAAAATGTAAGTTATTAAAGATTTCGCAAAAAAAAAATATGCAGAATTTTTCTTCAATTTTGGAAAAAATACCATGATTTTCAAAGATATTTAGAAGATTTAGAAATTTTTGTTCGAAAAAATTGGAATCATTTTAAAAGATATTTATAAGGTTTAGAGGTTTAGAAAAGAAGAAAAAATAATTTTAAATTTAAAAATATTTCGAAAACCTTAAAACAAAATAAGATTTTGAATATTTCGAAAAAAATATCGAAACTTTTTAAGAATTTTGGAAGGTTTCAAAAAAATCAAAATTTTTTCTTAAGATTCCTGGGAAAAGAATAAAATAATCTTCTATTTTTGAAAAATAAATAAATTTTTATAGTAAACAGATTTCTAAAAATTTCGAAAAAAAAAATCTGCAATTTTTTTATTTTGAAAGATTTTTCAAAATTTTAGGAATAATTCCAGTGAGTTTGAAAGATGTTGAAACATTGTTATCTTGGTATAAATATTTCACCTTTTCGGGTAAAAATTCAACTATTTTGTTGAAAATTCGTATTTTCTGTTTGAATTCAAATGTAATTTGTTAAAAATTCACTTTTTTTTAAATCAGTATTTTTTGTTTGACAATTAATTTTTTTAATTGAAAATTTAACTATTCCATTTTTTGTTGAAAAAAAAAAGATATGTTTTTAGTTAAAAAGTTATGTATTTTTTTAACAATTCATCTTTTTGATAGAAAATTTATGTACTGATTGAAAAATAATCTTTTTTGATTAAAGATTCAACTATTTTGTTGAAAATTCTAATTGTTTCAAAAATAATTTAAAATTCGAAAAAATTCCCAAACAGTATAAAACAAAATGTAAGTTATTAAAGATTTCGCAAACAGAAGTTCGAAGCTTTTTTTACTTCATACTCTCCTGGGGAAAGTATAAATGATTTTCGATTTTGAAAAAAAAAATTTTTTTAAATCACAAAAGATTTCTAAAAATTTCTAAAACAAATCTGGAAGAAAATACTTGGTTAAAAGTTAAACTACTTTATTAAAAATCCATTTTTTTAATGAAGATTCTCAATTTTAGTTGAAAATTTATCTCTTTGGTTGCAAATGTAACTATTCCGTTGAAAATTCGTCTTTTTTTATTTATTTTTAATTTATCTTTTTATTAATTTTATGTTTTTTGATTAAAAATACAACTGTTGAATGCTATAAAAAATACGAATATTAAAAAAAAATAGTTAAAGTTTGAACCAAAATGATGAATTTGCAACGAAAAATATGAATTTTTAACTGAGAAGATTTTTTTTTTTACTGAAAAACACGAATTTTAAACAGAATACATGAATTTTTAACTAAAAAAGATTAATTTAAACCAAATAGTTGAATTTTTAACTAAAAAATTTAATTTTCCACCAAAAAAAAAAAACGAATTTTCGACAAAATAGTTCAATTTTCAGCCAAAAAGATGAATCTTCAACCAAAAAAAAAACAAAATTTTTACAAAGTATTACAACTTTCAACCAAGTTGTCGGATTTTTTACCAAAAAATATGAGTTTTCAACAAAATAGTTGTATTTTCAATAAAATAATTAACTGGCTGAAAGTTAAACTACTTTGTTAAAAATCAATTTTTTTATGAAGATTAATAATTTTAGTTGAAAATTCATCTTTAGAATAGAAATTTTAACCAGTTTTTTTAACTGAAAATATAAATATTCCATTATTGGATAAATATTTATATTTTTATTTGAAAATTAATATTTTCTATTTGAAAATTTAACTATTTTGTTGAAAATACATGTATTTTGTAAAGGATTGAATTATTTTGCGGAAAATTCGTCTTCTTTGGTTGAATTTAAATTCTTTTTTATTTCGAATTAAAATATTTTTTTTGTTGAAATATCAAGTATTACAGGTTGTTTTAAGAATAATTTATATTTTCGTAGAAAATTCTACTATTTGGTTAAAAATCAAAATAATTATTAAAAAAATAGTGCCGGGTGAAAGATTCAATGTTTTTGTGGAAATTTCATCTATTTTATCAAAAATTCGTCTTTTTGAGTACAAAATTAATCTTCTTTTTTGAAAATTCATCTTTTTGGCGATGAATTCGACTATTTTGGTTAAAAATTCGCCTTTTTTGGTTAATTTTGACTGGTAAAAAATTAGTTGTTTTTTATTAAAAATTTAGCTATTCCAGTTTTGGTTTAAATCCTATCTTTTTTAGTTGAAAATACAACTATTTTGTGAAAACTTCAATTATTTTGGTAGATAATTCAACTACTTGGTTCAAAATTAAACTATTTATTTGAAAAATTACCTTCTTGGTAGAAAATTAACTTTTTTGTTGAAAATTCATAGTTTCATTCGTCTTTTTTGAAATTGGTCTTTTTTTCTTTTGAAATCTGTTGAAATCTTTTAAATCTCTAACATTTTTAGAAATTCCAAAGAAATGTTTTGAAGATTTTTGAAATCTTTAAAGCCTTTGTGAAACATTTCAAAATATTTTGAAATCTGCTGTTTAAACTTTAAAGGCATTTCCATGTCTGCCAACCTGTCATACGACAAAATGGTTAAGCCGACATGCGCGCCATCTCTGAGAAACACGAGGGTGCCGGCTTAACCCACAGTGCCGACTTAGGACCACTCTCCCCTATTTTATTTAATATTAAATGATAGTGACAGTAACTCAAAAAATTAATTAATTAATTAAAAAATTAATCTTTTAAATCTTATGAAATTTTTAGAAATTCCGAAGAAATATTTTGATAGTTTTTGAAATCTTTAGAAATTTTGATTGTTAAGATGAATTTTTAATCAAATAATAGAATTTTCATCTAAAGAATATACATTTTTTACACATTTACATTTTTTTATTTTCTGTCATACAGACATTTTTCAACTGAATACATACATTTTTAACCAAACAGTAGAATTTTCAACTAAAAAATATACATTTTTTACCAAAAATAGAATATTTAATTTTTCAGATAAACAATTAAACTTTCAGCAAAAAAAAATAAACTAAAAAAAATATTTACATACCCAACTAAAGAGATGAATCTACAAACCAAGAAAATATGAATTTTTAACAAAAATTAATATGCAACCAAATACATGAATTTTTAACCAAGTATTAGAATTTTCAACTAAAAAATATACATTTCCTACCAAAAATAAAATATTTAATTTTTCAGATAACAAATTAAACATTCAACCAAGAAAAATAAATTTAAACAAATATTTACATATCCAGCTAAAGAGATTAATCTACAAACCATGAAATGATGATTTTTTAAACAAAATAAATATGCAACTAAATACATGAATTTGTAACCAAATAATTAATTTGTCAACTGAAAAATTTTCTACCAAAAATAGAATAGTCAAGTTTTCAGCTAAAAAAATTAATTAAAAAAAAATGAATTTTCAAAAAAGTGATTAAATATCCAACTATGGAGATGAATCTTCAACCGAGAATATTTGAATTTTTAACAAAAAAGTTAATTTTGAACCGAAAAGATTTATTTTCTGCAAAAAATAAGAATTTTCAACTAAATACATGAATTTTAAACCAAATAGTTAAATTTGTAACTCAAAAATAAACCTTTTCTATCAAATATAGAATATTTAAGATTTTAGCTAAAAAAAAATTTAACAAAAAAAGGAATTTTCCATAAAATAGTTTTTCTGAGATGAATCTTTAACAAAGATAATATGAATTTTCAAAAAAAAGGTTAATTTTCATCCAAAAAGACGAATTAAAAAAAAAATGAATTTTCAAACTAAATTGATTAATCTTTAACCAAGTAAATATGAATTTTCAACAAAAAACTTCATTTGTAACCAAACAGTTGCATTTTCAACCAAAAAACATGTAATTTCTACCAAAAAAATTAATTCTCAACAAAAAATATAATAGTCAATATTTCAACCAAAGAAAATTAAATTTAAAATCAGAACCAGTTGAATTAAAATGAAATTTTCAACCAGAAGTGGATTAATTAAATTTTCATATCAGAAAAACAATTTTTTTTAATTGATTTAATTTTTAAACGAAAAAAACTAAATTTCAATAAAAGGCTTGAATTTTCCATCAAAAAAGATTTTTTAGTCAAAACAGAAAAAAATATACGAAATTGTTGAATTTTCAAGCCAAAAAGACGAACTTTCTACAAAACAGTTGCATTTCGAAAGGAAGTCATGTTAACAATAATGCCTAATTTTTAACAAAATAATTCAATTTTTAACCAAATAATCATTTTTAACCAAGAAAGACGAATTATGAACAAAATACATGAATTTTTAACTAAATAGCTGAATTTTTAGTTTACAAAAATGTTATTCAAACCAAAAAACAACGAATTTTCAACAAAATTTTTAAATTTTGAACCAAAGAGATGAATTTTTAACCAAAAATTAATTTTTATAAGGCAGACAGATTTTCTTGTAAGTCGTTGAATTTAACCAAAAAAGACGAAATTAATTTTTTTAATTTTCATAATAAAAGGATGGTTCTTACAAAATTGTGGAATTTTCCACCAAATAATAAAATTTTTAACCAAGAAGATTAATTTTCAATCAAGATGATTTCTTTTCTACCAAAATGACGAATCTTAAAAAAAAAAATTTTCATTTAAAAAAAAGGATGAGTTTTTGACAAAATTGTGGAATTTCCAACGAAATAATAAAAATTTTACACAAAAATATGAATTCTTAAACAACAATATAGTCGACTTTTTATTTTTAAAAAAGGTGAATTTTTTTACCAAAAAAAAAAACAATTTTTCAAAAAAATACTCCAATTTTTAAATAAATAGTTACATTTCCTAGTAAAGCAGATTTTTAACAAAATTGTGCAATTTTCCACCAAATAATAAAATTTTTAACCAAGAAGATTAATTTTCAATCAAGATGATTTCTTTTCTAGCAAAAATAACGAATCTTAAAAGAAATTAAATTTCCATCAAAAAAAGAATGAGTTTTTAACAAAATTGAGGAATTTCTAAACAAATAATAAAATTTTTTTACTGATTAAAAATGGAATAGTACACATTTCAAAAAAAAAAATTTTATTTGAAAATCAACAAAAGTTGAATTCAACCAAAAAATTCGAATTTTGAACAAAATAGTTCATTTTTTTAACCCAAAAAGACAAATTTTAAACAAAGAAGGACTTTTCAGTCAAGAAAGAAGCCAAATTTTCTACCGAATTATTAAATTTTCAAGCCAGAAAGAAGAAATTTCTACAAAATAGTTAATTTCTCTACTCTATAAATAAAACTTTTTAATTTTCAACTAGAAAGGATAACTTTTAACAAAATTATAGAATTTTTAAAAAATAATTACGTATTCAATTTAACAATAAAATTTGCAACGAAAAAATATTTCAACCAAAAAAATGTAATTCCCCCCAAAATAGTTGGATTTTCCTATTTTCTTTTATTAATCAGGAAGAGGGGAAAGACTAAATAAAATTCTTTTTTTTTTGTTGAAATTTCAACTATTTAGTTAAAAGTTGAATTATTGTATTAAAAATTCTGTTATTTTTTTTTCGTGAAGAATTTCCTTATTTGCTCTGTTTTAGAGTATTAATAAGATAAATAGGAATTTCGTTATTTTAGAGACTACAGAATAATAGTAGGGGAGAGTGGTCCTATGTCGGCACAGTAAGAGTTTTTGTCGAAAACAGAGGGTAAATAGGGTTTAATGGTCAAATGCAGCGCGAAGTGAAGAAGTCGATTATTGCTGTTTCTAAAAATGACGGTCCTAAGCCGGCACCCCCTGGTCCTGAGTCAGCACATAATTTTTTTCGCTCAAATGCAAGAAAAAGGGCGGGTTATGTAGGTTTTAGGAGGAAATGGACAAATGTAAACCATTTACAATGAAAAAACATGTAGACTATTGTCAAGCTTTATTTATAGGACGGAAACATTTCTCCATTGCAATAATGAATGAGTGACATGGTATTGAAATACAACCAAATAAAACAACCCACAAATAACAACAAAAGCAACAGAAAAAAGGTGCCGACTCAGGACAACCTGTTCAGTGCCGACTCAGGACCACTACGAATGTTTACACATTTCATGCTGTTACGCACACGAAACAAATCTGAATGAAAAATCGACTTTATCAGGCGAAAGCACACAGAACACAGAAACCAACGCACTTAATAGTTTAAACTTTTCAAAATATTTACACACCTGTAGCTGCTTCACAAAAATGGGCATGTGCATGTCTGCCAACCTGTCATACGACAAAATGGTTAAGCCGACATGCGCGCCATCTCTGAGAAACACGAGGGTGCCGGCTTAACCCACAGTGCCGACTTAGGACCACTCTCCCCTATTTTATTTAATATTAAATGATAGTGACAGTAACTCAAAAAATTAAATTTTCTTTCAGATGTTCTATTTTCCTCTGGCTTTTTTCATACCACCTTCTCATTTTATAACACACCATCAATTAAATCTAATTTATCAATTATGGATACACACGACTGTTATCAAAGATCTTGGACCACTTGAAATAATATTTAACACCCCGAAGCATCATCGAGTTCATCACGGTATGAGCCAATCCAATTTTCAAAAATTAATTAATTATTTTAGACACACCACCGATTAAATAATTTCTGGACAGTGGTGTCTCATAAATAATTGTTCTAATTTATTTATTCTGCAAATAATTTTTATAAAAAAGCAGAAGAATATTTTTTAAATTATAAATGACCAGGTATAAATGTTTAAATAATTTCAAATAATTAAAGGAATCTGTATTACCATTAGAGAATAACAGAAATTTGTAACGTCTTTTCAGACTAGATGGAGCTATGAATTAAAAAATTTTCTAATTAATTTTTTTTTCTGAAAAAAGAATTTCTCCTTTCGCTCCGCTGGGATTCGAACCACAGAACTTCTGATTTCTGGCCAGGTGCTTTTCCCATTAAGCTACTAGAGAGATCTTTTTCTTTTTTTCAGAAAAAAAAATTATTCTTGTCTGAAAAGACGTTGAAAATTTGAAATAATTAAAGGAATCTGTATTATCATTAGAGAATAACAGAAATTTTTAACGTCTTTCAAGACTAGATGGAGCTATGAATTAAAAAAAAAATTTAATTCATTTTTTTTTCTGAAAAAAGGTTTTCTCCTTTCGATCCGCTGGGATTCGAACGACAGAACTTCTGGTTTCTGGTCAGGTCCTTTTCCCATTAAGCTACTAGAGAGATCGAGAGAAGAAACTTTATTTCAGAAAATACACGCATTATTATGCTAGATGTTACAAATCAAATTTTTAAAGGAATCTTTATTATCATTAGAGAATAACAGAAATTTTTAACGTCTTTTCAGACAAGAATAATTTTTTTTCTGAAAAAAAGAAAAAGATCCCTCTAGTAGCTTAATGGGAAAAGCTCCTGACCGGAAATCAGAAGTTCTGTGGTTCGAATCCCAGCGGAGCGAAAAGAGATCTTTTTTTTCAGAAAAAAAATTAATTAAAAAATGTTTGATTTCATAGCTCCATTTAGTCTGGAAAGACGTTAAAAATTTCTGTTATTCTCTAATGATAATACAGATTCCTTTAGAAATTTGATTTGTAACATCTAGCATAATAATGCGTATATTTTCTGAAATAAAGTTTCTTCTCTCGATCTCTCTAGTAGCTTAATGGGAAAAGCAACTGACCGGAAATCAGAAGTTCTGTGGTTCGAATCCCAGCGGAGCGAAGGGAGAAGATTTTTTTTCAGAAAAAAAATTGATTAAAAAAATTTGGAATAATTGTAATTAATTATACTATATGAGTTAGTTCGTTTATTTTTAGGTTGCAATTTATACTGCCTAGACAAAAACTACGGTGGTGTCCTGATAATATGGGACAGAATATTTGGCACCTTTATGGAAGAAATGCCAAAAGAGAATTTAATTTTTGGATTGGTTGTCAGTCCACAGTCCTTTAACCCCCTGTACTTACAGGTGAGATTTTTTTTATAATTCCTGTAAACAATACACAAATTTTATTTCTAAAGGGGAGACTTGTACACACTGGATAGCAGTACACACTGGATAATGTAAATTTCTCATGATAGGAATAATAATTATCCGCAATAATGATTTTCACGAAAAGTAATTGGCTCAGATTTTTTGTCAAAAAAAACAGAGTAGATTAATAGCATTAATATTATGGGAAAATTGGCATTATCCAGTGTGTACCTTAGGGTGGTCCAAAAATGCATTGGAAATTTTTTTTTCGAATTTTTATGAATAATGCCCGGAAATTCGTTTAAATCTGCACAAAAAAAATCCTTTAAAAAAAATGATATTTATAGATGGCACAAGCCCCATGAAGTTAAACACGTATTTCCCATAAGAAAAAAAGCGTTTTTGTAAACTTTATTCAGAATATTCAATATTAGTTGAATCGAGTTGAAATTTAACGTTTCTCTTCACAATTAGCCATAGAATACGAATAAAATATTACTTTTCAAATATCACCCCCGTAAATCTTATAGGGCCCCAAAAAAACCCCATAAGTGGAAAAATGGGTTTTGCGAGTTTTTGGCGCTAATTATGATTTTTTTGCGATTTTGGTAATGCAAATTGTTTCTGATACATGAAACACTACTGTATGAAGATAATTATATGTTTACATAAATTTTTTAAACAATTTTTTATTGTTTTTAGCAATTTTTTCTTAGAATGGAGATAGAAAGTCGCGGTTTTTTCGAAAATTTTCCAGTTTTTGTCCAATTTTCGATTAGCGAGAGGTTATAGTTCTATAATTTTATCAAACATAATTGTTTAAAAAATTTATTATTATTGTTAATAATATTCTCTTAGAATAATGCTAGAAAATTGCAGTTTTTTCTGAAATTTTCAACTTTTTGTTCACTTTTCACTTGGAGTGAGGTAATATTTAATTTAATATAGGAAAAATAATTGTTTAAACAAATTATTATTGTCTATAGCTAAATACTAGATAGTTGCGGTTTTTTTTTGAATTTTTTGAATTTTGTCCATTTTTCAATGATAGTGAAGTAATAATTAATTCAAGTTAACAAAAATAATTTTTTAAACAATTTATTATCATTGTTAATAATATTTTCTTTGCTTGATGGTAGAAAGTTTCGGTTTTTTCTGAAATTTTCAACTGTTTGTCTATTTTTCACTTAGTGAGGTAATAATTAATGCAAGTTAATACAAATAATTGTTTAAAACATTTATTATTGTTTTTAGCAATTTTCTCTTAGAATGGAGATAGAAAGTCACGGTTTTTTAAAAAATTTTCCACTTTTTGTCCAATTTTCAATTAGAGAGAGGTGATAGTTCAATAATCTTATCAAACATAATTGTTTAAAAAATTTATTATCATTATTATTAATATTATCTTAGAATAATGCTAGAAAATTGCAGTTTTTTCTGAAATTTTCCACTTTTTTCACTTTTTACTAGGAGTGAATTAATATTTTATTTAATATAGCAAAAATAATTGTTTAAACAAATTATTATTGTCTATAGCTGTCTTCTATATTAATACTAGATAGATGCGGTTTTTTTTTGAATTTTTTTACTTTGGTCTATTTTTCAATGAGAGTGAATTTATAATTAATTCAAGTTAACAAAAATAGTTTTTTAAACAATTTATTATTGTTGTTAATAATATTCTCTTTGCTTAATGGTAGAAAGATTCGTTTTTTTCTGAAATTTGTAACTGTTTGCCCATTTTTCACTTAGTGAGGTAATAATTAAAACCAGTTAATAAAATTATTTGTTTAAACAATTTATTATTGTTTTTAGCAATTTTCTCTTAGAATGGAGATAGAAAGTCGCGGTTTTTTCGAAAAGTTTCCACTTTTTGTCTAATTTTCAATTAGAGAGAGGTAATAATAATAGTTCAATAATGTTATCAAACATAATTGTTTAAAAAAATTATTATTATTGTTAATAATATTATCTTAGAATAATGCTAGAAAATTGCAGTTTTTTCTGAAATTTTCAACTTTTTGTTCACTTTTTACTTGGAGTGAATTAATATTTAATTTAATATAGCAAAAATAATTGTTTAAACAAATAATTATTGTCTATAGCTGTCTTCTATATTAATACTAGATAGATGCGGTTTTTTTCTGAATTTTTTTACTTTGGTCTATTTTTCAATGAGAGTGAATTTATAATTAATTCAAGTTAAAAAAAATAGTTTTTTAAACAATTTATTATTGTTGTTAATAATATTCTCTTTGCTTAATGGTAGAAAGATTCGTTTTTTTCTGAAATTTGTAACTGTTTGTCTATTTTTCACTTAGTGAGGTAATAATTAAAGCCAGTTAATAAAAGTATTTGGTTAAACAATTTATTATTGTTTTTAGCAATTTTCTCTTAGAATGGAGATAGAGAGTCGCGGTTTTTTCGAAAAGTTTCCACTTTTTGTCCAATTTTCAATTAGCGAGAGGTAATAGTTCAATAATTTTATCAAACATGATTGTTTAAGAAATTTATTATTATTGTTATTAATATTATCTTAGAATAATGCTAGAAAATTGCAGTTTTTTCTGAAATTTTCAACTTTTTGTTCACTTTTTACTTGGAGTGAATTAATATTTAATTAATTATAGCAAAAATAATTGTTTGAACAAATTATTGTCCTAAGCTATCTTCTTCTATATTAATACTAGATGTTTGCGGTTTTTTTCTGAATTTTTTTACTTTGGTCCATTTTTCAATGAGAGTGAAGTAATAATTAATTCAAGTTAACAAAAATAATTGTTTAAACAATTTATTATTATTGGTAATAATATTCTCTCTGCTTAATGGTAGAAAGTTTCGGTTTTTTCTGAAATTTTCAACTATTTGTCTATTTTTCACTTAGTGAGGTAATAATTAATGCAAGTTAATAAAAATAGTTGTTTAAACAATTCATTATTGTTTATAACTATTTTCTCTTAGATTAGTGCTAGAAAGTTGCGGTTTCTTCTGAAATGTTTAACTCTGCTTTGCATTTTTAGTTATGAACAAATGATAAATAAACATTAGAGAGAAACATATTTTAAACGATTTTTTTTTGTGAATATATTTTGCTGGATATAAAAATAATACTATTTAAAAAATGATTCTTGTTGAGGTTCACTTATTATTTGTCCATAATTGAAAAGTGAATTCAAAACTAAAGATTTAAAAAAAAGGCAATTTTCTAGCATTATAAGAGGATTTAATTATCAACAATAATCAATTGTTTAATTAAGCATGTTTGTTAACTTGCATTAATTATTACCTCACTAAGTGAAAAGTGGACTAAAAGTTTAAGAGTTCAGAAAAAACGCAACTTTTTACCACTTATCTAAGAGAAGATAGTTATAAACAATTAAAAATTGTTTAAACAACTATGTTTGTTAACTGGCATTATTTATTACTTTGCTAAGTAAAAATTGGGTAAAAAGTTAAACAATGCAGAAGGAACCGCAACCATATTACATTAATAAAAAAGAAGATAGTTATAAACAATAATAATTTGTTTAAATAATTATTTCTTCTAAATTCACTATGTGAAAACACTATGTGAAAAGTAGACAAATAGTTGTAAATTGAAGAAAAAACCTTAACTTTCTAGCATTATTCAAATTGAATATTATTAATAATAATAAATTGTTTAGACAAATAATTTTTTTAACTATAATTAGTTATTCAACTCACTCCAAGTGAAAAGTGAACACAAAGTTGAAAACTTCAGAAAAACTGCAATTTTTTAGCATTATTCTAAGAGAATATTATTTAAAAAAATAATAAATTGTTTAAACAATTATGTTTTTCAACATTATTGGACTATCATCTCTCTTTCTCTAACTGAAAATTGGACAAAAAGTGAAAAATTTTGGAAAAAACCGCGACTTTGTATCTCCATTCTAAGAGAAAATTTCTAAAAACAATAAATTGTTTAAACAATTTATTCAAACATCTAATTATTAGTATAAAGTATTATTTTATGTATGAGAAACAATTTGCATTTAAAATAATTTTAAAAAATCATAATTAACACAAAAAACTCGCAAAACCCATTTTTTCACTTATGGGGTTTTTTTAGGACCCTATTAAACAGCCTTATGGGGGCGATATTTGAAAAGTAATATTTTAATCTTATTCTATAGCTAACTGTGAAGAGAAACGTTGAGTTTTAACTCGATTCAGCTAATATTGAGGATTCTGAATAAAATTTACAAAAACGTCTTTTTTTCTTATGGGGATAACCTGTTAAACTTGATGGGGCTTGCGCCACCCCTAAATATCATTTAAAACAAATGGATTTATTTTTGTGAGGATTCGAACAAATTTTCGGGCGTTATTCACGAAAATTCGAAAAAAAAATTTCCAATGCATTTTTGGATCACTCTATTGTACACACTGGGTAGCAGTACACACTGGATAATGTTCTTTTTCATAATAGGAATAATAATTATTCACTCTAATCACTTTCACATGAAGTAATTGGCTGAGATTCCTTGTAAAAAAATATTAGACTGGATTAATATAATTCACACCATGAAAAAATCTGCATTATCCAGTGTGTACTGCTATCCAATATGCACCAGTCTCCCCTACTTTTTTTCAATTCAGAATTATCCTGATTATTAATCTAAAATTTATTAATTCCTTCAACTTTCTCAGTAATTTTACGATACATATAATAAAGTTTGTAATCAAATATAAATATTAGTGACAACAATTTAATAGGGGCGACTTGTACACACTGGATTCCAGTCCACACTGGATAATGTGATTTTTTAATAACGGGAATAATAATTATCCACTGTAATCGAGAATCGTACATACTGGATACCAGTACACAGTGAATAATGTACTTTTTTCATAATAGGAATGATAATGATCTACCCCAATCATTTTCCACTCCAATAATTTTCACAAAAATTAATTGGCTTAGGCTTCATCTAAAAAAAAATATTAGAGTAGATTAATATCATTCATATTAATAGAAAATTGGCATTATCCAGTGTGTACTTCTATCAAATATGTACCAGTCTCCCCTACTGTTTTCTTATCATTTTCTAACTTCCTATAATCCTTCGGTAAATCTTGTCCATTTTCTCATAATTGTGGTATCTTATTTACAATTCAGAATTATCCTGATTATTATTTATCTAAAATTTATTTATTTTGTTTCAACATTCTTAGTCATTTTACAATGGATATAATGAAGTTTGTGATTAAATATAAATATTTGTGACAACAATTTAATAGGGGCGACCCGTACACACTGGATAATGTGATTTTTTAAT
>CAKNYM010051193.1:227933-239725 GCA_932195095.1 Andricus curvator | reverse complement strand
GGACTGACGAGACAGTCGGGACTGACGAGACAGTCGGGACTGACGAGGCAGTCGGGACTGACAAGGTAGTCGGGACTGTCGAGGTAGTCGGGATTGACTAGATAGTCGGGACTGCCTAAAACTTCTAAATGCCTACTAAATCTATAATAAAAAAATTTATTTTTCAGAATGCAGAAAATGTTCAGACAGCAACCCTGGTCGTAAACAATTTGTGGACTGTGACGACCATAGGCTTACTATTCGACAAATTTAAATACGCGAGTGTATTAGAATTCACCCGTTGCATAATTTATTTATTACTGTTTATAAATACTTTAGATTCATTATCAAATTCTTTTATCTTCTACACATATTTTGGATCTTGCTTTATTTGGATTTTGTACATAATTCGTAATTTGAAATCCTTTTCTAAGTCTGAGGCTAGTTAGCATATTGAAATTAATTAACTAAATTAAAAATGGTATTATCTATAATTTTGTATTCTTAATCCAAGAGGGTTTTGAAATTTTGGAAAAGATTAACAAATTCATGATTTAAATAATTGAATTATATTTTTAATTTTTAAATATTTTTCGATTACGAAAAGACTTATAGATGATAAAAAAACTCGAATTTATTATTATTAATCAATAATTAATAAATATACACAAAAGAAAATTTTATTTTCAAGATTTTAATGATAAAAACTCTTTATAAGATTAAAATTTAAACCAAGAGTGGCCTTATAATATACGTTTGTTATTCAATAAAATGTTAATTTATGATTGATTTAATCTTCCAGACATTTTTTATTATCTATCTCCTAATCCTCCTGATTATAGTTCATCCTTTTGGTTGAAAATTAATTTGGTTTTTGTTGAAAATTCAAATACATATTTGTTGAAACTCCTTGTTTTACTTCAAAATTATTTTTCAAACTGAAAATTAAACTTACATTTTTTGTTACAAATTTATCTTTTTCAATTGAAAACTCAACTATATGCTGCAAAATCTATACATTTGTATGAAAATCTATCTATTCAGGTTTTCGTGAAAAATCCTTTTTATTTCCAAGTTATTAAATAATAAAGTTTTGTCCCATGCAATTAGAATTATTGTTTGTCCCTCAGCGTGCAGACATCTTGGATTTCCCCCACTCAGCCTAAAATACATTATTAGGTATTCAAGTTTGAGTGGGGGAAATCCAAGATGTCTGAACGCTGAGGGCCAAACAATAATATTAATTTCGTGGGACAAAACTTTATTTTTTTAATAACTTGGAAATAAAAAGGATTTTTCACGAAAACCTAAATAGATGGATTGTTATACAAGATGAATAATTATCTACTAACAACAATGAACTTTCAACCACATAGTTCAGTTTACAACTAGAAAGAGAAAATTTTCAAGTAACAAAAAAACGAATTATCGAGAAAATTGTTAAATTTTCAACTCAAGGAATGAATTTTCAAGTAAAAAAAAATAAATTTTCAACCAAAAATGGAAAAGTTAAATTTTTAGATAAAAAAATGATTTTTCAAAAAAATAGTTCAATTTTCAACTAATAAAATAAATTTTTAACTAAAAATGGAACAGATGAATTTTCAGTTAAAAAAATTAATTTTCAATCAAACAAAATCGAACTTTCAACAAAATAGTTAAATTTGCAACTAAAAATGATACATTTTTCACGTAAAGTGGAATAATTAAATTTTAAGTATACAAATAATTTTCAATAAAAAAAAAACCAAGTTTCAACAAAATATTTAAATTTTCAGCAATTTTTAAACCTTTTGAACCAAAAAAGGAGTTGCAAGAAAATAGTTGAATTTGCAAAAAAAAAATATTAATTTTTAATCGAAAAGGTGAATTTTCGAACAAAAGAAAAATAATTTTCTACCAAAACGACAAATGTCTAACCAAAAAGATACATTTTTAACGAAAAGAGATGAATTTCCAATAAATTCATAAATTTTCAAACAAACGGTTTATTTGTCAACTCAAAAAGATAAATTTCTAACCATAAATCGAATATTTAAATTTTCGTTTAATTAATTTCCAACCAGAAAAAAAAACTAATTTTTACCGAAATAGTTGAATTATCAACAAAAACAAAATCAATTTTTAAACAAAAAGATGAATTTTAAACTAAAAAATTAGTTTTAACCATAATAGATTAATTTTCAACCAAAGAAATGGATTTTTAACCAAAATAAATGAAGTTTCAACTGAAAAAAGATATAAATTTACAAGTAAAATAAAAACGAATTTAAAAAAAAATACTTAAATTTTCAACCAAAGAAATGATTTTTTTTTAAAAAAGGTAAGTTTTTATCCAAAAAGAATAATTTTCAACGAAAAGAGACGAATTTTCAATAAAATACATATTTTCAACTAAAGGGTTTATTTGTAAAATAAATTTTCAACCAAAAATCGAATATCTAAATTTTCATTTAATTAATTTTCAAAAAAAAAATTAATTTTGACCAAAATAGTTGAATTATCAACAAAAACAAAATTAATTTTTAAACAAAAAGATGAATTTTCAAACAAAAAGAATAATTTTCTACCAAATTGATGAATTTTCAACTAAAAAAAAATAAATTTATTAACTGATGAAAGTTTCAGCACATTATACTTAAGTTTTCAGTTTAAAAAATTAATTAAAAAAAAAAAGTTCAACAAAATAGTTACATTTTTAACCATAGAAATTAATTTTCAACCTAAATAGATACATTTTCAAACAAGAAGAAGAATTTTCCCAAAAGAAGCAAATTTTTAAGCAAAGAAATAATTTTTCAACTAAAAAGATAAATTTTTTATCAGAAAGATTAATTTTCAACGGAAAAAGACGAATTTTCATTAAAATACATGAATTTTCAACCAAATGGTTGATTTCTCAACTAAAAAAAAAAGATACATTTTCAACCAAAAATGGAATGTTTGAATTCTTATTTGATTAATTTAAAAAAAAAATAATGTTGACCAAAATAGTTGAATTATTGACTAAAACAAAATTAATTTTCAACCAAAAAGAATAATTTTCTACCAAATTGATGAATTTTCAACTAAAAGAAAATGCATTTATTAACTGAAAGTTTTAGCATATTATACTTAAGTTTCTAGTTTAAAAAACTAATTTAAAAAAAATTCAACATAATAGTTCAATTTGTAACCATTGAAATTAATTTTTAACCAAAATAGATTAATTTTCGAACAAGAAAAAGAATTTTAAAAAAATTTCAAACAAATACAGTTAAATTTCCAACCAAAGAAATAATTTTTTAACCAAAAAGATAAGTTACCAACCAAGAAGATTATTTTTCCATGGAAAGAGACGCATTTTCATTAAAATTGAATTTTCAACCAAATTTTCACCAAAACAGTTAAATTTTCAACCAAAGAGGTGAATCTGCTGGTAAACTCTCCTATTGCTTGACCCTCGGCGTCCAGACATCTTGCCAGCTGACGTCACAACTTCAAATCAGTGCTCCCAATTTGGTTCCGCAACCGCACTGCGCATGCGTTGCACCAGCAGCCTCATTGGATGTTGATCGCGCGCTTATTTGAAATGATTATATGTTGCAAATCAATTTTTTGCAATATATAATTATTATAAAGTATTAACAAATATTATGAATTATTTGGAATTTACATTGGTGGAGAAAGTCTTTCTTTTTTAAACATTTCAAATCAATAATTTATTTTTAAAGAGTAAAATCAAATCATTAATTTACCTTTCACTCTAAAAGACCATTTTCATACTATAAGTTGTAAACTTATTTACATTTTCAAAGAGATAAGAAGATTTAATTTATGGGCAAAAACTTATTTCGGAAAATTCGAAAAAAAATTAGAAGCTTTTTAATAATTTTAAAAGATTAGAGATTATTTTTTTTTAAGATTTCTGGAACATTTTAAACGGTTTCGGTTTCATTTTAAAAGAATAATTTTAAGTTTGGAAGATTTCAAAATTTGTGGAATAAGAATATGGCAGACTTCAAGGCAATTTTTATTTGTCAGGAATTAAACAATTTGCTAACTGAATTTGGCAGGGTGTCCAGAGAATGAAAAAAATGTTCTTAAGATTCATGGGAAAATTTCAAATGATTTTTTTTAATGAATTCTAAGAAAAAATTGAGAAAGATTACAAAATATTTTTAATTATTTCCTAAAATTTTTAAAAAGAGTGTAAAAGACTTTAAAGCAAAATTTTGCAACTTTGCCATATCAGATCACTTTTGAAAAAAATCCGATATAAAGATATTTTAAAAATTTTGTAAGGTTTCAAGAAAATGAAAAACGAAATCATTAGGTTTCTAAGAAAAATTAAAATGATTTTTTATTTCAAAAAATTAATTTAAAGAGAATATTTAAAAAGATTTCAAAACATTTCAAAATGTTTCTAAAATTGTCAAAGAAGAATCTGAAAGATTTTGAGACAATTTTTTTTTATTTTGCAGAATTTAAAAGAAATTCAGAAAAAATTTGAATAATTTTAAAAGATTAGAAGGTTTAGAAATTCTGAAAAGATTTAAAAAAAAAAAGAATTTTCTCAGGATTCTTGGGGAAATTTCAAATGATTTTTCATTTTGAAAAAAAAAACTTTTGAAAAATTGAAAAAGATTTCAAAACATTTCAATCGATATCCTAAAATTTCGAAAAATAGTGTAGAATATTTTAAAGCAAAATGTTTCAATTTAGTAAGATTAAACAATAAAAAAAAATCGAGTAAATTCAAGAAATATTTATAAGATTTGAAGTGAATCAAAAAGAATTTTAAACTTTGAAAGATTTTACAAAATGTAGATTTTTAAAGATTTCAAACAAAAACTTTAGAAGCTTTAAAAGAATTTTGAAAGGTTTCAAGAGATGATGATTTTTTTAAATTTTAAGAAAAATTCGAGTCAGTTAAAAATTTTTAAAAGAATTTAAGAGGTTTTGCATAGATTACAAATATTTTAAAACTTAGAAGCATTTCCGAAAATTTATCAAATAGTTTTTTATTTTTTCCAAACTTCTAAAAGTCCTAAATATCTTTTAAACAGACTCGAAGTTTTCCTAATATTTTTTAAGATCCTGTAAAATAAAAAAAATGTCTTTAAAATCTTCTAGATTCTTTTTTGACAGATCTGAAATATTCACAAATCTTTTTTAATTCTCTCAAGAATCTTATAAAAATTATATTTATATAAATTTAAAAACAAACTGATAATACTTCTTTTCTAGTCAGTAATTTCAATATTTGTATAACTAAAAAAATATTTGAAAAGCATTCAGTTTTACATCAAAATATTGTTTTTATTTATTTCTAGACAATACTTCATCTTAAAAAACCTTTTTTTTTATTCAAAAAACGTATATTATATTTTCAAACATAATACCAAAAATGTACCGTGAAGGCGTTGAAGGGGGGGGGGGGTCAGAAAGAAATTTTACTTAAATTTTGTTTTATAGCACTGATAAAAATTAAAACATGTTTTTGCAAGAAAGCAATTTATAAAAATAATCCTAATAGTTTAATGAAATAGCAGAGTGTTATTTTATTCATTTCCATTCAAAGTTTCTACATTTTTAATTAAATATTTTCAAAAATGAAACATTCTGAAAACTAAATATGTATTAAAAACGAAATTTATTTTTATTTTCTTGAAATCAATGTTCAAATTTTTAAAATAAAATATTTAAAAAATGACAGGCTATTAAAAATTAACTCGTAATTTATTTATTTGAATTAGTTAAAGCGATTTGTTTTAAAACACAAAGAATGCTATTAAATGTTTATATTTAATACTTAATAGTATTTTTTCACATGTTGAATTTTCCCGCCCTAATTTGGTCAAGGTTTCATGAAACTTTACGCATGCGCAGTAATTCGACGCATGCGCAGTGCGGTCATATGCGAGAGTTGGGAGCCCTGATTTCTCTTGTCCTAGTGCACGTGGTCTCATTTTTCAGCGTGGTCTCCTGTCTTATGTCAGATTCGCTTCACTCGAGGACAAATTGCGAGCAAACATTTTCGTGACATTCAAATGGCTGAGATTAACATCAAAGAAAGTGAGGTAAGTGAAAATAAAGTTCCCTACAAGGAATTCCTAATTTTCTCGAAAAAATTATTCGTCCATATATTAAAAAATCGAGAAAAACTCGGGTTTTTGTGACCATGCTGGTAGCTTCGATGATTTTTCTCCCTTTTGTCGATACGAAACGGGAAGGGATATGAGCGGGCAAAAAAAGCAGTTTTTTCTCGCCCAGACAATCATTGATCCGTTAATTGGAGCAAATTCTCTTTTCTGAGATTTCAGACCTTAAGTTTAATCTTTCCAGTTTATTTATAAAATAAATTTGTGGGGGAAATTCAAGATGTCTGCTCGCCGAGGGTCAAGTAATGGTACCAATTGCATGGGACGAAACTTTCTAATAAATTGGAATAAATTATTCGCCATAAGGTATTTGGATTTTATTTTTCAAAAGATATTCAATTTAATAATAAAATATATAATTTTTTGTTTATTATTTTATTGAATAGCTTTTGAAAAATAAAAAAGAATATGGAAAAATTGTTTTTCTCAAGTTATTAACAAAGGAGCGAGTCCATGTCAAAACATCTGAAGAATTTCATCTATTGGTACTAATTTTCATGGAAATTTTAGTATCCAGTCTCTTAGGTGTTGGAAGCAAACCCTTAAAATAATTTTTGAAGAATTTAAAAAACTCGGGAGATATTAAAAATTGAGAATTTTGGCCCTTTTTTAAACTTTCATATGTTTGGTTTTTTAAATGATATTAAGATAAATCTTTCTTTAATTCGTTTTTTAATTATTTTAATTTTTAATTATAAATATTTAATTAATTTTATTATTAATTTTTTTAATAAACTGGCTATGTAACCGCTACAGGTTGGGAGGGGTCGAGAGATTTTGTTGCGATTTATTACGAAACTTCACGCGCCAAAGAAAAACCTGTTGAGTGAAGAACGAACTTAGCCAACAACAATTTTTTTTAAGTCAGGGAAAATTCAGGTTACTTCCGCTTGAAGATTATCTTTTTAGTTATAAATTTTATTATTTCTTTAAAAATTCAACTGTTTTGTTGCAAATTCGTATTTTTGGGTTGAAAATTCAAATATCTCCATAGTCTTTTTAATTTAAAAATTCATCTATTTTACTAGAAATTGCATCTTTCATGGATAAAAATGCAACTGTTTGTTTGAAAATTCAGCAATTTTGTTAGAAAGTCGTCATGTTTTGGTTGAAAATTCAACTATTTTTTTGAAAATTCAAACTTCTTATTTAAAACTTATATTTTGATGTTGAAAAGTTAAACTAAAATCTTTTTGGGATGAAAATTCAACTATTTTTTGAAAATTTGTCTTTTTAATTTTAAAATTCGTCTATTTTACTAGAAATTGCATCTTTCTTGGATAAAAATGCATCTGTTTGGTTGAAGATTCAACAATTTTGTTACAAATTCATCCTTATTAGTTGAAAAGTCGTCTTTTTGGATTGAAAATTCAAACTTCTTATTTAAAACTTATTTTTGGATGTTGAAAAGTCAAACTGAAATCTTTTTTGGGTGAAAATTCAACTATTTTTTTGAAAATTTGTCTTTTTAATTAAAAAAAATTCATCTATTTTACTGGAATTTGCATCTTGGACAAAAATGCAACTGTTTGGTTGAAAATTCCACAATTTTCTTAAAAATTCATCCTTTTTAGTTGAAAATTCGTCTTTTTGGGTTAAAAATTCAAACTTCTTATTTAAAAGTTATATTTTGATGTTGAAAAGTCAAACTGAAATCTTTTTTGGGCGAAAATTCGACTATTTTTTGACAATTTGTCTCTTAAATTCAAAAATTCATCCATTTTACTAGAAATTGCATCTTTCTTGGACAAAACTGCAACTTTTTGGTTGAAAATTCAACAATTTTATTAAAAAGTCATCCTTTTTGGGTGAAAATACAATTCTTTTGTAGAAAATTCGTCTTGTTGGGTTGAAAATTCAAACTTCTTATTTAAAACTTATTTTTTGATGTTGAAAAGTCAAACTGAAATCTTTTT
Source organism: Andricus curvator (assembly GCA_932195095.1). Taxonomy (NCBI): domain Eukaryota; kingdom Metazoa; phylum Arthropoda; class Insecta; order Hymenoptera; family Cynipidae; genus Andricus; species Andricus curvator. The sequence goes on along the minus strand of CAKNYM010051193.1, from coordinate 231,687 downwards.
TGGGTGAAAATTCAACTATTTTTGGAAAATTTGTCTTTTAAATTAAAAAATTCATCTATTCTACTAGAAATTGCATCTTTCCTGAATAAAAATGCAACTCTTTGGTTGAAAATTCAACAATTTTGTTAAAAAGTCATCATTTTTGGTTTAAAATTCAACTATTTTGTTGAAAATTAAAACTTATTTTTTGATGTTGAAAAGTCAACTGAAATCTTTTGTGGGTGAAAATTTGGTTGAAGATTCAACAATTTTTTTTAAATGAAATCCTTTTTAGGTTGAAAATTCAACTATTTTATTGAAAATTCGTCTTTTTGGGTTGAAAATTCAAACTTCTTATTTAAAACTTATATTTTGATGTTGAAAAGTCAAACTGAAATCTTTTTTGGACGAAAATTCGACTATTTTTTGACAATTTGTCTTTTAAATTCAAAAATTCATCCATTTTAATAGAAATGGCATCTTTCTTGGACAAAACTGCAACTGTTTGGTTGAAAATTTAACAATTTCATTAAAAAGTCATTCTTTTTTGGTGAAAATACAATTATTTTGCAGAAAATTCGTCTTTGGGTTGAAAATTCGAACTTCTTATTTAAAACTTACATTTTGATGTTTAAAAGTCAAACTGAAATTTTGTTTGGAAGAAAATTAAACTATCTTTGGAAAATTTTTCTTTCAAATTCAAAAATTCATCCATTTTACTAGAAATTGCATCTTTCTTCGATAAAAATGCAACTCTTTGGTTGAAAATTTAACAATTTTATTAAAAAGTCATCCTTTTTGGTGTTGAAATGTCAACTGAAATCTTTTCTGGATGAAAATTCCACTATTTTGAAAAATTTGTCTTTTAAATTTTAAAATTAATCTATTTTACTAGGAATTGCATCTTTCTTGGATAAAAATGCATCTGTTTGTTTGAAGATTCCACAATTTTCTTAAAAATTCATCCTTTTTAGTTGAAAATTCGTCTTTTTGGATTTAAAATTCAAACTTCTTATTTAAAACTTTTTTTTTGATGTTGGAAAGTCAAACTGAAATCTTTTTTGGAAGATAAATTAAACTATCTTCGGAAAATTTGTCTTTTACATTAAAAAACTCATCTATTTTACTAGAAATTGCATATTTCTTGGATAGAACTGCAACTGGTTGGTTGAACATTCAACAATTTTGTTAAAAAGTCATCCTTTTTGGGTGAAAATACAATTATTTGGTTGAAAATTCGTCTTTTTGGGTTGAAAATTCAAACTTCTTATTTAAAACTTATATTTTGATGTTGAAAAGTCAAACTGAAATCTTTTTTTGGACGAAAATTCGACTATTTTTTGACAATTTGTCTTTTAAATTCAAAAATTCATCCATTTTACTAGAAATTGCATCTTTCTTCGACAAAACTGCAACTGTTTGGTTGAAATTTTAACAATTTTATTAAAAAGTCATTCTTTTTTGGTGAAAATACAATTATTTTGCAGAAAATTCGTCTTTTTGGGTTGAAAATTCGAACTTCTTATTTAAAGCTTATTTTTTGATGTTGAAAAGTTAAACTGAAATTTTTTTTTGATGAAAACTCAACTATTTTTGGAAAATTTGTCTTTTAAATTTAAAAATTCGTCTATTTTACTAGAAATTGCATCTTTTTTGGATAAAAATGCAACTGTTTGGTTTAAAATTCAACAATTTTATTAAAAAGTCATCCTTTTTGGTGTTGAAATGTCAACTGAAATCTTTTCTGGATGAAAATTCCACTATTTTGAAAAATTTGTCTTTTAAATCTATTTTAATCTATTTTAATCTTTTAATTCAGGTTTTAATCTTTTAATTTTTTTTTAAATTTTTAATTAATTTTTTTTTAATTTTAATTTTTTCTTTAAATTTTAATCTTATTTTTAATTTTAATCTTTTAATCTATTTTACTAGAAATTGCATCTTTCTTGGACAAAACTGCAACTGTTTGGTTAAAGATTCCACAATTTTCTTAAAAATTCATCCTTTTTAGTTGAAAATTCGTCTTTTTGGATTTAAAATTCAAACTTCTTATTTAAAACTTACATTTTAATGTTGAAAAGTCAAACTGAAATCTTTTTTGGATGAAAATTCAACTATTTTTGGGAAATTTTTCTTTTAAATTTAAAAATTTGTCTATTTTACTAGAAATTGCATCTTTCTTGGATAAAACTGCAACTGTTTTGTTGAAGATTCAACAATTTTGTTAAAAAGTCATCCTTTTTGGGTGAAAATACAATTATTTTGTTGAAAATTTGTCTTTTTGGGTTGAAAATTCAAACTTCTTATTTAAAACTTATATTTTGATGTTGAGAAGTCAAAATGAAATCTTTTTTGGATGAAAATTCAACTATTTTGGAAAATTTGTCTTTTTAATTTAAAAATTCATCTATTTTCGTAGAAATTGCATCTTTCTTGGATAAAAATGCAATTATTATGGTTAAAAATTTAACAATTTTGTTAAAAAGTCATCCTTTTTCGTTGAAAATTCAGCCCTTTCGTAGAAAATTACCTTTTCGATTAATACTCATATTTTGGCGTTGAAAGGTTAACTGAAATCTTTTTTGGATGAAAATTGAACTATTTTTTTGAAAATTCAACAATTTTGTTGAAAATTGAACTATTGTGTTCATAATTCAGCTATTTTGTTGAAAATTCAACTCTGGTTAAAAATTGAACTATTTTTTTGAAAATTTGTTTTTTTTTTCTTCATTGGAATATCGTCAGTACATTTTTGGTTGTGAATTTATCTTATTGAAAATTCAACTTTTTGGGCTAAAAATTAAACAGCCTTCTAAAAAATTCGTTTTTTTAAATTGAAAGTTGAACTATTTAGTTGAATTTTAATCTTCTTTTATTAAAAATTTTACCACTTGATTGAAAATTCATTTTTGTAGATTGAAAATTTAACAATTTAGTTGAAAATTCAACAATTTTGTTAAAAATTGAACCATTTTGATGAAAATTATTTTTTTTCTTTATTGAAATAGCATACTGTACATTTTGAGCTGAGAATTCATCTTTTGTTAAAAATTCAATTCTCTTCTAAAAAAATCGTTTTTTTGGCTTGAAAATTGAAATATTTGGTTAATAATTGTACTATTTGGTTGAAAATTCTGCCCTTTGGTTGAAAATTCAACTGTCTTCTAAAAAATTCGTCTTTATGGCTTAAAAATTAAACTATTTGGTTGAATTTTAATATTTTTAAATTAAAAATTCGACCATTTGGTTGCAACTTCATCTTTGTAGGTTGAAAATTGAACAATTTGGTTAAAAATTGAACTATTTTGTTGAAAATTGAACTATTCGGTTGAATTTTAATCTTTTTAAATATCATCTATTACATTTTTCGTTGAGAATTCATCTTTTGTTAGAAATTCCATTTTTCGGGTTGAAAATTGAACTATTTGATTGAATTTTAATCTTTTTTAATTAACAGTTCGACCATTTAGTTGCAAATTCATCTTTTTAGGTTGACAATTCAACAATTTAGTTGAAAATTGAACTATTTTGTTGAAAATGGAACTATTTTGTTGAAAATTCAACTTTTCTTGTTGAAAATTCAACAGTATTATAAAAAATTCCTCTTTTTGGCTTGAAAATTGAACTATTTGCTGAAAATTGAACTATCGGTTGAATTTTAATCTTATTTAATTAAAAATTCGACCATTTGGTTGAAAATTCATCTTTGTAGGTTGAAAATTCAACAGTTTGGTTAAAAATTGAACTATTTTTTTGAAAACTGAACTATTTTGTT
>CAKNYM010051193.1:153192-213901 GCA_932195095.1 Andricus curvator | reverse complement strand
TCTTTGTTGTTGAAATAAAATATTATTTTTTCTCTTTCTAGGCGCAAGCTGAAAGAACGATTGGGGATATCATCTAAAATGATGCTAGGTTATCAAATTCACAACGACACGAAGGACAGGACCGGAAGTATGGCGAAAAACACCTACACACTCTAAATCTTGCGTAAAATTTCCCTAAACTCCGCTCATCAAGTCGTCGGGCAACTTCGAATTTTTGCAATATTGTCCCGTCGTTATTCCTCATAAGAACCGACTGAGTAAGCCTTAACGAATTATATTTAATATATAAATCATATAAATATATCTAAGAAGTGATAATGAGATACAATAATGAATGGGTCATTGTTGTAAAATAGATATATAACTATTTGTAAGAAAAGCATATAATACTTTCCTTTTTTCCCCCGTTTTGTGCTTTTTTTGCGGAGATTCTTTCGAAAGTTGAGGGAAAATGATGTAGGATCATTTTTATCCAACGCAGCGCGATTGTTGATTAAAGTTAGTAAATTATGTTTCGTTAAATTTTCGTCGAGCGTGTATTTATAATTTTTTATATATTTAAGTTGTATGAAAACGAAAGTTTCAGTCAAGTAAATATATCTAGTTCTGGATTAAGTGACTCTGGGATTTTATGGACCTGAAATTCTGAACGTTCATATGAACGAAATATATCTTCTCGAATTTTATTTTATCTAGAATTACTGATTCCACTACAAATAAAAATTATAAATTTCTTTAATAATTGTATTCAGGGTGTTTACCCTACCTGAAAAACCTGGAATTGTCAGGGATTTTTTTTTTAAATATGGGAATTTTTTCGAGCGCGTGATTAATTTTTTTTTATTGCAATATAAAATTGAATAACGTTGATTCTTCATTTGTAAAAATAGCTTTATATTACCAGGGTGGCGACTTGACCGGGAAATGACCTGGAATTTTATTGACCGGGAAAAAACCGGTAATTTAATTTAAAAACCGGGAATTTACTTCTGATCATAGCAAAATTCAAGAAATATAATTTCATTTGGAACAGGGAATGTTTTACATAGAATGGGAATTTTGTAAAGGAATTATAATTCGGATTGAGAAAAAAGGAATTTTTAAAAATCCCTCTTTCAAGTCAGAATTCGTCACAATTTGAAAGTTCCCTCTTCTAAATTTTAGGTAATAAAAGTACTTCAAGCCGTTTTCAGATTAGAAGTAGAATTTCAAAGAAGAAATATTTCTGAATTATAATAGAAATTTTTTTTACATTGTTCGTTGCGAATTCATCGTTTTTTAGTTAGAAATTCAACTACTGGGTTAAAAGTTAAACTTTTGTTAAAAATTAATTTATCTTTTCTTGATGAAAATTCAACTATTTGGTTGAAAATTGATATTTTTCATTTAATAATTAAACTATTTGTTTCAAAATGTATGTACTTTGTGGAAAATTTATCTATTTTTGTAAAAAATTAAACTTTATGGTTGACAATTCATCTTTTTGGCATAAAATTAAACTATTCCAGTTGAAGATTCATCATTTTATTTGAAAATTCACCAGTTTGGTTGAAAATTAATTTCTTTAAACGAAAATTTAACTGTTCCATTCTGAGTTGAAAATTAAAATTTTCAAGTTCGGAATTCCACAATTTGGATAAAAATTTGTCTTTTTAATTGAAAATTTAACTATTTCGATGAAAATTCATGTATTCTGTTAAAAAATCGATTTTTTTGTTAGTAAAAAATTATCCTATTTTTCTTTGAAAGTTAATCTTCTTGTTTAAAAATTCTTCTTTACGGTTAAAAATTCAAGTATTCCAGTCAAATATTTATTATTTTAGTTGAAAATTCATCTTTTAGGTTTGAAATAAAATTATTTGGTTGAAAGTTAAGCTCTTTTGTTCAAAATTAATTTTTTTTTTTAGTTGAAAATCCATCGTTTTAATTAAAAATTCATTTCTTTGGTTGAAAAATGAGCTGTTTGATTGAAAATTTGTTTCTTCTTTGGATGTTTTTTGGTTGAAAATTTTGTTTTCAACTGAAAATGTAACTATTAATCCAGTTGAGTATTTCATAATTTTAGTTTAAAATTCATGTCTTTGGTTGAACATTCATTTTTGACTAAAAATTTGATTATTCAATTTTTGGTTGAAAAATTATCTTTGTTAGTTGAAAATTCGTCTTTTTTGGTAGAAATTAATCTTCTTGGTTGAAAATTAATCTTTTTGGTCAAAAATTCAATTATTATAGTTAATGATTCATCATTTCAGTTAAAAATTCATCTTTCTGGTTTGAAATTCAACTATTGCAGTTAAATATTTACAATTTTATTTGAAAATTCATCACTTTGTTTGAAAATGTAACTATTATTTTGAAAGTTAGTTTTTGTTGTTGTTAAAAGTTATTATTTTTTTTGTTGAAACTAATTTTTTTAACTGAAAATTTAACTTATTCCAATTGAAAATTCCATAGCTGTTGTTGAAAATTCATCTGTTTGGTTAAACATTAATTTTTTTAACTTGAAATTTAATTATTAAAGTTTTGGTTGACAATTTATCTTTTTTTAGTAAACATTAATTTTTTGGTTTGAAAATTGAACTATTTCAGTTAAAGATTCATTGTTTTAGTTGAAAACTCTTATGTTTGGTTTACAAATAATTTTTCAAACTAAAAATGTTACTATTCCATTTTCGATTGAAAATTATTATTTTTTCAGTTCAAAATTTCACTATTTGGTTGAAAATTTGTCTTCTTTTATTAAAACTTCAAACCTTTCTTTAAAAGTTAATGTATTTGGTTGAAAAATTGTATTTTTGGGTAGAAAATTAATCTTCTTTAAAAATTCGTCTTTTTGGTTGAAAATTCGAGTGTTCCAGTTAAATATTCATCATTTTAGTTGAAAATTTATCTTTTTGGTTTAAAATTTAACTATTCCAGATAAAGATTCATAATTTGATTTGAAAATTCATCACTTTGGTTGAAAATTGAACTATTTTGTTGAAAATCCGTTTTTTTTTTCGTTGAAAATTAATTTTTTCAACTGAAAGTTTAACTATTCCATTTTTTTTGTAAAAAATTGATATTTTTTAGTGGAAAATTTAAGTATTTTTCAAAATTCATTTATTTTGCAACGATTTTCTCTGTTGTGTTAAAAGATGTTTAGAACGAACGTCATGAATTAAAATAAATGTTTGGGTTTTGCGGCAATTATAAATATGTTACTTTGAGTTGACCGGGGAAAACCGGGAATTTGAAATCGTCCGCCGAATCGCCACCCTGATTACTGTATTTAACTATTTTTGTTTAAAATTGTTTTTTTTTTGGTTTGAAATTAATTTTTTAAACTGAAAATTTAACTGTTCTATTTTTAGTTGAACATTGATCGTTTTTAGATTAAAAATCATGTATTTTGTTGAAAAATCATCTTCTTGCTTGAAAATTCGATAGTTTATTTGCAATTTTTTCTCTCTCATGACTGAAAAATCTTTTTTAGTTGAAAAATCAACTGATTCAAAAAGTCCTCTTTTTCGGTTGAATTCAACTGTTTTTGGTCGAAATATCAAATTCTACATTTTTTGTTCAGAATTCAAAATTTTTGGAACGAAAATTTAATTATTTGGTTGAAAGTTAAACTCTTTTGTTAAAAATTAATCCTTTTGGTTGATGGTTCATCATGTTGAATGTTTCATCATTTTAGTCAAAAATTCACATGTTTATTTGAACATTAATTTTTTTTAACTAAAAATTTAACTATTCATTTTTGGATGGATATTTTTTTTAGTTGAAAATTCGTTTTTTTATTATTTAATCATCTTGGTTGAAAATTGATGTTTTTGGTTGATACTTAAATTATTTTAGTTAAAGATTCATCATTTTAGTTGAAAATTTATCTTTTTGGCTGAACATTAATTGTTTTTTGTTAACTGAAAAGTTAACTGTTCAATTTTAGGTTGACAATTTATCTTTTTTAGTTGCAAATTTATGTATTTTGTTGAAAATTCGTCTTTTTGGTAGTAATTAACCTTCTTGGTTGGAACTTCATCTTTTTGGTTGAAAATTAATTTTTTAAACTCAGAATTTAGCTTTTCCGTTTTTTGTTGAAAACTGATATTTTTTAGTTCAAAATTGAGCTATTTGGTTGAAAATTTGTCTTTTTTAATTGAAAAATAAACTATTTCATTGAAAATTCAGGTATTTTATTGAAAATTCATATTTTTGGTTGAAAATTCATCATTTTAGTGGACAATTCATCAGTTTGGTTGAAAATTAATTTTATCAACACAAAATTTAACTATTTCACTTTTCGTTGAAAACTGATATTTTTTAGTTCAAAATTTAACTATTTGGTTGAAAATTTGTCTTTTTTTAGTTAAAAATTCATTTATTTTGTTGAAGAATCGTATTTTTTTGGTAGAAAATTAATCTTCTTGTTTGAAAATAAATTCATTTGGTTGAAAATTCATCTATTCCAATTGATGATTCGTCATTTTAGTTGAAAATTCATCACTTTCGATGAAAATTTGTTGTTTTTATTTGTAGAAAATTAATTTTTTTTTAACTTCCATTTTTCGTTGAAAGCTGATATTTTTTAGTTCAAAATTTAACTACTTGGTTGAAAAATTTCATCTTTTAGTTGAAAATTCATGTATTTTATTGAAGAATCGTATTTTTTTGGTAGGAAATTAATCTTCTTGTTTGAAAATTAATCTCTTTGTTTGAAAATTCATTTTTTTTTACTCAAAATTTAACACTTCCATTTTTCGTTGAAAACTGATATTTTTTATTTCCAAATTTAACTATTTGGTTGAAAATTCATCTTTTTGCTATGAAATTCCACAGTTTGTTTGCAATTTTTTTTCTCTCTTGGCTGAAAAATCTTTCTCCGTTAAAAATTCAACTTATCTTGAAAAGTCCTTCTTTTTGGTTTAATTCAACTGTTTTTTATTAGAAATTAAAATATTTTTTGATTGAAATATAACTAATATATTTTTTATTCAGAATTTAGCTTTTTGGGAATGAAAATTTAATTACTTGGTTGAAAGTTGAAAGTAACTTTGTTTTGAAGATTCGCCATTTTAATTGAAAATTTATTTATTATTATTTATTTGTAAAATGAGCTTTTTTTAAAATTCTTTTTTTATTCGGCTGAAAATTTTCTTTTTTATTGATATTTTTCTTCCCGGTTGAAAATTGGTTTTAAACTGAAAATTAAACTATTCCAATTGAATATTCCATCATTTTAGATAGAAATTTATATCTTTGGTTGAACATTAATTTTTTTTTTGCAAAAAAATTTAATTTTTGATTGATGAATAACTTTCTAAGTTGAAAATTCATCTTTTTTGTTAGAAATTAATTTTTTTAAATGAAAATTTAACTATTCAATTATTTGGTTGAAAATTCATTTATTTTGTTGAACAGTCGTCTTTTTTGTAAAAATTAATCTTTTTTGTTGTAAAATCAACTATTCCTGATAAAGATTCATCATTTTATTTGAAAATTCATTATTTTGGTTTAAAATTGAACTATTCCAGTTGAAGATTCATAATTTTAGTTAAAAATTCATCAGTTTGGTTGAAAATTCATCTTTTTTAGTTCAAAATTCAACTGTTTGCTTGAAAATTTGTCTTTTTTAGTTGAAAATTAAACTATTTCGTTGAAAATTCATGTATATTGTAGAAAAATTGTATCTTCTTTGGTAGAAAATTAATCTGCTCTTTTGAAAATTCATCTTTTTGTTTGAAAACTTAAGTATTCTAGTTAAATATTCATTATCCTAGTTGAAAATTCATCTTTTTCGTTGAAAATAAAACTACTTGTTTGGAAGTTAAACTATTTTCTTAAAAATTCATTTTTTTTGTTTAAAATTTATCCATTCCAGATGAGGATTAATAGTTTTTTCTTTTCTAAAATTTTTCAAATAAATAGTTGATTTTTAAAACAAAAAATATCAAGTTAACTATTCTATTTTTTAATAAAAATCCGTCTTTTTTAGTTGAAAATTCATAAATTTTTGTTGTAGAAAATTAACCTTTTTGGTTGAAAATTCATTTGGTTGGTTGAAAATTGGTTTTTAAATTATTTTTGGTCGATTTTTTTCGTTATACATTAAATCTTTTTGGTTGAAAATTCATCTGATTGGTTGCAAATTTAACTATTTTGTTGAAAATTTGATTAAAAACTTATTTCTCTAACTTAAAATTAAACTATTGTATTTTTTGTGGAAAACTTATCTGTTTTATTTGAAAAATCATATTTTTTGTTGAATATTTGTCTTTTTGTGGTAGAAAATTCATCTTTTGGGTTGAAAATTGAACTATTTGGTTACAAATTTTTTTTTTGATTGAAGATGCATTGTTTTAGTCAAAAGTTCATTTCTTTGATTAAAATTCTAACAAATTTTGTTGAAAATTCGTCTTTTTTTTCGTTGAAAAAGATTTCTTTTTTGTTATTTATTTTTTTAGTTGAAAATTCAATTATTTGGCTGGAAAATTATCTTTTTTAGTAGAAACTTTAACTATTTGGTTGAAAATTCATCTTTTTCGGTAGAAAATTAATCTTCTTCGTTGGAAATTCATGATTTTCATTGAAAATTCAACTATTTCCTGAAAAATTAGTCTGTAGAAAATTCAACGATTTTGGGAAGTCATTTCTTTGGTTGAAAATCCAGTTGTTTTGTTGAAAATTCATCCTTTTAGGTTGAAAATTCAAATAATTTGGTAGAAAATGCATGTATGGTTCTAAATTAAACTTTTTTTTTCAAAAATTCCTCTTTGTCACTTAAAAACTCAATATTTTGGATGAGATTTTTTTCTTTATTAATTGAAAATCTTTCTTAGTTGAAAATTCGTATTTTTTGGTTCAATTAAACAGTTTTTTATTGAAAATTGAACTATTTTCTTGAAAATTCCCTGTTTCTTGGTTGAAAATAATTTATTATTTTAACTACAACTGTAATAATAAAATTTTACATTAATATATTTCAAAGTTTTGTCAGTTCTATTGTGCACACAAATGTGTGTTGGTAGAAAATAAAATTAATCGGCTGAAAATTAACCTTTTTGTTAAAAAATAATATTTTTTGTTTAAATGCAACTATTTAGTTGAAAATTAAACTATTTTGACGAAAATGTAGATAATTCGGGTTTTTTGGTAGAACATTAATCTTATTAAAAATTCATATTTTTTTTGGTCACCGCCTTGGTTGAAAATTTAACCAAGAAGATTAATGTTCTACCAAAAGAGATGAATTTTCAACAAAATACATCAATTTTTAACAATATTTTTGAGTTTTGAAGCTGCATTTTTCACCAAAAATATTAAGTTTTTGTATCAAAAAAGATGAATTTTCAAGCCAAAAAGACGAATGTTCATTTTAATCCAAAAATATCAAATTTCTACCAAAGACGAAAAATTTTCATCCGCGAAAGATTTTTAAATCGTGAAGAAAAATGCAAGCAAACTGTTGAATTTTAAAGCCAAAATCACGAATTTTTTACAAAACAGTTCAATTTTCAACCCAAAAATATGATTCGTCAAAAACAAAAGAATTTTTTTAAAAGTAGTTTAACTTTAAACCAATTAGTTGATTTTGCTACCAAAAAAGATTTTGATTTGAAATAAAAAACAGATGGATTCTTAATAAAAACAAAATAATTTTCAGCCGAACAGTTGCACTTTTAACGAAACAGGATGAATTTTCAAGCAAGAAGATTCATTTTCTACCAAAAAAGTTACGAAAATGGAATGGCTAAATTTTCAGTTAAAAAATTCATTTTTAACCAAAAATGAAAATAAATTTTTAACCAATATTCGAATAGTTACATTTTTAGTTGAAAAATTAATTTACAACCAAAGGAAAAAGAATTTTCAACAAAATAGTTTAATTTTCAACTAAAAAAGATGAATTTTCAACCAATCAATCTAATTCTTACCTAAAAAGATAAATTTTAAATACAACAATAACATAGTTAAATTCTCAGTTTACACAATTTTTTACTAAAAATGAAACAAATTTTCAAACAAATAATTAAATTTTCAACTAAAGAGGTCATAAAAAAACAAAAATTTTAACAAAGTATTTTAACTTTCTAAGAAGTTGAATTTTTTACCAAAAATATTGGGTTTTCAACAAAGAAGATTAATTTCCTAACAAATAAGACAAATTTTCAACCAAACAGATTAATTTTCTACCAAAAATGAAGCATAAAATCTTCTTGGTTAGGAATTTATCTTTTTTGATTGAAAATTCAACTCCTTGATTGAAAGTCGAACTGTTTTGTGAAAAATTAATTTTTTTTTGCTGAAAATTCATGGATTTTATTGATATTTTGTCTTTTACATTTTGCTTTTTGAACATCCTCTAAGATTGTCATAACAACTTTTTGAATTTTCTTGAATAATCGAAAATTCAAATTTTGATCGCACAAAAAAAAATAATCAAAAATCAAAAATTCCATTTTGCGGTCAAACTATACAAGATACGAAAAAATATGAATTGACAAAAATTGTGCATTCAAAAAAGATTTACAAATCTGTTGATAATCACTTTTGGATAGGATGCGTCGTATTTGTTTTATTCGTAAAAAACATTAAAAACAAAAAAATTAAATTTTTGGACAAATGACACAAGCTACGAGAAAAAATAGTGAGACAAATGTTGTCCACCAAAACAAGAACTACAAATTTGTCATGAATTATTATATTATTATTATTTGATAGGATGCGTGGTTTTTGTTTTATTCGTAAAAAACAACATTAAAAATTTTTTAAATTAATTTTTGGACAACCGACACAAACTCTGAAAAAAATTAATTGACAAAAGTTGCTCATCCAAAAAAGAACTATAAATTTGTCAATAATTTTTTGATAGGACGCGTAGTTTTTGTTTTAATCATAAAAAATAACATTGAAAATAACAAAATAAAATTTTTGTTGGAAAACGGCACAAGCTACGAAAAAAAAATTAATAAACAAAAGTTGTTCACCCAAAAAGGATCTACAGATTTGTTATTGATCATTTTTAGGTAGAACAAGTCGATTTTCTTTTAATCGTAAAAAAGATTAAAAATAAAAAAACTAAACTTTTGGAAAAACGACACAAGAGACGAAAAAAAATGAAAAGACAAAAGTTGTTCAAGCAAAAAAGATCTACATATTTTTATAAAAATATATTAAAAATAAAAAAATTACCTTTTGGAAAAAGGACACAAGCTACAATAAGATTTTTTTAAAGAAAATTGTTCGCCTAAATTATATTTACACATTTTCTCAAAACCATTTTACGCTAGGATGTGTATTTTTAGTTTAAATCGTAAAAAATAACATTGAAAATAAACAAATTAAATTTCTGGAAGTACAGATTTTGGACGAAATCGAATGCGAAGCACGAGATACGTGATGAGAATGTGTACGTTATAGCCGAAGGAGCTTTAACAAAAGAGAATTCACAATCACCAAATTACAGTTGTCGATGCTGAACAATTGAAATTCGGTCTATTTTGTTGAAAACGCAACTATTTTTTTAAAAATTCGTCTTTTTTGGTCGAAAATGCATCCTTTTGGATTAAAAATACAACTGTTTGGGTCTAAATTAATCTGGGTTGTTTAAAGATTCAACAGTTTGGTAGAAAAGTAAATTATTCGGTTGAAGATTAACTTTTTTGTTAAAAAAATATTTTTCGTTTAAATTCAACTATTTAGTTAAAAATTAAACTATTTTGACGTAAATTTACATTTTTGTTATAAAATTAATTTGTTTGTTAAGAAATCATATTTTCGGGTTGACAGTTCAACCGTTTTGTTAGATAATTCGTGTTTTTTTTTTGTAGAACATTAATCTTTTTGCTGGAAAATTAATATTTTTTGTTGAAAATATAATTATTTTGTTAAAAATTCTCTTTTTTTTTGGTTAAGAATTAATTCTTTCAACTAACAATGTAACCATTCCATTTTTAGTTGAAAATTGATCTTTTCTAGTTGAAAATTCATTGATTTCTTCGATTTTCGCCTGTGTGAAATTTAAAAACGGTTTAAAATTCAAGTGTTGTAAATTAAATTGTTGAAAATTCGTTTTGAAATTGAAGAAAATTGAATTTTCAACATTTGAAATTTAAATTTTCAATATTCTTCACTTTTCTTTAATTTTTAGTAGTTGAAACTGAATTTTCAACAGTTGAAAATGCAATGTTCAATTTCCTTCAATTTTATTTCATTTTGAACAACTAAAAATTCAATTTTCTACTTTTTAAAGTTTTCTTAATTTTCAACAGTTTCAATTTTCAACAGTTAAAAATTCAGTTTTTTATTTTTTTGTTCATTTTTAACAGTCGACCCTTCACCAGTAGAATTTTCTTCAATTTTCAGCAGTTAAAAATTTAATTTTCGTCGATTTTCGCCAATGTGAAATTTAAAAAAATCGAAAATGCAACTGTGAATAATTCATATGTTTAAAATTAACGAAAATAGAATTTTCAACAGTTATAAATTGAATTTTCAATTTTCTGCACTTTTATTTAATTTTTAACAGAAGGAAATTTAATTTCCAACAGTTTAACATTCAGGTTTCAATTTGCTTCAATTTTCAACAGTTTACTTTCCAACAGTTGAATTTTGGACTGTTGAAATCTCAATTTTCTTCCATTTTTATCGTTTAAAAATTGAAATTTCAATTTTCTTAAATTTCTAACAGTGGAAAATTACGTAACGTTTTATCCACCTACGATCTCTAAAGTTTAGAGAAAAATTAGTTTTAAACCAAAATTTTTATTTAATAAATTTTTAAAAATTTATTAAATTATTATAAATTTAATAAATTATTATGAATATCAATCTTCCGGTTTGGATATTCAAAGGAAATATTTTTCGTTGTTGCCCTCAATCAAATTGGTCAGTAATTTGTGAAATGAAATTCTTGATTTTAGAATATTTAACTACTTTCTTGCAAATTCGTTGTTTTGGTAATAATTAATTTTTTTAAATGAAAATTTAACTATTTTATTTTTGGTAGAAAATTAAGATTCTTACTTGAAAATTCATCTTTTTGGATAAAGATTCATTATTATAGTTGAAAATTCATTTCTCTAGTTTTACATTTAACTGTTTGATTGAAAATTCGTTTTTTTTTTTATTATAGAATTAATCATTTTAGTTGAAAATTCAATTTTTTCGTTGAAAATTTCACTATTTTGTCAAAAATTCGTTTTTTTTTTGGTTCGATAATGATTATTTTAAAGTGAAAACTTATATTTTTTAGTTAAAATTCAACACTTGGATAAAAATTCATATATTTTGTTATAACTTCCTTATTTATGATAGAAAATTAATCTTCTTGGTTGAAAATTCATTTTTTGGGTTGAAAATTTATTTTAAATAAATTTTTTATTTATTTTAAATACATTTTTTATTTATTTTAAATAAATTTTTAATTTATTTAGAATTGATATTTTGTAGTTCGAAATTCATCTATGTATTCATGTAAATTAGAATCCTTATAAAAATGAATTTTGTTTAATTTAATCAATTTTTATCAATATTAATCTTCCGGTAGAATAATTTGTTGGAATGAAACTTTTGTTCGTTTTGCCTTTAATCAAATACCAGTAATTTGTTAAATAAAATCGAAAAACCGAACGTTTATTAAAAAATTAGAATTTTTTTAATTTTAACAAAATTTAATAAATTTAATTATTGAGATGAAATTTTTGCTGGTGTTGCCCTCAATCAAATTGGTCAGTAATTTGTGGAATAAGATCTAAGAACCGTGAGTTAAAAAAATTAGAATATTTATAAAAATAAATTTTTTAATTTAATAAAGTTTTGCCTGTACTCAAATACTAGTGATTTGTAAAAAAAAAATGCGAGAACTGATTGTTATACCGATGTCTACTAGAATTTTTTAAATTTTAATAAAATTATTTTCTAATTTTTTGTAAATGGTGGTCTTCCGAAAATTAAAATTTAATTATTTATAGTTATAAATTAGAGTATAAATATAAATAAATAAATGTGTATATATAAATGTTTCTGAATTTTTAAAATTAATAATTTTATTAAATATAGAATTTAAATAAATTATACTTTAGAGTCTAAACACTCAATTTTCAGATTTTCTTACACAAATTACTTGTACTTGACGTAGATATTTTGGGATTAAACTTTTTTGCTACTGCTCGACATCAAATGCCGGTAAATTTTGAAAATAAAATGCGCGAACCGTGTGTTCAGGGATAAATTATAATTTCTTTCCTATAAACATTTTTTCAATTCAATCAATTATTTTAAATGGTAGTCTTCCGGTAGGGATATAGAAATTAATTTTTTTTTGCTATTGTCCCACATCAATTATAATTAATTTGTGAAAAATCCGAGAACCGAGCGTTTATGGGAAAAATTATAATATAAAAAATTTATTTCAGTAATTAACAAAAAAAATTATAATTTCGTTTATAAACGTTGCGAACTTCTGTGACGTTGAAAACTCAGTTTTCAATTTTCTTCAATTTGTCCCGTCTTTCCCTTTTCCTGAATCGAATCGAAATCGCATTGGCAAACAGTTTGAAGACATAAAGACATAATTATATTTGCAAAATTAGCCTTTAATAACCGCTATAGGTCGCAACTTGATACACTTTTTAGAAATACCAGCCGCGTGGCACGTATCCACAACGTCTGTTACATTTTTATAAGATTCTGGAGCTTCCTCCATGACTAATTTTGGAGAGGCTACCCGAATGGAGATTCCTTGTGCTTCCAATTTATATAACACATCCGTATAGTCAATGTTACGCCGTGACTTCGCTCTGGAGAGTGCTCTTCCCTGAATAAAAAAACAAAATTCATAAATTCGACATTTTCAACAAACTGTTCTTTAATTTAATATCTCTGATGTATGAAATATCCTTTTAAAATATATGCTACCCTTGTAGAAAAATTTTTACCAAAAAGTACAGAAAACTAAAACTATTTTTACAGGAATCTACAAATAAATGCAATAAATTACAACCAAAATTACAGGAAAGTACAACTTTTTTCTATTATTGAGACGAATTTTGTACTTTTTTTGCATTTTTTTGAACATTGTTGTATTTTATTGTAGTTTTAATTTTCTACAAGAATCTACAGGAATTTACAGCTTTAGCAGCCAACAAGTTGTTATTTTTCGACCTAGGATGACAAATATTTAGAATATTGCAATGAGATAATTTTAAATTAGGATGAGTACATGATTGCTATTACAAAAAAGCTTCTATGTTTCACCTTTGAAGGAATGGTAGAATATTAAAAGAAAATAATGAATAATCGTTAATAAACCAACAAAAAACCTTACGATTGAAGTTTTTTTTTTTCAAATATATAGCAATCGATTGGACGCCATATATGTAATTTGAAATTATGGCATTGCAATAATGTTAATATTTCTTATCCTAGGTCGAAAAAGAACCACTTTTTGACTGCAAATCAAAATTGAACAATTGCGAAAGAATTGATCACGGTCATTGAAATTAAAAAATCGAACTCTTGAAAATAAAATTTTTTTCATTTGAAGTTATAAAAACTGAACCGCAATTAAAAACACTCAAAGTGGAATACTTTTGAATTTTAAACTTTTCAAATTAAAGCTTAAAAAATCTTAATTCAAACGCTCAGTAATTTTCGCGTATAAAATGAATGCTTTATACACTTTTCAATTGAAAATTTTTAAATTAAAGGCCGTTAAACTGCAAAATTTCAATTTTTATTTTTTTACATTTTACAGTTAGAATGTTTGAAAAAAAAAGAAATCCACGCTATCATTTTCAATGCTATGAATTGAAGAATAAATAAAAAAATGTATAAATTTTCCAAATTATGTCGTTTTAAGCTATTTTAAGCTAGAAACATTAATTTATACATTAAAATTTGTTTCGAAACCTTTTTAAATATTTGTTCGAAAAAAAATAATAATTTAAAAATTTTCCAGGAATCTAATAATAATTTTATTATCTTGCAACTCGAACTTTCCCAAAATTTATTGGAAAATATTGCAAAAGTAACAAAATTACCTTCAAATCATCCAGATTCTTTTTTGTAAATCTTATTAAATATTCTCTTAAAATTAATTGTTCCAACAAAAAATTATTGTTAGTTTTTCTAGGAATTTTGATACAAATTTTTTATTCATTTAAACCAATCGTTTCAAAACTTCTAAATATATTTTAAACTTTTTAAATATTCTCTTAAAATTAATTCTTCAAAATACAAAATCATTTTTAATTTTCCCAGCAAAGTTAAGAAATTTTTTTTATTTTCTCAAAACCTTTAAAGATCAATAAAAAGCTTCAACATTATATTTCGAAATCCTCAAAAATCTAAATTTAGTTTTTTCTTTTTCGAAATCTTTTTCAGTTTTAAATTAAGTTTGGATCTTCTAGAAACCGAGCTCAAAACTGGTCAATATTTCTTAAACTACCTCAAATTTTCTCCAAATTGATAATGGTTCAATTGCTATTTATGCATCAAAATTCAATAATTTAACTCATATATTATTAACAATAATAATTTGTTTAAATAATTTTTTTGCTCAACTTAAATAATTATTAAGTCACTCCGAGTGAAAAATAGACGAATAGTTAAAAATTTCAGAAAAAACGCATTGTTCTACCATTAAGCAAAGAAAATATTATTAAAAATAATAATAAATTGTTTAAACAATTATTTTTGTTAGCTTGAATTAATTATTGCTTCACTCTAATTGCAAAATGGACAAAAGTTGAACAATTCAGAATAAAACCGCAACTATCCAGTATTAATATAGAAGAAGATAGCTATAGACAATAATAATTTATTTAAACAATTATTTTTGCTCAACTTAAATAATTATTAAGTTACTCCAAGCGAAAAATAGACAAATAGTTAAAAATTTCAGAAAAAACGCAGCTTTCTACCATTAAGCCAAGAAAATATTATTAAAAATAATAACTTGTTAAAAAAATTATTTTTGTTAACTTGAAATAATTATTACTTCACTCTAATTAAAAAATTTCAGTTTTAAATTAAGTTTGGATGTTCTCAAACCCGAGCTCAAAACTGGTAAATATTTCTTAAACTAACTCAAATTTTTTCCAAATTGATAATTGTTCAATTGTTATTTATGCATCAAAATTCAATAATTTCACTCATATATTAAGAAGTTGTTGAATAAAACAATTAAAATTGTAACGAAAAAGTTTTAATTTAACACTCTGAAATATTAAGGATTCAAGGCTTTCTGTTTCAAATGATTCAGTTTAAAATTGTTTAGTTTTTAATATTTGATTTATAATTGCTCATTTTAAATGAAAAGTAAAATATTGCTAAAAATTCAAAAAAATGTCTTAATTACAAAATTTCAATTACAAAAAACAAAAATTACAAAAAAGTTAAAAATGGAATATTTCAGGCTGAAACAACGTTTGAATAGGATTTGAAATTGAATAAGAGCGTTTAATTTTTCAAATTTTTTTTAAATTACGAATAGTTTATAAAGTTGCAATCGGACGTTTACATTTTTTTAACTACTGAGGCTTTCAAATTGAAAAATTGAATCGTCCTCTGAAGTCCTGCAAAAGTTCTTGGTAAAAATATACAACATAATTTTAAGTACAGTTTCCCAATATTTCAACTTTTGTGAAATCTTGTATTTTTTTTTGTAATGATTTGTAATTTTCTACAATAATTTACGTAAGTGTTTTTATGATGTCAAACACCCAAATTAAAAAAATGTAAAATTCTGTAGTTTTCTGTAATACCTTGTAGATTTTTACAACAAAGTCAAAAAATATTAATAAAAAGTTATACAAATTTTTGAATTGTTGAAATTTGTACTTTATTGTTAAGTTTTTTACTTATCTACAAGAAAATACAAAAAAAATTAGCTATTTGTATTAAACTGTAGTTTTTTGTTAAATTTTGTACATTTTTACAAAAAAGAACATGTTTTAACAAAAAATTACAGTTGTAGAAATGTTGTACTTTCTCGTAAAAATTTTTTCCACCAGGGTATATATGAAATATAAAACAAAAGATATTAAAAAAATCTTCATTCGATTTTCCAGGGTGGCCGTTTTAACCGGAAAAAATCCCGGTCATTTCCAGGTTCGCAAAAATATTTCACGGACATTGAAATAAAAAATCGAACTCTTTAAGAGCTAAAAAGCGTTTAATACTTTTCAAGTAAATTTTTTTTAATGAAATGCCGTTTAACTGAACAGTTCAAAGGTTTCGGATTAAAAAATAGAAATCCTCGCTTTCATTTTCATTAAAAAATTAAATATGTAATATAATTTTTATTTCTTAAATATTTTAATAACAGTTTAATTATTAAACGAAATTTATTTTTAATTTAACAAATTAATTTTATACAAATTTACATTTTTTTTATTAAATTCTAAATAAATTAATTAATTGTTGGGGCGACTGAAAAATCGCGAAAAATAACACTCCCAACACTGTAAAATTCCCGAATAAAAAAATTTCCGAATTGGAAAATTTCCGAATAATAAAATTCCCGAATTATAAAATATCTGAACTAGAAAATTCACGAATTTAAACAATTGAAATTTTTTTTCTAAATATTAATTCATTAAAAATACAATAATTTTAGAAACTTTAAACATTAAATATAATGTTTTTCATAACAAATATTTGATGACTGTATTTTTAATAAATAAATAATATTCATAAAAAAAATTTCAAATGTAGAAATTCGAGAATTTTCTTGTTCGTATATTTTATAATTCGGTAATTATCTGTCGGGAATTTTATTATTGTGGAATTTTATTATTCGGGAATTTTATTTTTTGGGAATTTATTATTAGTACATTTTTTAATTCGGGAATGTTATTATTTTTTGAATTTTCCAATTCGGGAATTTTATTATTCGGAAATTTTGCAGTGTCGGGAATTTTATTTTTTGGGATTTTTCATTCGTCCCTAATTGTCTTAATATTGTAAATTGAAGAACCAATCAATAAATTTGTAAATGTTCAAAATCATATTATTATAAACAACTTTAAGTTAGAAACATTATAAAATGAAGGATTATATATTTTTTAAACTGAATATTTTGTAATAAGATAAATTATTTTTATTTTGAGTCTTTTCAAATTAATGATTGTTAAATTGTTATTTGAACATTAAAATTCAACACTTTCACTTATAAATTAAAACTTTTTGTAAATGGAACAATTAAAATTATAACGTTCATTCTAAATTTAGCGGAACGACTGAAAAATCCCGAAAAACAAAATTGCCGACATCATAAAATATCCGACACTATAAAATTGACGATACAGGAAAATTTTCAAATAATAAAATTGCCGAATAATAAAAATTCCCGAGAGAAAATTTCAAAATTATAAAATATCCGAACTAGAAAATTCACGAATTTAAACAAATGAAAATTTTTTTATAAATATTAATTCATTAAAAATAAAATAATCAAATATTTTTATAAAAAAAAAATATTTTTAATGTTTAAAGTTTCTAAAATTATTTAAAGTTCAAATAACAAGAACTGAAAAAAGGATCTTTCTGCATGCAATTTTTTTTCAATTATTGATATTATAAATTCAAACAATAATTTTAGAAACTTTAAACATTAAATATAATGTTTCTTATTAAAAAGATTTGATGACTGTATTTTTAATAAATAAATAATATTTATAACAAAAATTTCAATTATAGAAATTAGAGAATTTTATTGTTCGGATATTTTATAATTCGGTGATTTTCCGTCGGGAATTTGATTATTCTGGAATTTTATTTTTCAGGAATTTTTCAATTCGAGAATTTATTATTCGAGAATTTTCCAATTCGGGAATTTTATTATTCGGAAATTTTACAGTGTCGGGAATTTTATTTTTTGGGATTTTTCATTCGTCCCTAATTGTTTTAATGTTCTAAATTGAAGAACCAATCAATAAATTTGTAAATTTTCAAAATCATATATTATTTTAAACAACTTTAAGTTAGAAACATTATAAATTGAAGGATTATATATTTTTTAAACTAAATATTTTTTTAGTAAGTTAAATTTTTTAAATTTTAAGTCGTTTCAAATTAATGATTGTTAAATTGTTATTTAAACATTAAAATTCAACACTTTTACTTATAAATTAAAATTGTTTTGAATGGGACAATTAAAATTATAACGTTCAGTCTAAATTTAGCGGAACGACTGAAAAATCTCGAAAAACAAAATTGCCGACATCACAAAATATCCGACACTATAAAATTGACGATACAGGAAAATTTTCAAATGATACAATTCCCGAATCTAGAAAATTTAAAAATTGTTTTAATAATGAATAAATAATAAATAAAACAACAAATATGTTCACAAAATAAAAATATTTAATTTATTTATTATTTTTTATTTTATTATTTAACAAATCCTTAGATTCGGGAATTTTCCAATTCAGAAATTTTAACTAGTCGAAATTTTCTAATTTTGGAAATATTATATTTCGAATACTTTCTTTTTCGGGAATTTTATTTTTCGGGATTTTTCAGTCGTTTTGCTTGAGCATTCAACTACTTGTTCAAAATGCAACTGTTTGGTTAAAAATGATTTTTTTTAGATTAAGGCTTCAACTATTTTGTTAGAATGTAGTCCTTTTGGTAGAATTCAACTGTTTTTTATTTAAAATTAAAATCGATTTTGGTTGAAATATCCACTATTACATTTTTGGTTGAGAATTGATCTTTTTTGGTTGAAAATGTATCACTTTAGATGAAAATTCATCTTTTTGGTTGATAATTCGATTTTTTTTTGTTCAAAATGAATTTTTTTAATTGAAAACTCAACTGTTTCATTTTTTGTTGAAAATTTATCTTTTTTAGTTCACAATGCAACTGTTTGTTTAAAACTTAATTTTTTTTAGGTTGAAGATTCAATTATTTTGTTGGAAATTCATCTTCGGTGGTAGAAATTTCATCTTTTTTGGTTGAAAACTCAACTGTTTCGTTGAAAGTTGAAGTACTTAGTTTGAAATTCATATTTCTGTTCAAATTATTTTTAACTACAAATTTACTTATTCCATTCTTGGTTGAAAATTTATCTTTTTTAGTTTAAAATGCAACTGTTTGGTTACAAATTAATTTGTTTAACTTCAGGATGAAACTATTTTGTGGGAAACAAGTCGTTTTGGTAGAATTCAACAGTTTTTTATTTAAAATTAAAATCGTTTTTCGTTTAAGTATCTACTATTACAGTTTTCGTTGAGAATTCATTTTTTTGTGTGGAAATTGAACTACTTAGTTGAAAATTCATTCTTTTGGTTCAAGTTTCATCACTTAATTGAAAATTCATCTTTTTAGTTGAAAATTCGATTTTTTTGGGTTCAAAATTAACTTTTTTAACTACAAAGTTTAATATTCCATTTTTAATTGAAAAACTTTAGTTTTTTAATTGAAAATTAAACTATTTGGTTGGAAATTCATCTGCTTTAAATTTAATCTTCAATAAAAAATAAATCTGATCTAAATTTAATCTTTTTTGGTCGAAAACTCAACTACTTCGTTGAAAGTTGAACTACTTAGTTCAAAATTCATTTTTCTGTTCGAAGATTCATCATTTTAGTTAGAAATTCACCTGTTTGGTTGAAAATTGAACTATTGAGTTTAAAATTCGTTTTTTTTAAATTAAAAATAATTTTTTTAACTGCAAATTTACTTATTCCACTTTTGGTTGAAAATTAATCTTTTTTTTAGTTGAAAATTCATGTATTTTGTTGAAAATTTGTCTTTTTCGGCAAAAAATTAATTTTCTTGGACGAAAATTCAGGTATTTAAGTAAAAATTCGTCTAATTGATAGAAAATTAATCTTCTTGATTGAAAATTCATCTTTCGTTAATGATTCTTCATTTTAGTAGACAATTCATCCCTTTGGTTTAAAATTGAATTATTTTGTTGAAAAATAATTGCCTTTTGGTTGAAAATTTATTTTTTAAGTTGAGGGTTAACCTATTTTGTTCAAAATTAGTCCTTTTGATAGAATTCTACTATTTTTTATTTAAAATTAAAATCGTTTTTGGTTGAAATACCTATTATTACATTTTTTGTTGAAAATTCATATTTTTTGGTTGAAAATTTAACTACTTAGTTGAAAGTTAAAGTACTTAGTTGAAAATTCATTATTTTGGTTAAAAATTCATCACTTGAGTTGAAAACTCATCTTTTTAGTTAAAAATTTAAGTATTTTGTTGAAAATTCGATTTTTTTGGTAGAATTCAATTCTTTTTGATTTACAATTAAACTCTTTTTTGGTTGAAAACTCAACTACTTCGTTGAAAGTTAAACTAATTTGTTAAAAATTCATTTGTTTTAATTGTTCAATTTTTAACAGTTCAATTTTTAAAATCATTAATTAATTTATATTTACACTTAATGAACTTGAAACGTTTTTTATCCAAAATTTTCGATTTCAAGTGTTATTAATTTTTAATTCTTCTTCTAAATTAGGAAACGAACTTAACAAAAAAAGGATTGGAAATCAAACTTATTTTAAATTGCATAAAATGTGATATTCCGAGTGATTGAATAGATATTTCTTCTAAAAATTTGTAAAATTCACTATCATTTTCCGATTTGTTCCGGTCTCAAAAATTCTCGGTCCACCGGCCACCCTGATTGTTATAAGAAATAAAAAAATGATTTAAGAAATGAAATTTTAAAAATTTAACTCACCGCTCCATGGCAAGTTGAACCGAAAGTCTCCTTCATTCCTTGTTCTGTGCCTGTCAATACATAACTGCAAGTTCCCATAGTTCCACCAATCAAAACAGGTTGTCCAGTTAACTGATAATCCACTGGAATAAGTGGATGATGAGGAGGAAAGGCTCGTGTTGATCCCTGAGAAAATTAATTAATTAATAAGCAATAAATTATCACATACCCTGGTGGAAAAATTTTTTACAAGAAAGTACAATATTTCTACAACTGTAATTTTTTGTTAAAACATGTTCGTTTTTGTAAAAAATGTACAAAATTTAACAAAAAAATACAGTTAAATACAAAAAGGTAATTTTTTCTTGTATTTTCTTATAGGGAAGTAAAAAACTTAACAATAAATAAAAGTTTCTACAATCCAAAAATTTGTATAACTTTTTATTAATATTTTTTTTTGACTTTGTTGTAAAAATCTACAAGGTATTACAGAAAACTACAGAATTTTACATTTTTTTAATTTTCGTGTTTGACGCCATAAAAACACTTTTAATTTTAAGTAAATTATTGTATAAAATTACAAATATTTACAAAAAAAATAAAAGATTTCACAAAAGTTGAAATATTGGGAAACTGTACTTAAAATTATGTTGTATATTTTTACCAAGAACTTTTGCAGGACTTCAGAGGAAGATTCAATTTTTCAATTTGAAAGCCTCAGTAGTTAAAAAAATGTAAACGTCCGATTGAAACTTTATAAACTATTCGTAATTTAAAAATAATTTGAAAAATTAAACGCTCTTATTCAATTTCAGATCCTATTCAAATGTTGTTTCAGTCTGAAATATTCCATTTTTAACCCATTTAATTTGAAATTTTTTAATTAAGGAAGACATTTTTTTGAATTTTTAGCAATATTTTACTTTTCATTTAAAATGAGCAATTATAAATCAAATATTAAAAACTAAATAATTTTAAACTGAATTATTTGAAATAGATAGCCTTGAATCGTTAATATTTCAGAGTGTTAAAGTAAATCTTTTACGTTACAATTTTAATTGTTCTATTCAACACATTTTTAATATATGAGTGAAATTCTTGAATTTTGATGCATAAATAACAATTGAAAAATTATCAATTTAGAAAAAATTTGAGTTAGTTTAAGAAATATTTACCAGTTTTGAGCTCAGGTTTGAGAAGATCCAAACATAATTTAAAACTGAAAAAGATTTCGAAAAATAAAAAACTAAATTTAGATTTTTGAAGATATCGAAATAAAATGTTGAAGCTTTTTATTGATTTAAAAAAAATAATTGTTTAAACAAGTTATTATTATTTTAAATAATATTTTCTTTGCTTAATGGTAGAAAGCTGCGTTTTTTTCTAAAATTTTCAACTATTTGTATATTTTTCGTTTGGAGTAATTTAATAATTATTTAAGATGAGCAAAAACAATTGTTTAAACAAATTATTATTCTCTATAGCTATCTTTTATATTAATACTGGATAGTTGCGGTTTTATTCTGAATTGTTTAACTTTTGTCCATTTTTCAATTAGAGTGAAGCAATAAATAATTGATTCAAACTAAAAAAAATAATTGTTTAAACAATTTATTATTTTTTGAAATAATATTTTCTTTGCTTAATGGTAGAAAGTTGCGGTTTTTTCTGAAATTTTTAACTATTCGTCTATTTTTCACTTGGAGTGACTTAATAATTATTTAAGTTGAGCAAAAAAATTGTTTAAAGAAATTATTATTGTTAATAATATATGAGTTAAGTTATTGAATTTTTATGCATAAATAACAATTGATCAATTATCAATTTGGAAAAAATTTGATTTAGTTTAAGAAATATTTACCAGTTTTGAGC
The DNA here is from genome assembly GCA_932195095.1 of Andricus curvator. NCBI lineage: Eukaryota > Metazoa > Arthropoda > Insecta > Hymenoptera > Cynipidae > Andricus > Andricus curvator. The sequence continues at coordinate 191,361 of CAKNYM010051193.1, read as the reverse complement.
TCGGTTTTAAGAAGATCCAAACTTAATTTAAAACTGAAAAAGATTTCGAAAAATAAAAAACTAAATTTAGATTTTTGAAGATTTTGAAATAAAATGTTCAAGCTTTTTATTGATATTTAAAGGTTTGGAGAATAAAAAAAATTTCTTAACTTTGCTGGGAAAATTAAAAATGATATTGTATTAAAAAAAATTAATTTTAAGAGAATATTTAAAAAGATTTTTAATAAGATTTGAATAATAAATAACAATTAAACAATTATGGATTTGGAAAATAATCGAGTAAGTTTAAAATATATTTGGAAGTTTTGAAAAGATTTCAAAACATTTAAAACACAATGTAGATTTTTGAAGACGTCGAACACAAAATTTATAAGTTTTTTAAGCATTTTGAAAGGGTTTGAATGAATAAAAAATTGGTATCTATCAAAATTCCTAGCAAAACTAACAATAATTTTTTGTTGGAAAAATTAATTTTAAAAGAATATATAATAAGATTTCCAAAATTTACAAAAAAGAATCTGGATGATTTTAAGGTAATTTTTTTACTTTTGCAAGATTTGCCAAAGAATTTTGGGAAAGTTCGAGCAAGGTAATAAAATTATTATCAGATTCCTGAAAAATTTTTTAATTATTTTTTTTTAAACAAATTTTAATGTATAAATTAATGTTTCTAGCTTAAAATTGCTTAAAATGACATAATTTGGAAAATGTATACATTTTTTTATTTATTCTTCAATTTATCTCATTGAAAATGATAGCGTGGATTTCTTTTTTTTTCAAATATTTTAACTGTAAAATGTATAAAAGTTGAAAATTGAAATTTTTCATTTTAACGGCTTTTAATTAAAAAATTTGCAATTGAAAAGTTTTTAAAGCTTTAATTTTATACGCGAAAATTACTGAGCGTTTGAATTAACATTGTTTTAAGGTTTAATTTGAAACGTTTAAAATTCAGAAGTGTTCCACTTTGAGTGTTTTAATTTTAAAAAGTTTTTATAACTTCAAATGAAAAAAATTTTATTTTCAAGAATTCGAATTTTTTAATTTCAATGACCGTGATCAATTCTTTCTCAATTGTTCAATTTTGATTTGCAGTCAAAAGTGGTTCTTTTTCGACCTAGGATAAGAAATATTAAAATTATTGAAATGACATAATTTTAAATTAAATATATGGTGTCCAATCGATTCATTATTTTCTTTTAATATTCTACCATTCCTTCAAAGTTTAAACAAAAGCTTTTTTGTAATAGCGATCATGTACTCATCCTAATTTAAAATTATCTCATTGCAATATTCTAAATATTTGTCATCCTAGGTCGAAAATGATCAACTTTTTGGCTACAAAAGCTGTAAATTCCTGTAGATTCTTGTAGAAAATTAAAACTGAAATAACATACAACAATGTACAAAAAAATGCAAAAAAAGTACAAAATTCGTCTCAATAATAGAAAAAAGTTGTAATTTCCTGTAATTTTGGTTGTAATTTATTGTATTTATTTGTAGATTCCTGTGAAAATAGTTTTCTGTACTTTTTGGTAAAAATTTTGCCACCAGGGTATTCACATAAATTTGATACGGTAGATTTTTTAAAATCCTACCTTTCGATGAACAAGAAGCGTTTTCTGCTTTCCATCTACGATATGTTCTTCGACTTTGGCAATGTTATGAGAAACATCGTAAATTACGTGCATATCCAAATCATCTGGAGAACTGTGGAATTGTTTTGCGAATGCCTAGAAAAAGTAGCAGCAAATTAATAAGTAAATTTCAAGTCATGAAAAATATTATAAACGCAGGCCTCGGACTCACTTCAGAGATAAAAAATAGTGTAAATAGTGTCACAAATTTGAAAAATTGGTGTAAAAATAGTATCATAAAACCTTTCAAGTATTAAACTTATGTGTAGTTTGAATTTAAAAGTGTATAGACCGAAATCAAAAAGTGTGCAATGAAAAATTAACTTTATTTTTTAGCAAAATTTGCAATTTTCTAACATAATATTTTTTAAGTACTAAAAATGAACTTCAATGTTTACTTAAAATTTTCTTTTTTAGTCTATAAATGATCAAAATTACTATTTATCTCCCTATTCTCCTCTTTTTCTCGTTTTTTCCACTTAAATGCGAACTAAATTTACAGAACGAGAAAATCATACTATTTTTAGATGAAAAATTATTCTTTACGGTTAAAAAGTCTACTATAAAATTTTTTGATAAGAATTCATCTTTTTTTGTCAAAAATTTTATTATTTGGTTCAAAATTGAATTATTTTGGATGAAAATTAAACTATTTTGTTGAAAATTCGTCTTTTTCGCTTGAAAATTCAACAATTTGAGAATTTTTTTTTCTTTCTTAACGAACCTTTTTTTTTATATTCAACTATTTTCTTGAACTTTTTTTTGATTAAATAATTCATCTCTCTGTAGAAATTTCACCCTTTTTTAGTTAAAAATGCAACTGGTTAAAAATTAATCTGTTTCGGTTGAAAATTGAGTTTTCTGTTGAAAATTCAACTATTCAGTTAAAAATGTTCAGAAACGAAAAATATAAACCAACTATTTGATTAAAAATGTATGTATTTTGTTGAGAATTCATCTTTTGTGGTATAAAATTTAAAAAATATATATTACAATATTAAAAACAAACTATTTAAAATACATAATGAGAAATTTTTAAGTATTAAGAGTTCTAAAAATTTTTGAAACGAAATCTCTTGAAATTCTTTGGAATCTTTTCAAATAACTTAAAATCTTTAAAATCCTAAGCTATTTTTTTTATGTCCTTCATATCCGTTAAAATTGCTGAAATCCGTAGAAGTCCCTTGAAATAAAATTTATTTTATTCCCCAAAGTTCTCTAGAAATTCGTTAAAATCCCTTGAAATCGTCAATATCCATTAAAATAGGTAGAAATCGTTTGGAATTTATTGGATATAAATTAAATTTGCATTACTTATTAAATTTATCTAAAAAGACCCGTTGAAATAAAATGCAGGCGCGCCTTCACGTCCCTAGATTTTTATTTTCTAATATTAAAAACATAAACTATTTCAAAATCCATAACAAATTTTTTTTATATTAAGAGTTTTACCGATTGTTTCAAACGAAATCTCTTGATATACTTTGGAATCTTTTAAAATAAGTTATAATCTTTAAAATCCTTTGCAAATTTTTTATGTGCTTCCCTTCATATCCCTTAAAATTGCTGAAATCTACAAAAATCTAAAAAATATTTTCTAAAATTCTCCAGAAATTCGCTTTAAAAATCCCTTAAAATCTTTGAAAATCGTAAAAATCAATTTAAATATGAATAAATCATTTGAAATTCAAGTATTAAACTTATGTGTAGTCGACATTTAAAAGCGTATAGTTTGAAATAAAAAAAAATGTGCAATGGAAAATTTACTTTATTTTTCAAGAAAAATTACCAGGATTCTAATATAATATTTTTAAAAGTGTTAAGATAATGAATATTTATTTTAAATGTTATTTTTTAGTCCATAAATGATTAAAAATCCTATTTATTTATCGCAGGCTTCACAGTATTTTCCCTTTTCTCGTTTTTTGCATTTAAATGCAAACTGAATTAACAACCCAGTAAGAAAATCCAACTATTTTGTATTGAAAGTTCATTATTTTCCGTTGAAAATTATACTATTCAATTTTTGTTAAGAATTTATCATTTTTGGTTAAAGATTTTATTACTTGGTTATATACTGAATTATTTTGTTGAAAATTCAACAATTTTCTTTAAAAATCATGCTTTTTGGTTAACAAAATCTGGTTAAAAATAAATCTGTTTCAGTTTAAAATTAACTTTTTTGTTGAAAAGTCTACTATTTTGCTGAAAATTTGAATTTTGTAGAAAATTTGAATTTTGTTGAAAATTTATGTCTTTTGTTCAAAATTTGCCTTATTTGGTTGAAAATAAATGTTTTGATCAAAAATTTAACTGATTGGTTGAAAATTAACTTTTTTCTTGAAAATTCATATTTTCGGATTGAAAATTCAACTGTTTTGTTGAAAATCCGTCTTTTTGACTTGAAACTTGAAATTTGGTAGGAAATTCAACTGTTTTGTTGAAAATTCTTCTTTTTTTGGGCTTTAAAGTTCGACAGTTTAACTGAATTTTGTTTTATTTCTCAACTTAATTTTTTGTTGAAAATTCAATTATTTTGTTGAGCATTAATCTCTTCGGTTTGATAATTTATCTCTTTCTGTAGAAATTTCACCTTGTTTGTTTAAAAATGCAACAGTTTGATTAAAAATAAATCTTTTTCGATTGAAAATTATCTTTTTTGTTAAATATTCAACTTTTTTGTAGAAAATTTGTATTTCGTTGAAAATGTATGTCTTTTGTTGAAAATTTGTCTTGTTTGATTGAAAATCAATTTTTTCAGTAAAAAATGCAACTGTTTGGTTGAAATTTATTCTGTTTTACTTGAGCATTCAAGTATTTTGTTGAAAATTCGGTTTTTTGTTAAATCTAACTGTTTTTTTTTTAAATAAAAATCTTTTTTCTTGAAATATCAACTATTATATTTTTCATTAAAAATTCATATTTCTAGGTTGAAAATTCAACTTCTTATTTGAAAGGTGAACTACTTTCTAAAAAATTAATTTTGTTGTTGTTAAAGAATCATCATTTTACTTGAAAATTCGTTTTATTCTTTGTTAAAAACTAATTTTTTTAACTAAAAATTTAACTGTTCTTTTGAAAATTAACTTTTTTGTTAAAAATTCATATTGTCCGATTAAAAATGCAACTGCTTTGTTAAAAATCCGTATTTTTGGCTTGAATATTCAACAATTTGGTAGAAAATTCTTATTTTTATTAAAAATTAATGATCCTAAATGAAAATTAACCTACTCAATTTTTAATTAAAATTTGATCTTTTTTAATTTAAAAATTCAACTATTTATTTGAAAATGTTTAGAAAAAAAAATATAAACTAAAAATTAATCTAATAAAATGTTGACTAACATCACATTTATTGTTCAAACTAATTAGTTGAAAATTTGTATAATTTGTTGAAAATTCATTTTTTATGTCAGAAAATTCATCTTCTTGGTTGAAAATTCAACTTCTTGTTTGAAAGGTGAACTACTTTCTAAAAATTTCATTTTTTTGGTTAAAGATTCATCATTTTACTTGAAAATTTGTTTTTTGTACTAATTTTTTTAACTGAAAATTTAACTGTTCCGTTGAAAATTAACTTTTTTGTAAAAATTCATATTCTCGGGTTAAAAATGCAACTGCTTTGTCAAAAAACCGTCTTTTTGGCTTGAATTTTCAACAATTTGGTAGAAAATTCTTTTTTTTTTATTGAAAATTAATTCTCCTAAATGAAAATTAACCTCTCCATTTTTAATTAAAATTTGATCTTTTTTAGTTTAAAAATTCAACTATTTATTTGAAAATGATTAGAAAAAATATATATACATATAAACTAAAAATTAATCTAATAAAATGTTGACTAACATCACATTCATTGTTCAAACTAATTAGTTAAAAATTTGTGTAATTTGTTGAAAATTCATTTTTATGGTAGAAAATTCATCTTCTTGTTTGAAAATTCAACTATTTGGTAAAAAATGTTCGTATTTTGTTGAAAATTCGTCTTTTTGGTCCAATCCAACTGTTTTTGATTTAAAATAAAAATATTTTCTTGTTTAAAATATCAATTATTACATTTTTTTTAACCAATTATTATGATTAAAATTTAACTATTTGCTTGAGGATTCGACTATTTTGTTGGAAATCTATCCTTCTTGGTCCAATCCAACTGTTTTTGATTTAAAATAAAAATATTTTCTTGTTTAAAATATCAATTATTACACTTTTTTTGAGAAGTCATCTTTTTTCGCATTCTGAAATAGTAGCAAAATCGTGTCATCGTTCAAAAAAAGTGTCAAAATAGTGAGTCCGAGGCCTGTAAACGTAGAAAATTGTAGCAAAATTACCTGTCGACAAAGGAAAGTCATAGAACTGCGATTAACCCAGGCAAAATTAGCAGCAGCGGCCATCGACTTCAAGTAATCTTGGCCTTCCTGGGAGTGGATATGAGCACATGCGAGTTGCCTATCATTTGTTTCAATATTGTCTCGCTTCATGGCTTTTTCCATTTGAACGAGCGCATCTTGAATACAAAATTTTGAGTTAATAATTCTTTTGGAATCAATATTAATATATAATAACAATTTATATTATTTTATTAAATATTATTCTATTATATTAGTCATCGACGTGTCCAAATTACTATAATAAATCTTCAAAAACAGAAATTGTATTTTGTTTCTCTTCTTTCTCAATAGCAGTCTAAGAAAATGAGATACTTAAAAATTATGGAAAAAATTCAAAATAAACTCAAAAGAATTCAAATGAATTGGAAACAATTTAAAAAATAAAAAAATTCTATTTATTTTCGTTAAATTGAAGGAATGTAGAGGAATTCAAGGTGAACTAGAAGAATTCAATGAAATTCACAAAAATTCGAAGTGAATTCAAAAAAATTCAAATGAATTGAAAACAATTTAATAGTAACTTTGAAATTAGCTTAGAAGAATTCAAGGGAACTCAAAAGAATTTGATGAAATGCCTGAGAGTTCAAGGTGAGGTTAAAAGACTTCAGGATCAATTAAATAAAAACTTTCAAAATTCAAAAAAATCCATTGAATATAAAAAATTCAAGAGAATTCCAAAGAATTTAAAAGAATTCAGGGTAAATTAATAAAAATTCAGAATCGATTCCAAAAAATAATTTCAAATCCTTGAAACCCTACTAATTTCTAACAAAATAAGTGACTAATGACTACCAAACATTTCAAAAGAATTCAAATGAATTTGAAAAAAATGTTTAAAATCGAAAAATTCAATTTATTTCAGTATTCGATGAAATTCATAAATTCATATGAAAAAATGCATTGAATTGAGTAAGTTTGAAATAAGTTTGGAAAAATTAAAGGGAATTTAAAAGAATTTGATGAAATTCCTAAGAATTTAAGGTGAGTTTTAAGTACTTCAAGATGAATTAAACAAAAACTTTTTAAAAATCATTGAATTGAGTAAAATTGAGTGAATTTAGAGGAATTCAAAAGGGTTTTAAAGAATTCAGGGATAAATTAAAAAGAATTCCGGATAAATTCCAAATGATTTGCAAAAAATATTTGAAAATCTATTCAAATATTTGAAATCCTACGAAATCCTACACTTTTTGAGAATAAATTCTTTGAAGTCCATTAAAATATTAAAATCCCTTAAAATTATTAAAACACTTGGAAATCCCTTGAAATTGTTTAAATCTCTTGCAAATGCCTTGGGATCTTTTAAAATATCCTACAATATTTTCGTTTTTAAAATCTCTTCAAACTTTTGAATTAAATAAAAAATTTCTGGGAATCGTTAAAAATTTTCTAAAATATTTCAAATTCTTTGATATCTTTTGAAATCCCTTGAAACTTTTTAAAGCTCTTGAAAATGCCTGGAAATCTTTAACAATACCCTCAAATATTTCAATCCTTTGAAATCCAGTAAATTACTGAAATCAATTAGAATTATTTTGTCATCTTTTAAAATAACCTAAAATATTTCAAATCTTTTGAAATCCCTTAAAATTTTTTAAAGTTTAAAAAAATCAAAAGAATTCCAAAGAATTTAAAAGAATTCCGGATAAATTAATAAGTATTCAGGTTGAATATAACACATTTTTTATATATATAAGTGAAATTATTGAATTTCGATGCATAAATAATAATTGAACAAACTTGATTTAAATCTGGAAAAGATTTCGAAAAATAAAAAACTAAATTTAAATTTGTGAAGATTTCAAAATAAAATTTTGAAGCTTTTTAAGGATCTTCAAAGGTTTTGAGAAAGTGAAAAAATCTTCTTAACTTTGCTGGGAAAATTTAAAAGGATTTTTTATTTTGAAAAATTAATTTTAAGAGAATACTTAAAGAGATTAAAATTTTTTTTGAATAATAAATTACAGTTTAACAATTATTAATTAGGAAAATAATCGAGTAAGTTTAAAATATATGTAGAAGTTTTGAAAAGATTCCAACATAATTTAAAACGTGAAAAGATTTCAAAACATTTAAAACACAATGTAGATTTTTGAAGATGTCCAACACAAAATTTATAAGCTTTTTAAGCATTTTGAAAGGTCTTAAATGAATAAATAATATGTATCAAAATTCCTAGAAAAACTAACAATAATTTTTTTTTAAATTAATTTTGAAAGAATATTTAATAAGATGTCCAAAATTTTCAAAAAAGAACCTGGGTGATTTTAAGGTAATTTGTTTACTTTTGTAGGATTTTCAAAAAATTGTAGGAAAAATTCCAGTTCCAAGATAATAAAATTATTATTAGATTCCTGGAAAACTTTTAAATGATTTTTTCTTAAACAAATTTTTAAGAGAATATTTAAAAAGATTTCAAAATGTTTCTAGTTTAAAATTGCAAAAAATGATGTAATTTTCGGTTTAGTTTTTATAACTTCAAATTAAAAAAAATTTTATTTTCAAGAATCTTTTAATTTCAATGACTGTGATCAATTCTTTCTCAATTGTTCAATTTTTATTTGCAGTCAAAAAGTGGTTCTTTTTCGACGTAGGATAAGAAATATTAAAATTATTGCAATGACGTAATTATAAATGACATGTTGTCCAATCGATTGCTATATATTTGAAAAACAAAACTTGAAACGTAAGGTTTTTTTTTAATAACAATTATTTATTATTGTCTTTTAACATTCTACCATTCCTTTCAAGTGTAAACATAGAAGCTTTTTTGTAATAGCGATCATGTACACATCCTCATTTAAAATTATTTCATTGCAAAAGCTGTAAATTCCTGTAGATTTTTGTAGTTGTAAATTCTTGTAGAAAATTAAAACTACAATAAAATACAACAATGTACAAATGAATACAAAAAAGTACAAAATTCGTCTCAATAATATAAAAAAGTTGTGCTTTCCTGTAATTTTAGTTGTAATTTATTGTATTTATTTGTAAATTCCTGTGAAAATAGTTTTAGTTTTCTGTACTTTTTTGTAAAAATTTCTCCATCAGGGTATTTCCGTTTTTTTTGTTGAAATTTTTAACTTTTATATATATAATTATTGGTGCTAAATGTGAAAAGTAAACAAATAGTTGTAAATTTCAGAAAAAATCACAACTTTTTAGCATTATTCAAATTGAATATTATTAATAGCAATAATACATTGTTTTAACAAATAATTTTGTTAACTTTAATTAATTATTTAACTCACTTTAAGTGAAAAGTGAACAAAAAGTTGATAATTTCAGAAAAAAACGCGATTTCTAGCACTATTCAAAGATAATATTATTAACAATAATAATAAATTGTTTGAACAATTATGTTTGTCAACATTAATTAACATTATTGGAAATTGGACGAAAAGTGGAAAATTTTTGAAAAAACCGCGACTTTCTATCTCCATTCTAATTGTAAAATAAAATGGCTGAAAACAATAATAAATTGTTTAAACAATTTATTTAAACATCTATTTATCAGTATAAAGTAGTATTTTATGTATTAGAAACAATTTGAATTTTTCAAAAAATGGAAAAAAAATCATAATTGGCACAAAAAACTCGCAAAACCCATTTTTTGACTTATGGGGTTTTTTTGGGGCCCTATAAAACAGACTTATGGGGGTGATATTTAAAAAGTAATATTTTATTCGTATTCTATGGCCACCTGTGAAGAGAAATTTTGAGTTTAAACTAGATTCAGCTAATATTGAGGATTCTGAATAAAAGGTACAAAAACGTCTTTTTTTCTTATTCTTTTTCACTTTTCTTTCAGTAAATTAACTCATATCAGGGTATTTTTAAATATTCAGAAATTCGTCTAATAGATTTCAATAATTTAAAGGGATTCTTAAGATTTTAGTGTATTTTTAAAACATCTAAGGCGTTCTCAAGAGCTTTTAATTTGAAATATTTTAGTGAATTTTAAGCGATTCCAAGGAGTTTTTTTATTAATTTCATTAATTTGAAGGGATTTCAAGGCGTTTGAAATGTTTTAGGATAAAGAATTTTCTAGAATTTCGGCAGATATGGAACGATTTTACAGGATCTATAGGGTTTTAAAAAATTTCAAAATATTTCACAGGATTTTATAAGATTTCCGAGGATTTCAATAATTTTAAGGGATTTTAAAGTTCTCAATGTATTTTAATACATTTTCCAGGATTTCAGGAAATATCACCAGATTTCATAGAATTTCGCGGGATTTAATAATATTTTAGTGGATTTTTAAGAATTTATTCAAGAGAAGTGAGGTAATTCCGTTGGGTTTCAAAGATTTTAAGAGATTTGAAATTATTTGTTGGAATTCACCCTGAATACTTATTAATTTATCCGGAATTCTTTTGATTTTTTTAACTTCAGAAAAATGTCAAGGGATTTCAACCGATTTTAAGGGTTTTGAAATATTTTAGGTTATTTTAAAAGATTACAAAATAATTAAAATTGATTTCAGTAATTTAATTGTATTTCAAAGGATTTGAAATATTTGAGGGTACAGTTAAAGAATCCCAGGCATTTTCGAGAGCTTCAAAAAATTCCAAGGGATTTCAAAAGATATCAAAGAATTTGAAATATTTAAAAAAAATTTTTAACGATTCCCAGAAATTTTTAATTTAATTCAAAAGTTTGAAGCGATTTTAAAGACGGAAATATTTTAGGATATTTTAAAAGATTCCAAGGCATTTCAAGGGATTTTGAAGGGTTTTAATAATTTTACGGGAATTTTATATTTTGATGGATTTCAAAGAATTTATTCGCAAAATGTGAGGGATTTCGTAGGGTTTGAAATATTTGAATAGATTTTCAAATATTTTTTGCAAATAATTTGGAATTTATCCGGAATTCTTCTTAATTTATCCCTGAATTCTTTAAAATCCTTTTCAATTCCTCTAAATTCACTCAATTTTACTCAATTCAATGGATTTTCAAAAAGTTTTTGTTTAATTCATCTTGAAGTCTCACTCACCTTAAATTCTTAGGAATTTCATCAAATTCTTTTAAATTCTCTTTAATAAATAGAATTTTTCGATTTTAAACATTTTTTCGAATTCATTTGAATTCTTTTGAAATGTTTGGCAGTCATTAGCCACTGATTTTGTTAGAAATTAGTAGGGTTTCAAAGATTTGAAATTATTTTTTGGAATCCATTCTGAATTTTTATTAATTTACCCTGAATTCTTTTAAATTCTTTGGAATTCTCTTGAATTTTTTTAATTCAATGGATTTTTTTAAATTTTGAAAAGTTTTTATTTAATTGATCCTGAAGTCTTTTAACCTCACCTTGAACTCTCAGGCATTTCATCAAATTCTTTTGAGTTCCCTTGAATTTTTCTAAGCTCATTTCAAAGTTACTGTTAAATTGTTTTCAATTCATTTGAATTTTTTGTAATTCACTTCAAATTTTTGTAAATTTCATTGAATTCTTCTAGTTCACCTTGAATTATTTTACATTCCTTCAGTTTTACGAAAATCTATAGAATTTTTTGATTTTTTAAATTGTTTCCAATTCATTTGAATTCTTTTGAGTTTATCGTTAATTTTTCGATAATTTTTAAGTATCTCATTTTCTTATGCTGCTATTGAGAAAGAAGAGAAATAAAATATTTTAAAAAAACATGGAATTATTATTTTATCTACCTGTTGCTACTTGGTGACCGAAGCCACGACTTCCTGAGTGAATCATCACACAAACTTGACCCTTCTCCTCAATTCCCATTTTACTCGCTGCCCATTTATCGTAAATTTCATCCACAACTTGAATTTCTGCGTAGTGATTTCCAGCTCCTAGTGTTCCGAGCTAAAAAATGAATACAATTTTTCTAATTCATACAAGAAGTAAAAGTATTTACAGTAAAACGAGTTACTGTCAATCAGGGTACATACAAATTTGAACTGGGAATCGCACTTAAAATTTCCAAAATTGTCAAAAAAGATACCGAAAGATTTTAAGGAAATTTTTCCAATTATGCAGCATTTTTTTAAATATTGGGGAAAATACCGCAATTTAAAAAGATATTAAGAAGGTTTCGAAATTTTTTAATTTTTGTTTGGAAAAATTGGAATAATTTAAAAAGATATTTATAAGGTTTAGAGGTTTTGAAAAGATGAAAAAATAATTTAAAATTTGAAAATATTTCAAAAAGCTTAAAACAAAATAAGGTTTTGAAGATTTCGAACAAAATATCGAAGCTTTTTAAGAATTTTGGAAGGTTTTAAGAAAATTAAAATTTTTTCTTGACATTCCTGGGAAATGAACAAATAATCTTCTATTTTTTAAAAATAAATGTTTATAGAAAACTTCAACAGATTTCTAAATGTTGAGAAAAAAAATCTGAAATTTTTTTATTTCGATAGATTTTTTAAAATTTCAGGAATAATTCCAGTGAGTTTAAAAGATGTTGAAACATTGTTATCTTGGTATAAATATTTCACCTTTTCGGTTAAAAATTCGTCTATTTTGTTCAAAATTCGTATTTTCTGTTATATTTCAACTGTAATTTGTAAAAAATTCACTTTTTTATGAAAATTAGTATTTTTTGTTTGACAATTAATTTTTTGAATTGAAAATTTAACTATTCCATTTTTGGTTGAAACAAGATCTTTTTTAGTTAAAAATTCATGTATTCTTTTAACAATTCGTCTTTTTGGTAGAAAATTTATGTTCTTAGTTGAAAATTCATCTCTTTGGTTGAAAATGCAACTATTTCGTAAAAATTCGTAATTTTTTATATAAAATTCATCTATTTGGTTGAAAAATCAACTATTTTGTTTAAAATTACATTTGTCGTCGAAAATTCATATTTTTTTATTAAGATTACCTTTTTCGTCGAAAATTCCTATTTTTTGATTAAAAAACTAAACTTTTTTGTAGATAATTCGTCTCTTTTAGTAAAAATTTCATCTTTTTTTGGTTGAAAATGCAACTGGTTGAAAAATAATCTTTTTTGATTGAAGATTCAACTATTTTGTTGAAAATCCTAATTGTTTCAAAAATAATTTAAAATTTGAAAAAATTTCCAAACACTATAAAACAAAATGTAAGTTATTAAAGATTTCGCAAACAAATTTCGAAGCTTTTTTCACTTTATACTCTCCTGGGGAAAGTACAAATGATTTTCTATTTTGAAAAAAAATTTAAAGAAAATTACAAAAGATTTATAAAAATTTCGAAAACAAATCTGGAAGATTTTAAGACAACTTTTGTTTGTTTTAAAATTAATTTTTGAACTGAAAGTTTAACTGTTCAAGTATTTTGTTAAAAATTCCTCTTTTTTGGCAGAAAATTGATGTTATTGGTTGAAAATTCTTCTTTCAGGTTAAAAATGTAATTACTTGGTTAAAAGTTAAACTACTTTATTACAAATTTATTTTTTTAATGAAGATTCTCAATCTTAGATTAAAATTCATAACTCTTTGGTTGAAAATGTAACTATTTCGTTGAAAATTCGTCTTTTTTTATTTATTTGAAATTTATCTCTGTATTAATTTTACCTTTTTTGATTAAAAATACAACTGTTGAATGCTATAAAAAATACGAATATTAAAAAAAATAGTTAAAGTTTGAACCAAAATGATGGATTTTTAACTGAGAAGATTAATTTTTCTACTGAAAAACACGAATTTTTAACAGAATACATGAATTTTCAACTAGAAAAGATAAATTTTAACCAAATAGTTGATTTTTTAACTAAAAAAGATGAACTTTGAACTACAAATGTAATAAATTTTCAGTTGAAAAAAGTTAATTTTCAACCAAAAAAAAAGAAACGAATTTTCAACGAAATAGTTCAATTTTCAGCCAAAGAGATGAATCTTCAACCAAAAAGATACATTTTTACAAAGTAGTATAACTTTCAACCAAGTTGTTGAATTTGTTACCAAAAAATATGACTTTTTAACAAAATAGTTGTACTTTCAATAAAATAGTTAACTCGCTGAAAGTTGAACTACTTTGTTAAAAATCCATTTTTTTCTGAAGATTAATAATTTTAGTTGAAAATACATCTTTTGAGTAGAAATTTTAACCAGTTTTTTAACTGAAAATATAACTACTCCATTTTTGGATAAAAATTTAGATTTTTATTTGAAAATTAATATTTGCATTTTGACAATTTAACTATATTGTTGAAAATTCATGTATTTTGTTGAGGATTCAACTATTTTGCGGAAAATTTGCCTTCTTTGGTTGAATTTAACTGTTTTTTACTTCGAATTCAAAATTTTTTTTGGTTGAAATATAAAGTATTACAGGTTGTTTTAAGAATAATTCATATTTTCGGGTTGAAAATTCAACTGCTTTGCACAAAATTCGTATTTTTGTCTTAAAAATTTAACTATTTTCGTAGAAAATTCTACTATTTGGTTAAAAATTTAAATAATTATTTGATCAATTAACTACTTCGTAGAAAATTATTTTGTTTTGTTGAAAGTTCATAGTGCCGGGTTAAAAATTCAACTGTTTTCTGGAAAATTCATCTATTTTATTGAAAATTCGTCTTTTTGAGTACAAAATTAATATTCTTTTTTTTAAATTCATCTTTTTGACGGTGAACTAAACTATTTTGGTTAAAAATTCGCCTTTTTTTGTTCATTTTGAATGGTAAAAAATTCGTTTTTTTATTAAAAATTTAGTTATTCCAGTTTTGGTTAAAAACTTATCCTTTTTAGTTGAAAATGCAATTATTTTGGTAACAAATTCAACTACTTGGTTCAAAAATAAACTATTTATTTGAAAAATTAACTACTTGGTAGAAAATTAACTTTTTTGTTGAAAATTCATAGTGTCATTCGTCTTTTTTGGTAGAAATTGAACGTATCTGGTTGAAAATTCATGTCTTCTGTTGAAAATTCGTCTTTTCGGTTAGAAAATTAATTATATGGTTGTGAATTCAACTATTTTGTCCGAATTCGTCTTTTTTGGTTTTATTTAAGTGATAACAAATTTGCTTTTTTTTGTTGTTAAAAATTAATCTTTGTAGGGTTAAAATTAAACTATTTTGTTGAGTCATGATAATACATACAAACTTAATTTAAAAAGAAACAGGAATTAGTTAAAGTAAATGAAAAATACACAATATGATGAATTTTCAACAAAAAAGTTGAATTTCCAACCAAGAAAGATTTTTCAGTCACTTTTTTCAAACAAAGAGTTGTTTTTTTTAACCAAAAAAATTGAAATCGTTTACCTGAAGAAATGAATTTTAAAACCAAAAAGAATACTTTTGATCAAAAGAGTTGAATTTTCAAGCCAAAAGGATGAATTTTCAACAAGAAGGTTACTTTTCAACCAAACCGTTGGACTCTTCACCAAAATAGTTAAACTTTTAATAAAATACATACATTTTTAACTAAATGGTTGAATTTTCATACCGAAAATATTAATTTTCAACAAAAAAGGTAATTTTCAACCTAATAGTTGAACTTTCTACCATTTTCAAACCAAAAAGACGAACTTTCAACAAAATAGTTAAATTTCCAACAAAAAACTTAATTTTCAACCTAATAGTGGAATTTTCTACCAAAATATTTGAATTTTCTACAACAAAAAAAAACGAATTTAAAACAAAAGTTAAATTTTCAACCAAAAAAATGTATTTTCAACTAAAATTATGAACGTTCTCCACGAAAAATATAACAGTTGATATTATTTCAATTAAAAAAGATTTTAATTTGAAATTAAACACAGTTGAATTCAATAAAAAAATCCTCAATCAAATCAGATTAATTTTCTACCAAAATAGTTGAATTTTCAACAACAAAAAATGCAATTTTTTACCAAAAGAGGTAAATTTTGAAAGGAAAAAGCCGAATTTCAAACCAAGAAAGAAAAAAATCCGCTAAACTGTTCAATTTTCAAGCCAAAAAGATTTATTATCTACAAAACAATTGTATTTTCCAACCGAAATTATGAATTTTCAACAAAAAAGTTACTTTTCAACTAAATAGTTGAATTTTCTACAAAAATAGTGGAATTTTTAACAAAATACATGAATTTTCAACAAAAATAGACGAATTCTCAACGAAAAATATGATAGTTGATATTATTTCAACCATAAAAGATTTTTATTTGAAATCTGACACAGTTGAATTCAACCAAAAAAGACGAATTTTCAACAAAACAGCTGAATCCTCAACCAAATCGTATTAATTTTCTACCAAAATATGTAGTTGAATTTTCAACAACAACAAAAAATGAAATCTTTTTATCAAAAGAGGTAAATTTTGAAACGAAAAAGCCGATATTTAAACCAAGAAAGAAAAAAATCCAATGAACTGTTCAATTTTCAAGCCAAAAAGACGAATTTTCTGCAAAACAGTTGTATTTTCAAACCGAAAATATGAATTTTCAACCAAAAATTCACTTTTCTACCAAATATTTGAACTTTCTACCAAAATAGTTGAATTTTTAACAAGATACATGAATTTTTCAATCAAAATAAATGAATTCGGCACGAAAAATATATAATAGTTGATATTATTTCAATCATAAAAGATTTTAATTTGAAATCGAACACGAATTCAACCAAAATAGACGATTTTTCAACAAAATAGCTGAATCCTCAACCAAACCAGATTATTTTTCTACCAAAATATGTAGCCGAATTTACAGCAACAACAAAAATGGGAATTTTTTACCAAAAGAGATAAATCTTGAAACGAAAAAGGCAAATTGTGAACTAAGAAAAAAAAATCAATTTAATTGTTGAATTTTCAAACCGAAAATATGAATTTTCAACAAAAAAGTTACTTTTCAACCAAATAGTTGAACTTTTTACCAAAATAGTTGAATTTTTAACAAACTAAACAATTATATTTTTTATTTAAAGAGATAAATTTTGAAACGAAAAAGCCGAATTTTTAACCAAGACAGAACAAAATTGTCTATAAATTGTTGAATTTTCAAACCCAAAAGACGAATTTTCTACAAAACAGCTTCATTTTCAAACCGAAAATATGACTTTTCAAGAAAAGGGTTACTTTTCAACAAAAAGGTTACTTTTCAACCAAATAGTTGAACTTTCTACCAAAATACATGAATTTTCAACCAAGTAGTTACATTTTCAACCGAAATAGATGAATTCTCAACGAAAAATATAATAGTTCATATTATTTCAACCAGAAAAGATTTTAATTTGAAATCAATCACAATTGAATTTAACCAAAAAATAACAATTTTCAACAAAATAGCTGAATCCTCAACCATATCAGATTAGTTTTCTACCAAAATAGTTGAATTTTCCACAAACCAAAAAATCAGATTTTTTATATGAAAGAGATAAATTTTGAAACGAAAAAGCCGAATTTTTAACCAAGAAAGAAAGATATTTTCTATAAATTGTTGAATTTTCAAACCCAAAAGACGAATTTTCTACAAAAGTTCTATTTTCAAACCGAAAATATGAATTTGCAACAAAAAAAAAGTTACTTTTCAACCAAACAGTTGAACTTTCTACCAAAATATTTGAATATTAACAAAATACATGAGTTTTCAACTAAGTAGTTAAATTTTCAACAAAAAAAACGAATTTTCAACAAAATATCTGAATGCTCAACCAAAAGAGATTAATTTTCTACCCATAACTGACTAATAATCCTTTCTTAATAGGAGATAATATACATTTTTCACGGTCAATGAAATTAAAAAATTCGAACACTAAAACAAAAATTTTTTCCATTTGAAGTAATAAACACTGACCTGCAAATTAAAGCACTCAAAGTGGAACTTTTGAATTTTAAACTTTTAAAATTAAAGTTAAAAATTTTTATAATTCAAATATTTTGTATTCAAATTCTCAATAATTTACACTTATAAAATGGAAGCTAGTAACACTTTTCAACTGAACAATTTTAAATTAAATGCAGTTAAACTGCCAAATAAAAATTTTTAACTTTTATAAATTGTAGAGTTCAAAGATGCAGATTCAGTTCCAAAAATATAAATCCACGTTATTATTTTCAATGCTCTAAATTAAAGAATCCATAATTGAATTTAAAATTTTTCAAAATTACATCATTTTAAGCAATTTTGAGCTAGAAATATTAAAAATCGAAAAGTTACATTTTTTTATAAGCTAAACACTTCTTAAATTAAAAGTTAAATTATTTTTATTTTAAATAGTTTAAAAATCTTAAAAATGCTTCCAAATTTTATTTCAAAATCTTGAAAAATCTACATGTTGTTTTACATTTTTGATTATTTTTTAAATTTTTTCAGAACTTCTAAACATCTTTTAAAATAATTCGAATTTTTCCTAATTTTTTTTTTAAATCCTGCCAAATAAAAAAAAATTATTAAAATCTTCCACATTCATTTTTGATAATTTTGTAAATTTTTCTAAATGTTTTCAAATATTCTCTTGAAATTAATTTTTCGAAAAAAAATCATTTTCAATTTTCCAAGGAATCTTAAGGAAGTGTTTTTTATTCTTTTAAAGCCTTTCACAATTCTTAAAAAGCTTCCAAATTTTTTGTTCGAAATTTGCAAAAATCTATATTTTGTTTTAAATTAGGCCGTGGTACACGTAGACTTACAAATTAAGTTTTTTTTTTACGGAACAATTAAAAATGTAACGTTCAAAGTTTAGTTTTTTTTTGTTTTTAGTTTTGAATATTTGATTTATAATTACTGATTTTAAATGAACAGTTAGATATTTCTAAATATTAAGTAATTGTTCTTTTTCTTAATTAAAAATTTTCAAATTTAAGGGTGTAAAAATGGAACATTTTAGACTGAAACAATATATAAAATTCAATAAAAACCTTTAATTATTAATATATTATTTTGAAGTTATTTTAAAAATGAAAATAGTTTATAAAGACTTTATAAGACATTCCAATTGAAACAATTTAAATTTTAACGTTAAAATCTGAAAGTTTTTAAATTGTGAAATGATTCCGAGTCGTCTTGTAAAATCAATTATTATTAACTTTTTAATCCTGAAAGTACAGTTCAATTTTAAAAATCATCAATTAATTTATATTCACAGTTGATCAACTAAAAATATTTTTTATCCAAAATCTTCAATTTCGAACGCTTCTAATTTTTAACTGTTCAAGTCTTTAAAACTGCATTTTAAAATTCTTTTAATTAAAATATACGCTTAAAAATTAAAATCTAAAATGGAAAATTTTTAAAGTGAAAGATATTTGAATTACACATTCTAAACTGAATATCATAATTGAAAAAGATAACAATTTAACTGATTATTTAAGAAACGGTTGAAATAAAAGTTGGGCCGATTTTTTTTCTAAAAATTTGTAAAATTCCCAGTTAAAAAATAAATTCACTGTCATTACGTACTTGAGGAAGTCCACGTTTCTTTGCTCGCATCGAAACTTTCGATGGATCTGCATTAAGCATTCGGCCATACTCTTCACAATGTTCTTTATCCTCGGCCCAAATGTACCCTAAAAGCATTTTCAATTCAGTAAAAATCGACTATATATTTTTAAATATGAATAAAAAAATTATTTAAAATAAGTACCTTCTCGCAAAGACCAGTCCATGCCCATTTCTAGTGCTTCTTCGAGATCTCGAGCATTCATCGGGATGATTCCCTTGGAACCAACGCCGACTGGGATGTGGTCGAACATACTTTGTGCCAATTGCTCCTATAAAAAAAATTATTCGTGATTATGACATTTATTTCTAGGGCTGCCACAGTCTAATGTACTTGAAAAAAGTGGAAAAAGTGACTAATTTAGGCTTAAAACTTTTTTTTTAAGGCCTGTCGCCGCCAGGGTACCGAAAGTTTATAAATTCTTTTAAATAAAATTAATGAAGATAAAATATTGAATTCAACACGAAACACTCTAAATTCCTAACATTTCAAGCCGAAATATATTGAATTTTCAACCAAAAAAGATTTTTTACCCGAAGAGACAAATTTTCAACACACAAAGACGAATTTTCAACCAAAGAGTAGATGAATTTTTATCAAAAAAGTTACTTTTCAGCCAAAAAAGATAAATTTTTAATCAAAAAAGATGACCTTTCTACCATAAAAGATGAATTTTCAATCCAACAGGATAAATTTTTAACAACCTAGTTGAATGTTTCAAAAATAATTACATTTTTAGCAAAATAATTGAATTTCTAACCAAATAGTTGCATTTTCATCAAACAAAGATGCATTTCAATCAAATAATAGAATTTCCAAACAAAAAAGATTAAAATTCAATCGAATATTTGAATTTTAAAGAAAAAAGACACATTTTTTAGAAGAGAGTTGAATTTTCATCACAAAAGTTCATTTTTTAAATTTTAAACCAAAAATAGAATAGTTAAAAAAAAATAATTTTCAACCAAGAAAAAAACGAATTTACAACAAAATAATTGAATCCTTAGGCGAAGAAATAAATTTTCAACTAACATGATAAATCTTCAACACCAAAATTGAGTTTTTAAGAAAGTTAAAAAAAAACTTTCAATCAAGTAGTTGAATTTCAAACAAAAAAGATTTTGGTTTTCAGTCAAAAACAGTAGAAGTGTGCCAAACAGTCAAATTTATAACAAAATAGTTGAATTTTCATGCAAGAAAGATTTTTCCGTCAAAAAAAAAAATTCAACCAAATTATTTAATTTGAAGCCGAAAATACAAATTTTCTACAAAACATTTTAATTTTCAACCCGAAAATAATTGAATTTTCAACAAAATAATTAAATTTTTAACTGAAGAAACAAATGTTCAACTACAATGATGAATCTTCAACTTAAAAATGAATTTTGAACCAAATAATTTAATTTTTAACCAAATAGATAATTTTCTATAAAAAAAAGATGAATTTTTAAAAAAATACATGAGTTTTGAACAAAAAATATAAATTTTAAACCAAAAATAGAATATTTATATTTTCAATTAAAAAATTAGTTTTTGCCAAAAAAAAATGAATTTTTAACAAAATAGTTAAATTTTTAACCAAACAAGGCAAATTTTCAACAAAATAGTTGAAAATACTACAACAACAAATGAATTTTTAAACCAAAAAGATGAATTTTCAACAAAGAAAAAATTTGCAGACAATAAAAAAAAAACTTTCATCCAAAACGTGAAATTTTCATGTCAAGAAGAAGAATTTTCTACAGAGCAATTGAATTTTCAAACCGAAAATATTAATTAAGTAATTCTTTTGAATAAAATTAATGTAAACAACATATTGAATTCAATACGAAACACTTTAAATTCCTAAGATTGAAATTGAAATATTCAAAAGATTAAAATATATTGCATTTTCAAAGAAATAGCTGCATTTTCAATCAAAAAAGATTTTCAACACAAAAAGACGAATTTTCTACGAAAAAAAAAATAGTTGAATTCTCGACCAAAAATTAGGACTTTAACAAAATAGTTAAATTTTCCAAAAATCATTAGATTTTTAACAAAATAGTTGAATTTCTAACGAAACAGTTTAATTTCCAGCATATTAAGAAACATTTTCAATCAAATTGTCGAATTTTCAAACGAAAAAGATAAAAATTTAATCAAATATTTGAATTTTGAAGTCAAAAAGACAAATTTTTTAGAAGACAGTTGAATTTTCACCAAAAAAGTTCATTTTCAACCAAGAAAGATGACTTTTCTACCAATTTTCAACAAAAGAGTAAAGTTTTTAAGCTAAAAAGTCGAATGTTTTATAAAACAGTGGACTTTCAAATTGGAAAAGATGAATTTTTAACAAAAAAGATCATTTTCAATCACGAAAGATGAATTTTTAACAAGATAGTTGAACTGTCAACCAAAAAGTTGAACTTTCAACAAGGAAAAACAATTTTCTACCCGAAAGGACGACTTTTTGACAAAATATATCAACTTTCTACTAAATAGTTGAATTTTCAACAAACAAGATTAATTTTCTACCCAAAAGAACGATTTTTCAACAAAAGATATGAATTTTCTACCAAATAGTTGAATTTTTAACTTATACAATATACAGCATAAAGTTTTAACCAAAAATGGAATAGTTACATTTTCAGATAAAAACTCGGATTAAAAAAAAAACTTTGCAAAAAAAAATTCAACAAAATTGTTAAATTTTCAACCAAAAAGATGAATTTTCGTGCAGGCAAATAAATTTTCGACCAAAAAGACGAATTTTGAACAAAATACATGCATTTAAAAAAAAATCATTTCATTTTAAAGCCAAAAAGACGTATCATCTACAAAGAGTTGAAATTTCAACCCAAAGATATGATTTTTCAACCAAAAAGTTGATTGTTTTTTCAAAAAGTGTCATTTTTAACCAAATAGTTTAATTTTCTATCAAATTGTTGAATTTTCAAGACAAAAAGATGAATTTTCTACAAAACAGTTGAATTTTTAACATAAAAGTTAATTTAAAAGCAAATAGTTGAATTTTCAACTGTAATTATGAATCCTTAATAAAAAAAATAATTTTTTTACAGAGTAGTTCAATTTCAAACAAACAATTGCATTTTTAACCAAAAAAGATAAATTTTCCACCAAGAAGATTTAATTTCTACCATGAAAGACGAATTTTCAACAAAATGCATTAATTAAAAAAAAAAAATTTCCAAACAGTATGAAACAAAATGTAAATTATTAAAGATTTCGCAAACAAAAATTCGAAGCTTTTTTTGCTTTATACTCTCTTAGGGGAAGTATAAATGATTTTCTATTTTGAAAAAAAAATTAAAGAAAATTACAAAAGATTTCTAAAAATTTCGACAAAAAATCTGGAAGATTTTAAGGCAACTTTTGTTTGGTTCGAAATTATTTTTTTTTGGTTGAGGATTGAACTATTTTGTTGAAAATTAGTTTTTCTTTGTTTGTTTTAAAATTAATTTTTGAACTGAAAGTTTAACTGTTCAAGTATTTTGTTAAAAATTCCTCTTTTTTGGCAGAAAATTGATGTTATTGGTTAAAAATTTAATTACTTGGGTAAAAGTTAAATTACTTTATTAAAAATTCATTTTTTTAATGAAGATTCTCAATTTTAGTTGAAAATGTACGTCTTTAGTTGAAAATGTAACTAATTCGTTGAAAATTCGTCTTTTTTTATTTATTTTAAATTTATCTCTGTATTAATGTTACCTTTTTTGATTAAAAATACAACTGTTCAATGCTATACAAAATACGAATATTTTAAAAAAATAGTTAAAGTTTGAACCAAAATGATGAATTTTCAACGAAAAATATGAATTTTTAACTGAGAAGATTAATTTTTCTACTGAAAAATCCGAATTTTCAACAGAATACATGAATTTTTAACTAAAAAAGATAAATTTTTAACCAAATAGTTGAATTTTTAAACAAAAATGGAATAGTTTAATTACAAGATTAAAAATTTTAATGACCATAATTTAGTTGAACTTTTAACAAAAAAGATGACTTTTGAACAATATACTTGTATTTTCATCAAAATATTTAATTTCCAACATAATAGTAGCCTTTTCAATACAAGAAAATGAACTTTTACCCAAAAAATATAGTTGGATTAGTGTCGAAAAAATGCTTCAAGTATTAAAATTATGTGTCCGAATTTAAAAGTGTATAATCCGAAATCAGTATGTTTGCAATCAAAAATTAACTTTATTTTTTAAGCAAAATTTTCAATTTTCTAACCCAATATTTTAAAAGTATTAAAAATGACTTCAATGTTTATTCAAAATGTTATTCTAAAGTTTATAAATTATCAAAATTTCCGTTTATTTATCGCAGACTTCGCAGTCTTTTCCCTATTCCCCTCTTTTACTCGTTTTTCCACTTAAATGCGAAATAATTAATAGAACCCGACAAGAAAATCTAAATATTTTTAGTTCATAATTTTAACTATTTTGTTGAACACTCCTCTTTATGGTGTTAAAATTGATCGCTTTTTGTAGAAAATTCACCTGTTTTGGTTGAAAATGCAACTATCTGGTTAAAAATTAATCTGTTTCGGTGAAAAATCAACTTTTTTGTTGAAAATTCAACTGTTTTGTAGACAATTCATATTTTTGGTTCGAAAATTCAACAACTTGATGGAACGTTGAACGATTTGGTTGAAAATGTATTTTGTTGAAAAATCGTCTTTTTTGGTAGAAAATCAATTTTGTTGGTTAAAAATGCAACTGTCTGGTTGAAAATTAATCAGTATCAGTTTAGGATTCAAATACTTTGTTGAAAATTTGTTTTTGTTGGTTAAATCCAACTGTTTTTTTGTTTTAAATTAAAATGTTTTCTTTTTGTAACATCAATATATTAAATTCTTCATTCAAAATCATCTTTTTAGGTTTAATAATTTAACTTCTTCGTTGACCATTGAACTACTTTCTTAAATGTAAATTTTTTTGGTTGAAGAGTCTACTATTACATTTTTGGTTAAAAATTCATCTTTTTTGGTACAAAATTTAGTTAATGTCTTTAAAAATTCAACAATTTTGTTAAATATTCATACTTCTTGACTGAAAATTCAACTACTATTTTGTTGAAAAATCGTCCTTTTGGCTTGAAAATTCAACAATTGGATTGAAATTTTGTTTCTTTCTTTCTTTTTTTTTAATTTTTGGTTGAATTATCTTCAAATTTTACTTTTTTAGTTGAAGATTTATAATTTTAGTTAAATTTTTTTTTAATTAATTTTTTAACTGAAAATTTAAATATTTTGTTAAAACTACAACTGATTTGTTAAAAATTAACTTTTTTGTTGAAAATTCATATTCTCGGGTCGGAAATTCAACAGTTTCGTAGAAAATTTGTATTTAAGCTTAAAAATTCAACAATTTGGTAGAAAAATCTACTGTTTTGTGGATAATTCGTTTTTTTATTGAAAATTAATTCTCTTAAATAAAAATTTAACTACTCCATTTTTCTTTAAAAATTGATCTTTTTTATTTTGAAATTTCAACTATTTAGTTAAAAAATGTTATAAAGGAAAAACATATAAACTAAAAATTAATCTAATAAAATTTCGAATAACCTTCTTGGTTGAAAATTCAACTATTTGGTTAAAAAATTATGTAATTTGTTGAAAATCCATTTTTTTCTGGTAGAAAATTAATCTTCTTTATTGAAAATTCAACTATTCGGTTAAAAATTTATGTATTTTGTTGAAAATTCGTTTTTCCTGGTAGAAAAAGCCTAAAATGCTCTCAAAACAGGGTAAACACGGTGATTTTTCACGAAAATATGGGAATACTGGAATACATTTTTTAAAATAAAATTAATGCAGGTACCATTATGAATTCAATATAAAACGTTCTAAATTCCTATCTTTCGAATCAAAAAATTATTTTTAAACAAAGTAGTTAAACTTTCAGCCAAGTAGTTGAATTTTTTAATGAAAAATGAATTCCCGATGAAAAAAATGTAATAATTAATATTTCAAACAAAAAAGACAAATCTTCAACAAAAGAATCAATTTTTAACAAAATATTTGAATCCTCAACCAAAACAGATTATTAATTGTCAACCAAACAGTTGCATTATTAACTAAAAAAGATGACATTTTTACCAGAAAAGAGATGAATTACCCACAAAAAAGTTAATAACATTTGACTTTTATTCCCAAAACGAGGAATTTTCAACAAAAAAGTTGATTTTCAAATAATAAGGAAGATAAATTATCAACCACACTGCTACATTTTCAACAAAAACAAATTAATTTTATACCAAACAGCTACATTTAGAACCAAATAGTCGCACTTTCAAGCAAAAGAGACGAATTTCCAAGGAAAAGTTCAATTTTCAAGAAAAAGTTCAATTTTTAACCAAATAGTTGATAAAAAATTTATTTTTGACCAAAAAAAAAATTTTCGAACAAGAAAGGGTAAATTTTGAACCAAAGAAGTGAATCTTAAAAAAAATCACTTTTGACAAAGTAGTTCAGCATTCAACTAAGTAATTGAATTTTCAGCAAAAAAAAAATTTTTAACCAAACAGTTCAATTTTCAACCAAAAAGATGAATTTTCCACGAAAAATGTCGCAGTTAATCTTCTTGGTTAAGAATTCATATTTTTTGTTGGAAATTAATCTATTTTGTTAAAAATTTAACTATTTGGTTGAAAATTCGTTTTTTTATTGCAAATTAATTGTTTTTGACGAAAATTCAAATATTCCATTTTTGGTTGAAAATGTATCTTATTCATTGAAAATTCAACTATTTGTGTAAAAGTTCATGTACTTTGTTGATAATTTGCCTTTTTTAGTGGAAAAATGGTCTTTTTGGTTCAAAAATTATCCTTTATGTTGAAAATTCATCTATTCTGTTGAAAATTCGTCTTTCAGGTTTAAAAATGTATGGCTTTTTGTAGAAATATCATCCGTTTTGGTAAAAAATGCAACAGTTTGTTTAAGAATTAAGCTTTTTAATTAAAAATTGTATTATTTGGTGGAAAATTTAACAAGTTTGTTAAAAGGCCATCATTTCTTTTTTAAAGTTTGTCTGTTTGGGATAAAAATTCCACTATTTTTGTAGAAAACTCAATTGTTTGCTGGAACTAAACTTTTGCTGTTGAGAATTCATCTTTTGTGATTGAAAATTCAACTACTTGATTAAAAGTTAATCATGAAGTAGTGAATAATAAAATTTTCAACAAAATAGTTGAACTTTTAACAAAATAATTAAATTTTCAACTAAAATGATAAATCTTGAACAACAAAAATTAATTTTTAATAAAGAAGTTCAACAAAAAAAATAATATTTTATATTTCAACAAAAAAAAAAAGATTTTACCACCAAAATAGTTTAATTTTCAACCACCAAATTCTTGAATTTTCAAATGAAAAAGGCGAATCCTCCAGAAAACAGTTGAATTTTCAATCCAAAAATATGAACTTTCATCCAGAAAATTAATTGTCTACCAAACAGTTCTTGAAAAGAGGGAAGAAGAGGGGAATAGGGGAAAGAGTGAGAAGTCT
The DNA here is from genome assembly GCA_932195095.1 of Andricus curvator. NCBI lineage: Eukaryota > Metazoa > Arthropoda > Insecta > Hymenoptera > Cynipidae > Andricus > Andricus curvator. Next base: position 164,444 of record CAKNYM010051193.1, on the reverse strand, counting down.
GTTAAAGCTTGAGGTTAAAAAATAAAAAATTTAAGTTTAAAAAAATGAGTGGATAGATGAATATGTACAAACCTTCACTGGCAGCACATCTTTTTCGAACAAATTTGTCCGCAGAAGACGAACACCACAGTTGATATCGAAACCTACGCCTCCTGGCGATACTATAGATAGAGGATCATTCATATCGAAAGCTGCCATGTTTCCTAAAATAAGAAAAAATTTAGAATTTTTATCTTTTATAAATTATAGAGTTCAAAGATTCAGATTCAATTCCAAAATTTAAATCCACGTTATCATTTTCAATGCTCTAAATTGAAGAATCAATCAATGAACTTTAAAATTTTCAAAATTATATTATTTTAAGTATTTTTAAGCTAGAAACATTAAAAATTGAAAATTAATTTTTTATTAATTAAACACTTGTTAAATTAGAAGTTAAATTATTTTCATTTTAAACAGTTTAAACATCCTTGAAAAGTTTCAAACTTTTATTTCAAAATCTTGACAAATCTAGAAGTTGTTTTAAATTTTTTCAAACTAAAAATTATTTTTGAAATTTTTTCAGAACTTCTAAATATCTTTTAAAATGAATCGAATTTTTCCTACAATTTTTAGAAAATCCTGCAAATTTTAAAAAATTTCCTTAAATTTTGATTTATAAATAACAACTGAACACTTATTATTTGTAGAAAAAAATTAGAGTAATAGCCACAGTCTAATTTAAAACAAAATGTAGATTTTGCATATTTCAAACAAAAATTTAGAAGCTTTTTAACAATTGTGAAAGGCTTCAGAAAAATAAAAAATTTTTCTTAAGATTCCTAGGAAAATTGAAAAATTATTTTTAGAGAATATTTAAAAAGATTTTAAAAGAATTTTTTTTAATTTGCAGGATTTTCTAAAAATTGTAAGAAAAATTCGATTCATTTTAAAATATATTTAGAAGTTCTGAAAAAAAATTTCACACACTTCGTTTAAATTACTTGAAATCATTTCAAGTTTTAAATTAATTTTGAATCTTTTCAAAACTTCTAAATATCTCTTCAAATTACTCAAATTTTTTCTACAAATAATAAGTGTTCAATTGTTATTTATAGATCAAAATTCAACAATTTCACTTGCAAATTAAACACTTTTAAAATAGAACAATTAAAATTGTAACATTCAAAGATTAAAAGCACTTCGAAATTTTAACGATTCAAGGCTTTCTATACTAAACAATTCAGTTTCAAATTGTTTATTTTTAAATATTTGGTTTCAATTAACTCGTCTTAAATGAACAGTCAAATATTGTTAAATATTAAATAATTATTCTTTTTCTTAATTAAAAAGTTTCAAATTGAATGCGGTAAAAATTGAATATTTTAGACTGAAACAATCTGTAATGCCGATTGGGCAATTTGAAAAACTCAAAGGAATGTTGCCAAATTCACACACATGATAATTAATTAAAAATGTTATTACTACATTTTCAGTTAAAATAATTAATTTTCAACCAAGAAAAATAAAATCTGCAACAAAATAGTTAAATTTTCAAGCATTTTTGATAACAAAAAATGACTTCTCAACAAAAAGTGTAATATTCGATATTTCCGCAATCTTTTTTTAATTTCAATGAAAACTGTTAAATTAAACCAAAAAATATCAATATTCAACAGAAGAGTTGTATTTTCAACGAAGAAAGATTTTTCAATCAATAAAGAAAAAAAAAATCTCATCCAAAATGTTGAGTTATGAAGTTATAAAGACAAATTAAAAAAAAACGGAATTTAACACCCAAAAATATGCATTTTCTGCAAAAATAATTGAATTGTCGACTGAAAAAGACGAGTTTTAGTTTTTTAACTAAAATGATGCATCTTCAATAAAAAAAAATTGAACCAAATAGTTTAATTTTTAACCTAAAAGATTAATATTTCTACTAAAAAAAGACAAAATTTGAACAAAATAGATGAATTTTCAAATAAAAAAGATAAATTTTCAACAAAAAATAGTATAGTTTAATTTTAAGTTAGAGAAATAAGTTTTTAACCAAATAAAATAATTTTTAAAACGAAATAGTTAAATTTTCAACCAACCAGATGAATTTTCCACCAAAAAGATTAGTCTATAAAAAAAAATTAGACGAAAAATTGATTAGTTAAATTTGTAGTAAAAACAATTATTTTTCAATAAAAAAACTAATTTTCGATCAAAGAAATGAAATTTCAACCAAAAAAAATTAATTTTCTCCCAGAAAAGAATCATTTTTAACAAAATACATGAATTTTCAATCAAAAAGGTTATATTGTTACCAAAAAAAATAATATTTAAACAAAATAGATGAATTTTCAACTAAAAAAGATAAATTTTCAACAAAAAATAGAATAGTTTAATTTTAAGTTAGAGAAATAAGTTTTTAACCACGTAAAATAATTTTTAACGAATTAGTTAAATCTTCAACCAAAAAGATGAATTTTCAACCCAAATCTATAAAATCAACCCAAGTCTATAAAAAAAAATTTTCGACGAAAAATTGAAGTCAAATTTGTAGTTAATTTGTAGTTAAAAGTTAAATTTGTAGTTAAAATACATGAATTTTCAACCAAAAAAGGTTAACTTTCTAGCAAAAAAAAAAAAAAAATTCAACTATAAAAGATGAATTTTCAACCCAAATTATAAAATCAACCCAAGTCTATAAAAAAAAATTTTCGACGAAAAATTGAAGTCAAATTTGTAGTTAATTTGTAGTTAAAAGTTAAATTTGTAGTTAAAATACATGAATTTTCAACCAAAAAAGGTTAACTTTCTAGCAAAAAAAAAAAAAAAATTCAACTATAAAAGATGAATTTTCAACAAAAAATAGAATAGTTGAATTTTCAGTTAAAGAAATAAGTTTTTAATCAAATCAAATAAATTTTCAACGAAACAGGTAAACATTCAACCAAACAAATTATTTTTCTACCAAAAAGATTAAATGTCTATTAAAAAAAAATTTCGACAAAAAATTTAGTTACATTTTTAGTGAAAAAAATTAATTTTCAATAAAAAAAATACTTTTCAACCAAAGAAATGGGATTTCAGACAAAAGGTTAACTTTCTACCAAAAAAGAATTATTTTTAGCAAAATACATGAATTTTCAACCAAAAAAGGTTAATTCTCTAGCAAAAAAAAATTTCAACAAAACAGATGAATTTTCAACCAAAAAGATTAAATGTCTATGAAAAAAACATTTAGACGAAAAATTGAATAGTTAAATTTTTAGTTGAAAAAATTAATTTTTAATTGATAAAAAACTATTTTTCTACTACCAAAAAAGAATAATTTGTAACAAAATACATGAATTTTCAAACAAATATTTTAATTTTTAACGGAATTTTCAACCAAAAGGGTTCATTTTCTACCAAAAAAGACAAATTTTCAACAAAATAGATGAATTTTCAGCTAAATAAGATCAATTTTCAACAAAAAATAGAATAGTTTAATTTTCAGTTATAGAAATAAGTTTTTAAGCAAATAAAATAAATTTTCAACGAAATCGTTAAACTTTCAACCAAACAAATTAATTTTCTATCAAAAAGATTAAATGTCTATCATAATCAAAAAATTTCGACAAAAAAATAAGTTAAAAAAACTAATTTTCTACCAAAAAAGAATCATTTTTAATAGAAAACATGGATTTTCAAACAAAAAGGTGACTTAGTCACCAAGAAGATTAATATTCTACCACAAAAGACAAAGTTTCAAACAAAATACAGAAATTTTCAAACAAATAGTTGAATTTTCATCTGAAGAAGATAAATGTTCAACCAAACATTTAATTGTTAAATTTTCAGTTAAAAAAATAATTTTAAAAAATGTTGCAAAAATAGTTCAATTTTGAACGGATTTAGAATTTTTTTATTAAATCAATTATTGTTCACTTTTCAATACTCAAACTACAGATCCATTTTAAAAATAATTTATTTATATTTACAGTTGATAAAATAAAAATGTACGTTATCAAAAATTTTCAACTTCAAAAGCTTTTAATTTTTAATTGTTTATGTCTTCAATACTGCACTTAACATTCTTTAAATTAAAAATATACGCTTAAAAATAAAAATTTTAAATGGAAAATTTTTAAAGTAAAAGATTTTCGAATTACGCATTGTAAACTGAATGATATAATTGAAAAAATGTATCAATTTAAATAATTATTTAAGAAACTGTTGAAATCGAACTTGGGCAGATTTTTCTTATAATAATTTGTAAAATTCCCGGTACCAAAATAAATTCACTGTCATTTCCCGGGTTTTCTCGGTATAAAAAAATTCCCAATTTTTCCGGTCCAGCGGAAGTCATAAAAAGAACTCACCAATAGCAAATCCATATCCAGAATGAACGTCAGGGAGTCCAACGGACTTTCCCACGATACCTGGTAAAGCAGCAACATTTGCAATTTGCTTTACACCAGGTAGAAATCCACCAATAGCTCCTGGTCTACATGAATTCCGTAATTCGTCGAGCATCAACTTCTCCAAGGTATTGTTCACGTAAAATACACCTTCCACCTATAAATATTTTAAATATTTGCTTTTAGGCATTTTATAATTAGAAATTATCTACTAATAACAGTGTCTACTCAAATCCTGGAAAAAAATTCCCTGACAATCCCAGGTTTTCTCCAGGTATCTCAAGTTTGTTCAGGTATAATTTTTCATAGTACAGAGCCATTCGAATATTTCGCATTTTTTTTTAATAATCGACTCGGAATATGTATACAGTTTCGCCAGCTTATTATAAATAATGTATTAGCACTATCGATTAATTAATTAAATAATACTTAAAACATCATTAATTTTTCAAGTAAAAATGTTGCATTTTCAACAAGATAGATGAATTTGTAACAAAATAGTTGAATTTTCAAACAAAAAGGCGATTTTTCAACAAAATACATTAATTCTCAACCAAAATAGTTGATTTTTCAACTAAAAATGATCAATTTTCAACGAAACAGTCGAATTTTGAACTAAAAAAGATCAGTGTTCACCAAAAAATGGAATAGTTCAATTTTTAGTTGAAAACTTAATTTGCCACAAAAAAAATCCAACCAAAGTGATGAATTTTCAACTGGAATAGATGAATTTTAAACCAAAACAATAAATTTTCAACTCAAATTATGAGTATTTAACTGGAATACATACTTGTATTTCCAACCAAAAAGATGAATTTTCAACTAAAAAAGATAAATTGTTTTAAAAAAATCGAATATCTAAATTTTCAGTTCAAAAAATTATCTTTCAATCAAAGAGATGAATGTTCAACTAAAATGATTTATCTTTAACTAGAATAATTGCATTTTCAACCAAGAAGATTAATTTCTACCAAAATCACGAATTTTCAACTAAAAAATAGTAATTTTTGACCAAAAATTGAATAGTTAAATTTTCAATAAAAAAAATAATAATAATTTTAAAAAATCAACCAAAGTGATGAATTTTCAACTAAAAATGAAGAATCTTCAACTGGACAAGTTGAATTTTAAAAAGAAAATATGAATTTTCAACTAAAATGGTGGAATATTCAATTGGAATAGTTAAATTTTCAATTAAAAAAATTTAAACCAAAATAATAACTAATTTTCAAATGAATAATTACATTTTCAAACAAGATGATGAATTTTCAACTAAAATTATGAATCTTCAACTGAAATAGTTGCATTTTAAACCAGAAAGATGAATTTTCAAATAAAATGATTTATCTTTAACTAGAATAATTGAATTTTCAACAGAACTATTAATTTTCAACCAAGAAGATTTTGTTCTACCAAAAAAGAAAAATTTTCAACAAACTTCATGAACTTTCAATAAAAATGATAAAATGTTAACAAAAAATTTAATATTTAAATTTTCAGTTCAAAAAAATTGGGTTTCAACCAAAGAGATGAATTTTCAACTAAGATGATGGAATATTCAATTGGAATAGAGACTTTTTTATTTTGAAAACAAAATAATTTTTAACCAAAAAAGACTAATTGAAAAAAAACTGTAATAGTTTAATTTTATCAAGTAAAAATATTGCATTTTCAACAAAATAGATACATTTTTAACCAAATAGTTGAATTTTAAACAAAAAAGATCAATTTTCAACCTAAAAGATTAATTTTCTACCAAAAGACGATTTAAAAAAAAATAGTTCAATTTTCAATTAAGGAGATGAGTTTTCAACCAAAAGGATTAATTTTGTATCATAAAAGATGAATTTTCAAAGAAAACAGTTGCATCCTCAACCAAAACAGATTAATTTTTAACCAAGCAGTTACGTTTTTAACCAAAAAAGATAACAGATTTTTCAGTCAAGACAGAAAAAAAATTCAACCAAATTGTTTAATTATTAGGCCAAAAAGAAACCTTTTTTTACAAAAAAAAAAAGATTAAATTTTCAACCCGAAAATACATATGACTTTTCAACCAAAAAGTTTAATTTTCTACCAAATTGTTGAATTTTCAAGCCAAAAAGAAGAATTTTCTGCAAAGAAGGCGAATTATCTACAAAAAAGTTGAATTTTCAAACCAAAAATATATTTTTTCAAACCAAAAGTTTATTTTTCAACCAAACAGTTTAATTTTTTACTAAATTGTTGAATTTTCACAAAAAGATGAATTTTTGACAAAGAAGATTAATGTTCTACCAAAAAAGAGGAATTTTGAACAAAATTATTTAGTTTTTAAGCCAAAAAGATGAATTATCTACAAAAAGGCAAATTATCTACAAAACAGTTGAATTTTCAAACCAAAAATATGATTTTTCAACCAAAAAGTTTAATTTTGAACCAAACAGTTTAGTTTTCTACCAAATTGTTGAATTTTCAGGCCAAAAAAGAATAAATTTGCTACAAAACACTACAATTTTAAACAAATAAAGTTACAATTTTAAACAAATAAAGTTGATTTAAAAGCTCATAGTTGAATTTAAACTATAATCATGAATCCTAATTAAAAAAAAAAAAGTTTGTTACAGAAGTCAAATAATTGACTTTTCAACAAAAAAGATGAATTCCCAACGAAGTATGTAACCGTTATTTCAAGAAAACAATTGAATTTTTCAACCAAAAAGGATACATTTTCAACTAAGAAGAATAAATTTCTACCAAATAAGACGAATTTTCAACAAAATACATGAATTTTCAACAAAATCATTTAATTTTAAAGTCAAAAAATGAATTATCGACAAAAAAGTTGAATTTTCAAACCAAAAATATTATTTTTCAACCGAAAAGTTTAACTTTCTACCAAATTGTTGAATTTTCAAGCCAAAAAGATTAATTTTCTACAAAACAGAATTTTAAACATAAAGTACATTTAAAAGCTAATAGTAGTTGAAATTTCAACTATAATTATGAATCCTTAATAAAAAAATTTTTTTTTACACAAGCAAAATAATCGACTTTTCAAAAAAAAAAAAAAGATTAACTCTCAACGAAGAATGTAACAATTGATATTTCAACAAAACAATTGCATTTTTAACCAAAAAGGATAAATTTCCAACCAAAGAAGACTAAATTTCGACAAAGACGAATTGTCAACAAGATTATTTAATTTTAAAGCCGAAAAGATGAGTTATCTATAAAAAAAGGCGAATTATCTACAAAAAAGTTGAATTTTAAAACCAGGAATATGATTTTTCAACCAAAAAGTTTAATTTTCTACCAAATTGTTGAATTTTTAAGCAAACAGTTTAATTTTCTACCAAATTGTTGAATTTTCAAGCCAAAAAGATGGATTTTCTGCAAAAAAGGCGATTTATCTACAAAAAAAGTTGAATTTTCAAACCATAAATATGATTTTTCAACCAAAAAATTTAATTTTAAACCAAACAGTTTAATTTTCTACCAAATTGTTGAATTTGCAAGCCAAAAAGATGAATTTTCTGCAAAAAAGGCGAATTATCTACAAAGAAAAGTTGAATTTTTAAACCAAAAATATATTTTTTCAACCCAAAAGTTTATTTTTCAACCAAACAGTTTAATTTTTTACTAAATTGTAGACGTTTTCACAAAAAGATGAATTTTCGACAAAGAAGATTAATGTTCTACCAAAAAAGAGGAATTTTGAACAAAGTTATTTAATTTTAAAGCCAAAAAGATGAATTATCTACAAAAAAAGGCAAATTATCTACAAACCAGTTGAATTTTCAAACCAAAAATATGATTTTTCAACCAAAAAGATTAATTTTCGACCAAGAAGATAATTGTTCTACAAAAAAGACAAATTTTGAACAAAATACATGAATTTTTAATAAAATTATTTAATTTTAAATCCAGGAAGAGAAATTATTTACAAAAAAGGCGAATTATCTACAAAAAAGTTGAATTTTCAAACTAAAAATATGATTTTTCAACCAAACAGTTTAATTTTCTACCAAACTGTTGAATTTTCAATCCAAAAAGATGAATTTTCTGCAAAAAAGACGAATTATCTACAAAAAAAAGTTGAATTTTTAAACCAAAAATATATTTTTTCAACCCAAAAAGTTTAATTTTCAACTAAACAGTTTATTTTTCTACCAAATTCTTGAATTTTCAAGCCAAAAAGATGAATTTCCTACAAAACAGTAGAATTTTAAACATAAAGTTCATTTAAAAGCTAATAGTTGATGAATTTTCAACAAAATACATGAATTTTTAAACAAAAAGTTGAACTTTCAACTAAAAAAGATAAATTTGCAACCAAATAATAGAATTTTTAATCAACAGAAATGAATTCCGAACCAAGAATATAATAGTAGCCTTTTCAATACAGAAGAAGAACTAATAAACTAATAATTACCTTCATGTTTGGCTGGAAGCCCATCTTAATTCTCCAGCAATAATCGTTGATTTTCTCCAAGTACTTCAGTTCATCGTTATATTGTCGGACCACCATTTTTCTGCAAGTAGAAAGAAATTGGGAGCCAGATTGAATCACAGATTTATTTTAAATTTATAACTTAAAAATCTAAATAGGGCCAATTCGACTTTTTTTATAGATAATTTATAATATTTTAGAAATTATATCAAAGATATGATACCGATAACAAATTGATTAGTCGCCTAACTGCATAGAAATAAATTTTATTTTTATTACTAATATTTAATTTTTTTAAATTATTTTTATTACTTATTATTTCTATTACTCTTTCATGTTAAAAATTATTTAAAGAATTATACAAAAAGTTAGACACGCTGAGCTCGAGGGAAAACTGCAATCATTTTGAAATCTCACCTTCTGGGTGATTTTTATTGCAAATATTAAGCAAATCACTTTTTTCACACTACAGGTAAACACGAAATTACTGAAAATTATTAAAGTACACAAAATTACGCTATTTTTACTACTATTTCGTATAAAAAAACCCGGCTAGAAACTCATAAACGTTTGCTTGTCAACGCCATGTTTACATTAAATCAATGACTATATTATTTTTATATAGATATTCGACTCTATTGCACTCTAGAATCTACTGTACCAGCCGCTAGGTAGAGATAGCTGCTATAGTCAAAGTCCCGCGAAAATTTAAATTAGATCAGTAAATATTGCGTTTTTTACAAAAATTAATAATAAAAGTTTATAGTTTATTCACAAAACAAGTTGAAAGTGTGAATTATTCAATTTGAACAGAAAATAGTATATCATGTACCTAGAAGTGAAACGGTCTTTTTTTTGGAGCGTGAGTTTTGCAAACACGCGAGCAAAATTTATATCTTTGGTACATACGATACTAAATTTACAAGATTATCACTTCTGAAATTTAAGGTTAGTTTGACGCGGCCATAATTGTACATGGTCGACTGCGAATGCGCCTGCGCGCAGTACAATTATGAGCCCATAATACTCCTAGGAGTATTATGTGGTATTATGGACGCATTATTGTACTTCGCGCATGCACATTCGCTGTATTGTCCTCTTGTAGTATAAACGGCTATTTTAAAACATTTCAAGGAATTCAGAGATTTTCGGCAATTCAGAGAATTCAGGGCTTTTGAATATTCAAGGAATTCAGTATATTTAGGGATTTTGAGGGAATTAAGAGAATTTCAAGGGTTTCAAAGCATTCAGGGAATTGAAGGAATTCAAAGAATTCAAGGAATTTCAGAAATTCAGAATTTTCAAGGATTTCAAGGAATTCAGACATTTTTACTTTCAATTATTCAGAGAATTCAGGGCTTAGAGAACTGAAGGAATTCAAAGAATTAAAGAAATTTCAGGAATTCAGAATATTCCAGGAATTCAAGGAATTTCAGTTATTTTTCATGTCTGAGGATTTCGGAGAATTCAGAGAAATCAAGGAATTCAGGAAATTAAAAGATTTCAAGGATTTCAGGAAATTGAAAAGTATTTTCAGGAATCGAAAGAATTTCAGGGATTCAAAGAATTTCAGGAATTCAAATAATTCATGGAATTTCAGAAATTCAAGGAAGTTCAGAAATTCATGGAACTTCAGAAATTCAAGGAATTTCAGAAATTCAAAGAATTTAAGGCTTTTCGAGAATTTAAGGCTTTTCGAGAATTTAAGGATTTTCAGGAATAGAAAGAATTGAAAGAATTGAAGGATTTTCAGGAATTGTAAGGTTGTAAGTATTTGAGTAATCCAAAGAATTCATAATATTTAAGGATTTCATAGAATTCAAAAAATTTCAGGGATTTCAGAGCAATTAGGAAATTCAAGGAATTCAGTAAATTAAAGGAATTCAAAGAATTTCTGTATTTCACAATATTTATGTAATTCAGGCAAGTCGGAAAATTCAGGAATTTTGAATATTCAAGGATTTCCGATAATTGAAGGAATTCTGAGATTTTCAAACATTCAGAGAATTCTGAATATTCAAAGAATTCGGGATACTCAATGAATTCAAGGATTTTCGGGATTTCTCATTTAAGAAATCCAAGGAATTCAAGAAATTCAAAACCTTAAAAGAATTTCAGATTTATAAAATTCAAAAATTCAGAATATTCAAGGACTTTTGAGAATTCAAGGAATTCTGAGATTTTCAAAAATTTAGAGAATTTCGAATATAATAATATTTTAAGGAATTCAGAATATTGAAAGAATTCAGGAAATTCGAAATATTCGAAAATTTATTTTCAACCGAAAAGATGAATTTTCAATCAAGATGAATAATTTTCTACCAAAAAGACGAATTTTCAATTTGAAAAAAAAACATTTCTTAGATGCAAATTTCAGTATACACTTAATTTTTCAGTTTAAGGCCATGTTACGAGTGGGTCACGTGACCGGATTCCTACCTTAC
>CAKNYM010051193.1:107763-134043 GCA_932195095.1 Andricus curvator | reverse complement strand
TTTAGGGGTGACTGGGGTGAGTTCTATACGTGCTGAGGTTTTGAAACTTTTTTTTGCCCATTTGGCATCAACTGAAAACATTTTCAGAAAAGTCTTGGTGTACTTTGAAATTAGGGTGATTGTATTGAATTTTAAAAATATTTAGGGGTTGCTGGGATGAGTTCTATATGTGCTGAGGAATTGAGACACTTTTTTCTCCCTTTGGCATCAACTGAAAACATTATCAGAAAAACCTGGCGTATTTTTGAATTAGGGTGATTTTATTGAACTTTTAAAATATTCGGGGGTGGCTGGGGTGAGTTCTACATGTGCTGAAGGGTTGGGACTTTATGTGTGCCCCTTTGGCATCAATTGAAATTATTATTAGCAAAAATGGGGCGGATTTTTGAATTAGGTTGGTTTTGTTGAATTTTAAAAATATTTAGGCGTAGCTTGGGTGAGTTTTATATCTGATACGGGGTTGAAAGTGCTTTAAGAAGTTTTTAGGGTTGTACGCGACTATTTTCTGTCATAAAATATCAGCTTTCATGCATTTAAAAATAAAATTATTTTTCGTTATTGATTAATGCGTTAGGAACTTAAGACTCATTGTTTAAGGGATGGTAAAACATCCCCTAAAATTAAGTCAAAACATATTCTTGCTATGTACGCTTACTCCACTTATTGAAAAGTCGTTTCATGCCGTAGAAGATGAATAAAAATCTCTATTTATTTTAGTTACTGAGAAATGATTATTTACATATGTTACTTGGATGTTTAGGGTACAAAAACACCCCCAAAAACATGCTGTATACCCAAAGAATCGTTAATATTTCTAGTTCGTGGGTATGAATCTTTTGATTCGGTACGCCTGATCGTCAAAATATAAAAGTTTTAGTGAAATCTATCATAGCGTTTTTGAGAAAAAAAAACATTTTGCTGAAATAAGCATTTTTCCATTAAAATACATGTAAAAATCGAAACTTTGGACAAGTGTTTGTCTAAAAACTGTCCATCTTTGTGACATTTTTCTTTCGAATTTTTAGTTTGCAGGTTCGAAAATAAAAGAAAAAATTTTTTTTAGAATTTTTTATCATAAGGCTTTTTTCTGTACATTTGGTGCGGGGTCCTTTGAAGATATTTGGATGTATTTTAGTGTACTTTTCAAAATTTCAAGAAGTTTTCTAAAGCTTTAAAATGTTTCAAAAGATTTTAAAGGATTTCATATATTTTAGGGCATTTTAAAAAATTCCAAGAAATTTTGAAAAGATTTTAATAATTTGATGGGATACCAAAGGATTTGAAAGAGTTTAGGGTATTCTTAAAAATACAAACGAATTTTAGCTTATAAAAGTTTCAAAGGTTTTTAAGGGATTTGAAATATTTTAGGGTATTTTAAATGATTCCAAAGGATTTTAAAGATTTTTAAGGTATTTTTACAAATTTCAAGAATTTTCAAGAGCTTTAAAAAGTTTCAAGGGATTTTAAAAGATATTAAAAGAATAAATGGATGGTTTCAAAGGATTTCAAAAGGTTTTAAAGGATTAAAAATATTTTAAGGTATTTTAAAATATTCCAAGGAATTTAGAATAGATTTGAAGGAATTTCAAAGGATTTGAAAGATTTTGTGGGTATTTTGACCAATTTTAAGGAATTTCCAAGAGCTTTAAAAAGTTTCAAGGGATTTAAAAAGATTTGAAATAATTAAGTTATTTATCTGAAGGTATCTTAATGTTTTATTTAAGGTATTATCTGAAGGTATTTTTAATAAATTTCAGTAATTTGAAGGGAATTTAAAGGATTTTAATGTATTTTTAAAATTTCCAAGAATTTTTTAAGGATTTGAAACATCTTAAGGTATTTTTAATACATTTTAATAATTTATAGGGATTTTAATGGGTTTTTTTTAATTCCAAAAGGTTTTGAAGATTTTATAGTATTTAGAAAAATTTAAAGAAAGTTTCAAGACATTAGAAATTATGTCTAAGAATTATTTACCAATTAGAATAACAACCATAATCAACCGAAGCTATGTTTATAAATTATAACTATCATGTTAATCAAGTCTGCGCAGATAATAATGACATCGAAGTTGCATTATATTTATCATATTATAGAAATTTAAGAATTTTAAATTAGATTAAAATCAAATTCAAAATCCCATTTAACGTCCAATAATCAAGTTAATGTATAGAATTCCTGAAAACAAAACAAGAATTCAACGATTAAATTTGGACAAACACAACAAAATGCTCCTATTGCAATTCCTAAAAACAAAAAAAATTTTGTTTCTTTGCACAAAAATAAAAAAGAGTCTTTTTTTATTTTTATTATCATCAAATCACAATATGAAAGCATGCAAAATATTTAATAATTATTTAATAATTTTTCTTTCCTCTTTTTTATTTTTGTACAAAGAAACAAATTTTTTTTTGTTTTTAGGAATTGCAATAGGAGCATTTTGTTGTGTTTGTCCAAATTTAATCGTTGAATTCTTGTTTTGTTTTCAGGAATTCTATACATTATCATATTATATGTAAAAAAAATTCCAAATAATTAACTGATGAGGTCAACCATTGTGTGCCGAAATGTCTTAAACAATTGTTGTCTAATGAAATTTATTTTTACTCGACACAATAATTAACAAAATATGAAGCATGTGCTACATAACATGAAAAACGTATGCTTCTAGCAAGATTTGATATTTACAACCAGGAATAAAGCCGGGAATTTAGTGGGCAAAAATGAGTAGACATCCTGAAATATTATGTTACATAATTTTATGATTCTGAAAAAATTCAAGGTTGAAGAGAGCTAATGTGTTAAACTGTAGATCTTCTAATAAAATAAAAATAAAATCTTGTTTTAGATGGTAGCAGCACCACCTCAGAAGTGTAAAAACGAAGATGACGATGATGATGTGGAAGCTCTGAGATTTGCAGCTCTCCAATCGTTACGTACAGCAGCTGCAAAGGACCCGCTGCAAAACAGACGGCCACATCCACATCAGGGACGTAGTCAGTCATACCAAGGATCTCAATCTTCTCGTCCTTACTACAATAAGTCAAGGGGCGATCACTTTTCCCACCGACAGCCGAGGCAGAATGGCACAAGAAATGTAAGGAAATCAATCGATTTCAAAGTCAATCGATTTCAAAATGAGCGCAAATTTTAAAAAATACAGTCCACAAAAGAAGGATAGAAGCCTTTAATTCTCAGGGTGGCGATTTGACCGGGAAATGACCGGGAATTTAATTTAAAAACCGGAAATTTACTTCTGATCATAGCAAAATTCAAGAAATATAATTTCACTTGGAACAGGGAATGTTTTACATGGAATGAGAATTTTTTAAAGGAATTATAATTCGGATTGAGAAAAAATGAATTTTTAAAAATCCCGCTTTCAAGTCAGAATTCGTCACAATTTGAAAGTTCCCTCTTCTAAATTTTAGGTAATAAAAAAGTACTTCAAGCAGTTTTCAGAGTAGAAGTAGAATTTCAAAGAAGAAATATTTCTGAATTATAATAGATATTTTTTTACATTGTTCGTTGCGAATTTATCGTTTTTTAGTTAGAAATTCAACTACTGGGTTAAAAGTTAAACTTTTGTTAAAAATTAATTTATCTTTTTTTGATGAAAATTCAACTATTTGGTTGAAAATTGATATTTTTCATTTAATAATTAAACTATTTGTTTGAAAATGTATGTACTTTGTGGAAAATTCATCTATTTTTGTAGAAAATTAAACTTTATGGTTGACAATTCATCTTTTTGGCATAAAATTAAACTATTCCAGTTAAAGATTCATCATTTCAGTTGAAGATTCATTATTTTATTTGAAAATTCACCAGTTTGGTTGAAAATTAATTTCTTTAAACGAAAATTTAACTGTTCCATTCTGAGTTGAAAATTAAAATTTTCAAGTTCGAAATTCCACAATTTGGATAAAAATTTGTCTTTTTAATTGAAAATTTAACTATTCCGATGAAAATTCATGTATTTTGTTAAAAAAATCGATTTTTTTGTTGGTAAAAAATTATCTTATTTTTCTTTGAAAGTTAATCTTCTTGTTTAAAAATTCTTCTTTTCGGTTAAAAATTCAAGTATTCCAGTCAAATATTTATTATTTCAGTTGAAAATTCATCTTTTAGGTTTGAAATAAAATTATTTGGTTGAAAGTTAAGCTCTTTTGTTAAAAATTAATTTTTTTTTTAGTTGAAAATCCATCGTTTTAATTAAAAATTCATTTCTTTGGTTGAAAAATGAGCTGTTTGATTGAAAATTTGTTTTTTCTTTGGATGTTTTTCGGTTGAAATTTTTTTTTTTCAACTGAAAATGTCACTATTAATCCAGTTGAATATTTCATAATTTTAGTTCGAAATTCATGTCTTTGGTTGAACATTCATTTTTGACCAAAAATTTGATTATTCAATTTTTGGTTGAAAAATTATCTTTGTTAGTTGAAAATTCGTCTTTTTTGGTAGAAATTAATCTTCTTGGTTGAAAATTAATCTTTTTGGTCAAAAATTCAATTCTAGTTAATGAGTCATCATTTCAGTTAAAAATTCATCTTTCTGGTTTGAAATTCAACTATTGCAGTTAAATATTTACAATTTTATTTGAAAATTCATCACTTTGTTTGAAAATGTAACTATTATTTTGAAAGTTAGTTTTTGTTGTTGTTAAAAGTTAGTTTTTTTTTTTTGTTGAAACTAATTTTTTTAACTGAAAATTTAACTTATTCCAATTGAAAATTCCATAGCTGTTGTTGAAAATTCATCTGTTTGGTTAAACATTAATTTTTTTAACTTGAAATTTAATTATTAAAGTTTTGGTTGACAATTTATCTTTTTTTAGTAAACATTAATTTTTTGGTTTGAAAATTGAACTATTTCAGTTAAAGATTCATTGTTTTAGTTGAAAACTCTTATGTTTGGTTTACAAATAATTTTTTAAACTAAAAATGTTACTATTCCATTTGCGATTGAAAATTATTATTTTTGTAGTTCAAAATTTAACTATTTGCTTGAAAATTTGTCTTCTTTTATTAAAACTTCAAACCTTTCTTTAAAAGTTAATGTATTTGGTTGAAAAATTGTATTTTTGGGTAGAAAATTAATCTTTTTATTTAAAATGTAATCTTCTTTAAAGATTCGTCTTTTTGGTTGAAAATTCGAGTGTTCCAGTTAAATATTCATCATTTTAGTTGAAAATTTATCTTTTTGGTTTAAAATTTAACTATTCCAGATAAAGATTCATAATTTGATTTGAAAATTTATCACATTGGTTGAAAATTTAACTATTTTATTGAAAATCCGTTTTTTTTTTGTTGAAAATTAATTTTTTCAACTGCAAGTTTAACCATTCCATTTTTTTGTAAAAAATTGATATTTTTTAGTGGAAAATTTAAGTATTTTTTTGAAAATTCATTTATTTTGCAACGTTTTGATCTGCTGTGTTAAAAGATGTTTAGAACGAACGTCATGAATTAAAATAAATGTTTGCGTTTTGCGGCAATTATAAATATGTTACTTTGAGTTGACCGGCAAAATTGAAAAACTTGACCGGGGAAAACCGGGAATTTGAAATCGTCCGCCGAGTCGCCACCCTGATTCTGTATGATGGCAGCTACACAGGCACTTTAATTCATATTTTAAAATAAAAATATCACTTTAGTCACTTCTTTCAATAAATTAAAACAGAATCGAAGGATTTGTGATTTTTTTAATTCCTTTGAATGCACAATGAATTATATGAAATCCACTGAATTAGATGGATCTTTTTTGGATTTTCATTTCTTTAAATTCACCTTGAATTCTGATGGATTTTATCAGGTACTTATTCACTCCCATTTGTCTAAATTCAATGGAAATTTTGTGCATTTTGAAAAATGTAGTTCTATTTATATGAATTATTTTTAATATATCTTTATATCTTGATTTCGTATAAATTTCATCAAATTCTCTTGAATTCTTCTAAATTCCCCCCGTATTCTTATTAATTTATCCTGAATTCTTTTAATTCCTTGGAATTTTCTTTAATTTTTTGAATTTAACCTGAATTTTTTTAATTCACTTGCATTTTTTTAAGTTCTGCTCAATATAATGGATTTTTTTCAATTCGCCCTGAAGTCTTTTAAACTCACCTTGAATTCTTAGGTATTTCATCAATTTCTTTTGAATTTCCTTGAAATTTTCTTCAATCATTCCAAATTTAATTAATTTTTCAATATTTTTTTATTGTCTCTAGAATTCTTCTGAATAAACTCTCTAATTTAAAATTTAGAAACTTAGGATAGAACCTAATAAAAACGACATCTTCCAGACTAATAGTTAAAATTTGTTTAAAACTTTATTTCAAAAATACGAATCATGAATGTTTCGTAGAAACATATTTAAAAATTTACAAAATGACAAAAAAGACGCAATATTAGTCAATGCGTGTAAATTCAATATATAAGAAGAATAAAATTTTCTTTTTTTACGTCTGGGAAATTTATAATTTAGAATTTAACTAAATTTATTCTAATTTAAAAAAATGTATTCTAATTTAACTAAAATCAGTGGAATATATTTGGACTTGAAACATTTTTTCAACTCATTAGAATTTATTTGGAATTTACCCTGAATTCTTTAAAAAGAAAACTTTATTTTCTATTCTTTTTAATTCACTTGAATTCTTCTAAATGCACTCAATTCTACTCAATTTAATGGATTTTTTTATTTTTGTAATTTGCCCCGAAGTCTTTTAAATTTGCCTTGAATTCTTAGGCATTTCTTTCTTTGAATTCCTTAGAAATTTTCTCAATTAAAAATTTAATGAATTTTTTAAATATTTTTTTTCTTTTTTAAAAATTCACATTGTATTTTTCTGAATTTCATCAAATTCTTCTCATTTCGTTCGAATTTCTTCACATTCACTCGAATTATATTTAGTTCATTCCCATTTTACTTAATTCGATGGACATATTTTTATTTGTAAAATATTGTTCAATTATATTTATTCAATATTTTTGAATTTTCCTCAATTTGATTAAAGTTCTCTAAATTCACTCGAATTTTATTTAATTCGGTGTTTGTTTTCAAAATATTTGTTTTCAATATACTTAAATTCTGTTGAATTCGCCTTGAATTCTGTTCATTCCCATTTTGCTTAATTCGATGGAAATTTTTAAAATCTCGTTCAATTATATTTTTTCAAATTCTGATGAATTTCATCAGTCTCTTGAATTCTTCAAACTAACTCTAATTTCACTGAAATCAGTGGAATATTTTAGATTTATTTTAACTTCTTTGAATTCTTTTGGAGTTCACCCTGAATTCTTATCAATGTATGCTGAATTAATTTAAAAAAAATGGATTCTATTTTATAAATTCATTTTTTTTTTAGTTTTTTTTAATTCACACGGAAGTCTTTTGAACTCGCCTTGAATTCTTAGGGGTTTCATAAAATTCTCTGAATTTCCTTGAAATTTTCCCAATCTATTTCAAATTTAATACATTTAATCGATTTTTAAATTGCTTTTTTTCTCAAATCACTTTCAAGACACTTTTCAAAATAAAAATATCACTTTAGTCACTTCTTTCAATAAAATAAAACAGAAAATTCACGGATTTCTGAATTTTATTGCATTTTTTTTAATTCCTTTGAATTCATCCTAAATTCTTTGAAATTCCCTTGAAATCCGCTGAATTGAATGGACCTTTTTCGGATTTTCAATTTTTTAAAATTCGCATTCGATTCTTATTAATTTATACTGAATTCTTTTAAATTCTTCAGAATTTTCTTAAATTTTTTTAATTAATTCTGATTTTCTTTTAATTCACTCTGTAATCTTTTAAACCCACCTTGAATTCTTAGGCATTTCGTTAAATTCTTTTAAAGTGTCTTGAAATTTTCTCAATTCATTCCAAATTTAATACATTTTATGAATTTAAAAAATATATTTTTTAAATTGTTTTCAATTCACTTGAATTTTTTGAATATCATGCAATTTTCCTCATTTCCCCTAAATTTCTCTAAACCCACTCGAATTATATTTAATTCGGTGTTTTTTCATTCCCACTTAACTCAATTCGAAGGAAATTTTTTGATTTTTCAAATTTTGTTTAATTATATTCTTTCAAATTCTTTTGAATTTTGACAAAGCCACTTAAATCCTTCTAAACTATTTCCAATTTTACTGTAATTACTGGAAAATTTTCGATTTCTTAATTTTTTTCAACTTATTTGAATTCATTTGGTATTCAACCTGAATTTTTATTAATTTATCCTGAATTCTTTTTAAAAAATGGAATTTTTCGTGATTTTAAATTCTTTTAAATTCACTTAAATTCTTCTAAATTCACTCAGTTCTACTAAATTTCATGGATTTTTTTAGTTTTTTTTTTAATTCGCCTTGAAGTCTTTTAAACTCACCTTAAATTCTTAGGCATTTCATACAATTCTTTTAAATTACCTCGGAATTTTCTCAATTCATTCCAGATGTGATAAATTTAATGAATTTTTATGAATGTCATTGAATTCTTCTCATTCCCCCTAAATTTCTCTAAACCCAGTCAATTTTTTTTTAATTCGGTGTTTGTTTTTTAAATATTTTTTTTGATTCACTTAAATTCTGTTAAATTCGCCTTGTATTCTGTTCATTCCCATCCTTGTATTCTGTTTATTCCCATTTTACTCAATTCGATGGAAATTTTTTCAATTTTGTTCAATTATATTCTTTCAAATTCTTATGAATTTTATAAATTCTCTTGAATTCTTCTTAACTAATTCCAGTTTTATTGAAATTAGTAGAATATTTTGGATTTATTTTATCTCCTTTGAATTCGTTTGGAATTCACCCTGTATTCTTATTAATTTATCCGGAATTATTTTTAAACAAATTTGGATTCGATTTTCTAAATTCACTTTTTTTAACTCACCTTGAATTCCTAGGCATTTCATCATATTCTTTAAAATCCCTTGAAATTTTCTCAATTAATTCCAAATTTAATAAAAATGATTTTTTAAAATATTTTTGAATTATTTTCAGTTCAATGGATTTTTTAAAAAATTCACCCGGATTTTTTATGAATTTAATCGAATTCTTCTCATTTTCCCTAAATTTCTCTAAATCCACTCGAATTTTATTAAATTCGGTGTCTGTTTTTTTATATATATTTTTTTTTCAATCCACTTAAATTCTGTCGAATTTGCCCTGAATTCGGTTTATTCCCATTTTTCTCAATTCAAGTTCTTATGAATTTCATAAATTCTCTTGAATTCTTCTTAACTAATTCCAATTTTACTGAAATCAGTGGAATATTTTGGATTTTTGTCAACTCATTTGAATTCATTCTAAATTCACCCTGAATTCGTATTAATTTATCCTGATTTTTTTAAAATTTGAATTCTTTGTGATTCTTTTGAATTCTTTGTAATTCTTTTTTATTCACTCTGAATTCTTCTAAATTCGCTAATTCTACTCAATCAAATGAGTTTAATAAAATTAGTTTTTTTGAATTCACTCTGTAATCTTTTAAACTCACCTTGAATTCTTAGTCATTTTATCAGATTCATTTAATTCATTTTTTTGTATTTATCTTGAAATGTTAAAATTTGCCGAATTATTTGAATTTAAAAGAACATTATTCACATTTTTAATGCACATTAGTAGTCACTTCGAATCAACCTTTGGGTTAGAAATTAGTCATTTTTTTCAGTTTAAATAGTTCACTTTTCGAAAAAAATTAGGCTGTGGAAGTCCCGGTAATAAACAATAAATGAAATTTTTCTGTTCCTTCACAAATGACTCCCCTGTTTCCCCTAAAAGTACCCTTTTTTACCCTAATTTTATTCAGAAAACTACCTTTAAACTTTTAAAAACTAACTCTTAGAACGATATTTTGCTTCTTTCGCAGTTCTTGAGAAATATTCTTAAAATATTTCCGAGTTTCTTAAATAATTTAAAGACAATTTGAGTTCCGGTTTTAGGTTTTTAATTTCCCTTATTACAAAAAATGGTAATATATTGTCTTTTTGCGAAAAATACCATAATTATAATTAGCGAACTAAATATTTTAGAAAGTAAATCATAATTTTAAGACTTTGAAGCTTTTAATACAATTTTTATATATATTTTACAGTATGGCCAAAAAAATTACCGAAACCCGAACTTGATAGAAATAGTTCCGGTTGTAGAGGTAGCTGCCACATCTGCTTCGAAAGAGAACATTGATACACAAAAAAGTCAAAGTTCCTCAGGTATGTTATACTTTTCATGGCATGAACAATTATAATTTACATCCAAAATGTTTATTGAGTTTTTAACATGTCTATGAATCTGAATTTTTGTTACGTAAGTTTCCTCTTTCTAATTATTTTTTTAAATATCCTAATTAACATTTGTTGTGCCAGTTGAAATGACTCATTATACTGTTATTAAATATCAGTCTCTTGAAATCCCTTACAATGTATTAAAATCAATTAAAATCTTTTAAAATAAACTAAAATTTCTCGAAGTCCTTTAAAATATTTGAAATCCCTTTATATCTCTTAAAATCCGTTATAATCTCTTAGGATTCTTTGAAATCTTTGCGAATATTTTGAAACCCACTAAAATATTTTGAAATTTCTTTAAATCTTTTCAAATCTTCGAAATCTCATTAAAATTCCCAAATATCCTTCAAAATTAGTGAAAGTACTTCGGTATCATATAAAATCCCTTGAAAGCTCTAAAAATCGATTAAAATCCTTTAAATTCTGTGAAATATATCCAGGGTGTCCACAGTCTTGGAAATCCTTGAAAACCTGGAAAAGTCCTTGAATTTTGCTCATGGTCCTGAAATTTTTGTTCGTTTAAAGAAAAAATAGTTTTTTAAACTTTTTCTCTGCTAAACGAAAAAAGCTCATCTTTTTAATAAGAGACTTTATTTTATCACGGTGAAAATCACGAAGCTACAATCTAAATTATATTTGAATATTAATGGTTAGAGCAAATAAAAAATTAGTCGGGGTAAAGTTAGAGAATTTTGAAAACGAAGTTTGGGACTACCCTGATATAATGTTCTTGTTAGTAATTTATTTGCCTTGTATTTTTATTTCTTCTTCTCTAAAAAATAATTTTGTCATTGTTGAAAATTGATCTTTTTGGTTAAAAATGCCTTTTTTTCTTGGTTGAAAAATAACTTTTTTAGCTAAAAACGTAACTATTTTATTTTTGGCTGAAAATTGATATTTTTTAAATTGAAAATTCAATTACTTAGGTAAAACTCGAACGACTTTGTTAAAAATTTGTCTGTTTGAGGGTTGATCTCTTTGATTGAAAATTTAAATATTTTGCTGAAAATTCTTTTTTTCATTTCAAATTAATTTTTTAACCTACAAATGTAACTTCCATTTTTTTTGCTGAAAATCAATCTTTTTAAGTCAAAAATTGGTCTTTATTGGTAGAAAACCAATCCTGTTGGTGGAAATTTTCTCTCTTTTGATTAAAAATGAACTTTTTTGGTTAAAAATGAACTTTTTTGATGAAAATACGTATTTTTGCGTTCAAAATGCTGTCTTTCGCTTGAATATTCAACAATTTTTTTGACCTTTTTTCCTGTCTTGGCTTAAAAATCTATATTATTCATCTCTGGTACAAAATTCACCTATTTATTTGATATTTTTTTTATTGAAAATTAATCATTTTTAGTTGAAAATTAAATTATTTGTTTGCAAATTGATGTATTTTGTTGAAAATTTGTCTTTTTTGGTAGAAAATTAATTTTCTTTGTTGAAATTTATTATTATTATTTTTTATTTTTTTTTGAAAATTCAACTCTGGTTGAAAATTTAACTATTTTGTTGAGAATTCGTTTTTTTTTGTTGTTGAAATACCAACTATTTAATTTTTCGTTGAGAATTCGTCTTCTTGTCGAAAATTCCAATTTTCGTTTTTAAAATTCAACTATTTTTGGTTAAAGTTTAATTTTTTTCGAAACAAAACTATCTGGTTTGAACATCATTTTTGTAATTTCAAGTATTTTGTTAAAAAATCATCCATTTTGGTTGAAAATTCGACTGTTTTATTGAACATTCGTCTATTTCGACAGAAAATTCGCCTTTTTGGATTTAAAATTCACCTTTTTTGTTAAGAAATAAACTGTCTTAAAAAATTCAATTATTTCGTTGGAAATGAAACTGTTTTTGGTTAAAAAATCAACTTATTTGTTGACAATTTTATTATTTTATTGAAAATAAACCTAAATTAGCTTAAAATTCGATAACTCAGTCAAATTTCAACCAATTCTAAAAAAAATCTCATTACACACGGTGTTGAACTCGCTTTGATATTATAAACAGCAAAAAATATTGAATTTTAAAAGTTTCGTTAAATTGTTTTAAAGCTGAAAAAAAGAGAAACTTTAAATATTTTCTATCTTAGCGTCGTGATATTTCACCTTGACAAAATGAACAATGTCCAAAAAAAAAACGGTTTTTTGTCTATAAAATCAGATTTTAGGGGCATATGAGAAATTTCGCATATGAAACTTTTCAGTTCCACTAGACCTACAATTTCTACTATGTTTCGTGGAAAGTATTTTTTTTACTGTAAAAAAGTACCTGAAAAAATGTATTTTTTTTTCCTGGAAAACCTGGAAAAGTCCTGGAATTTTTATTTAAAGAAGCGCTAGACACCCTGATATATCGAAATCTGGTGAGATCTCTTGAAATCTTTTAAGCCCATTTAAAATTAATTGAAACGTTTAAAATCCGTGGGATCATTCCGAAACTCTTGAAATCCCTTATAATATATTATAGTCTTGTAAAAGCCACTAAAATTTCTCGAAAATCCCTTAAAATCATCGAAACCCCTTGATATCTCTTAAAATCTGTTAAAATCCTTTGAAATCTTTGCGAATATTTTGAAATCCCCTGAAATCTTTAGAAATTTGTTTAAAATGTCTTCAAGTCTTCAATTGCCATTGCCATTATTTTTAATATTTCTTATCCTAGGTCGAAAAATAACAACTTTTTGACTGCAAATAAAATTTGAACAATTGAGAAAGAATTGATTAGTCATTGAAATTAAAAGATTCGAACTCTTGAAAATAAGATTTTTTGCATTTGAAGTTATGAAAACTGAACCGCAAATTAAAATACTCAAACTGGAATACTTTTGAATTTTAAACTTTTCAAATTAAAGCTTTAAAAAATGTTAATTCAAACGCTCAGTAATTTTCGTGTATAAAATGAAAGCTTTTAAAACTTTTCAAGTGAAATTTTTTAAATTAAAAGCCGTTAAACTGCAAAATTTCAATTTTTAATTTTTATACATTTTACAGTTAAAATATTTAAAAAAAATAGAAATCCACGCTATCATTTTCAAAGCTATGAATTGAAAAATGAATCTTTTTAAATATTCTCTTAAAAATTTGTTTAAAAAAAATCATTTAAAAATTTTCCAGGAATCTAATAATAATTTTATTATCTTGGAGCTCGAATTTTTGCTAACAATTTTTTTAAATCCTGCAAAAGTAAAAAAAAATACCTTAAAATAATCCAGATTCTTTTTTGAAAATTTTAGAAATCTTATTAAATATTCTTTTAAAATCAATTTTTCAAAAACAAAATTATTGTTAGTTTTTCTAGGAATTTTGATACAATTTTTTTATTCATTTATTACTTTTCAAAATCTTTAAAAAGCTTATAAATTTTGTGTTCGAAATCTTCAAAAATCTACATTGTGTTTTAAATGTTTTGAAATCTTTTCACGTTTTAAATTCTTTTGGAATCTTTTGAAAACTTCTAAATATATTTTAAACTTACTCGATTATTTTCCAAATTAATAATTGTTCAATTGTTATTTATTGTTCAACAAATTTTTTAATCTTTTTAAATATTCTCTTAAAATTAATTTTTCAAAATAAAAAATCATTTTAAATTTTCCCAGCAAAGTTAAGACATTTTCTTTATTTTCTTAAAACCTCTAAAGATCCTTAAAAAGCTTCAAAATTTTATTTCGAAATCTTCATAGATCCAAATTTAATTTTTTATTTTTCGAAATCTTCTCAGTTTTAAATTGAGCTTGGATGTTCTCAAAACTTTGTAAATATCTCTTAAACTAACTCAAATTTTTTCCAAATTGATAATTGTTCAATTGTTATTTATGCATCAAAATTCAGTAATTTCACTTACATATTAAAAATTTGTTGAATAGAACAATTAAAATTGTAACGTACAAAGTTTTAATTCAACACTCTGAAATATTAACGATTCAAGGCTTTCTATTTCAAATAGTTCAGTTTCGAATTGTTTAGTTTTTAATATTTGATTTATAATTGCTAATTTTAAATTTAAAGTAAAATATTGCTAAAAATTCCAAAAAATGTCTTCCTCAATTAAATAATTTCGAATTAAATAGGTTAAAAGTGGAATATTTCAGATTTCAAAGATTTCAAAAATTTTCAAAAATTGTAAACGATTTTAAAAGGTTTTAAAACATTTTAGAAATTTTCAGAAGATCTCAAATAATTCAATGATTTCAACGAATACAAAATATTTCACAAATAAAGATTGAAGAAAGATTTCATAAATATTTTAAAAGATTTTAAGGATTTCAAAGATTTAAAAACGGCATGTACTAGGTTAAAAAGATTTCACAAAGATTTCGAACATTTCATAAAGATTTCAAGGAGATTTTAAAACATTCAAAGGATTTCAAGGATTTTAAAGATTTTAAAAAGAATATAGTAAACCAAATTTCAAAACATTTCAAAGATTTAAAACGATTTCAAACATTTTTTAGAAGATTTCAAAAAATTTCAAATATTTTAATTATTTCAAATTAATCCTAAAGATTTCAAGACATTTCACAGATTTTGAACTATTTCATAATTTTTTGGAATATTTCAAATGATTCCACGAATAATTTCAATATTTCAATGATTTCATAAGAATAAAAAAGGTTTCAGAAAGATTTCAAAGAATTCATTAGGATTTCAAAAGATTTTAAGAATTTTAAAGATTTTAAGAAAGGTGCAGTGTAACAGATTTCAAAGATTTTAATTTATTTATTATATTTATACAATGTATATATTTATTATTTATTTAATTCACAAAAAGGTCGAGACTAAACGTAAAACATTTCAAAGATTTTTAACGATTTCAAATTTTTTTAGAAGATATCAAAAGGTTTCAAATAATCCAGTGATTTAAACAAAATATATATTTCAAAGAATTCATAAATTTCAAAATGTTTCCAGAATTTTAAAGATTGCAAGAAGGGTGCAGTACATCAGATTTCAAAGATTTTTAACGATTTCTAATTTTTTTTTAATATTTCAAAATAATTCGCAAAGATTTCAAATATTCCAGTGATTTTAAACAAATACAAAAGATTTCAGAAGTATTTCAAAGAATGTGTAAGGCTTTCAAAATATTTTAAGGATTTCAAAAGATTTTACAAATATTTCAAATATGCCAGTGATTTTAAACGAATACAAAAATTTTCAGAAAGATTTCCCAAATATTTCAAAGAATTCATAGGATTTCAAAGATTTTTATCGATTTCAAATTTTTTATAAGATTTCAAATATTCCAGTGACTTCAAATGAATAAAAAAGATTTCACAAATATTTAAAAGAATTCATAAGAGTTTCAAAATATTTCAAGGATTTCAAAGAGGGTACAGTATAACAGATTTCAAAGTTAAAAATTTTTTTTAACGATTTCAAAGTTTTTAAGAAGATTTGACAAAAATTTCAAATATTCCAGTGATTTTAAACGAATACAAAAATTTTCAGAAAGATTTCTCAAATATTTCAAAGAATTCATAAGGATATCAAAGATTTTTATCGATTTCAAATTTTTTATAAGATTTCAAATATTGCAGTGACTTAAAATGAATCAAAAATATTTCAGAAAGATTTCACAAATATTCAAAGGAATTCATGAGTTTCAAAATATTTCAAGAATTTCAAAGTTTTCAAAAACAGATACACAAGATTTTAAACGATTTCAAAAGGTTTCAACAAATTTGAGAAGATTTTAAAAGCTTTCAATGATTTCAAACGAACACAAAGGATTTCACGAACAAAGATTGAAAAAAGATTTCGAAAAGTTTTCCAGAGATTTCAAGGATTTCGAAGATTTTACAAAACCGATTTTAAATACTTCAAAAGATTTCACGAAGATTTAAAGAGTTTCAAGGATTTGAAAGACTTTACAAAGATTTTAAAATATCCCCAAAGATTTCATAAAGACAACCTTTGTTCGCAAAAAATTAAGAATTTTCTTTACTTATGGTTCTGCTTTCTTTAGAAATTTTTGGCCAATAAAAAATGAAATGGCTCATTTTTTTGCATATGGGGCGTTATTTCTCAAGTGTACCCACTCAAAAAGTCAATGTTGTCCGATCTAAGTTAAACTTAGGCAAAGCGTTGTGCTATTGGATAGTAGTTTATGGGGGAAAAATTTTGTCATTCGGATAAGTATTGACCGAGGGGGAGGGGGTGAAAGTTTTGGGATTTTCGTGGATATCGTCTATTTCGGCGATTTTTAACTCTTCTAATAGCGATAAAAAAAATTTTGTCCAGTACAGTTTCGATAGAGTTTTTCACGCCCTTTCGATTGGTGCTACGCATTTTTTCAAAAAATAATTATTTGACCTTCAAAAATGAAGGTCAAAACTAAATTTGACTTTTTTTCGAAATAAGACAGGTTTTTTTGTCTTTTTTTTGGTCTTAACAGAAAGCTTAGGTTTTTTCCTATAAGAATATGTGGATTAGAAAGTGGGATTCAAATTTTTAATTTATGAAAATAAGCGTCGAGTACTCCGGTACGCGCATGACGCTGGCGCTAGAGCCCCGCGGCGCACCGTGGTGCCTTCATGATACTGTTTTTACGAAAAGTAATAATATATGCTAGTATATTTGATCGCTCCCTGCATTTTACCGGGTTGATACTGCCATTATTCAAATGCCTGCATTACTTTCACTGATGAATTTTGAAAAAAATGTTGAATTTCGGAAAATCAAGTTATTGAATAAGTGGTCGGGTCGAAAAAGCGGTTTCATGAATTAACTAAAATTAAAGGTTGGGGATTTTTTTATGCTGATGTCTAGACTTCTATGTGCCTTTCTTTCAGCCTTTTGTTTTTTTAGTAACAGTTGTTTTCACTTTGTTTCCTACTTTTCGTTTCTTCTCTTTTGGGAAGTAGTCGCATTCCGTGGCTGAGGAAAATTTCTTCAATTGAAGTCTCCCATCTTCAGTAGGTATAAATGTATGGTATTGCAAAGTCCCTTTGATTGTCACTGCAGCACCGAATCTGCTTTTCAGGTCTTCAGCAGTGGCTTCGTGATCTTCCTTGCTACTAAAAATGATTTCAGTTTCCTTGCAGTACTTCTTTGACCGAAGATTGTAGGCTAAACCTTGCTGCATTTCGTTTAACATTCGTCCCTATGCCATCACATGCTCCCTTACCATGAGCGGTAGGATGGTAATGCGACTCAGCTGGAATCCGAAATCTACCTTATGAGCTAGGATATCAGCAATGAGCATGTGAGCATAGGGGCGAATGTTAAACGAAATGCAGCAAGGTTTAGCCTACAATGTTTCGCTAAAGTTCGCATGCTAGATGCTTCATCCCTATTTCTGTGCTCAAAGAAGTACTGCAAGGAAACTGAAATCATTTTTAGTAGCAAGGAAGATCATGAAGCCACTGCTGAAGACCTGAAAAGCAGATTCGGTGCTGCAGTGACAATCAAAGGGACTTTGCAATACCATACATTTATACCTACTGAAGATGGGAGACTTCAATTGAAGAAATTTTCCTCAGCCACGGAATGCGACTACTTCCCAAAAGAGAAGAAACGAAAAGTAGGAAACAAAGTGAAAACAACTGTTACTAAAAAAACAAAAGGCTGAAAGAAAGGCAGATAGAAGTCTAGACATCAGCATAAAAAAATCCCCAAGCTTTAATTTTAGTTAATTCATGAAACCACTTTTTCGACCCGACCACTTATTCAATAACTTGATTTTCCGAAATTCAACATTTTTTTCAAAATTCATCAGTGAAAGTAATGCAGGCATTTAAATAATGGCAGTATCAACCCTGTAAAATGCAGGGAGCGATCAAATATACTGGCATATATTATTACTTTTCGTAAAAACAGTATCATGAAGGTACCACGGTGCGCCGCGAGGCTCTAGCGCCAGCGTCATGCGCGTACCGGAGTACTCGACGCTTATTTTCATAAATTAAAAATTTGAATCCCACTTTCTAATCCACATATTCTTATAGGAAAAAACCTAAGCTTTCTGTTAAGACCAAAAAAAAGACAAAAAAACCTGTCTTATTTCGAAAAAAAGTCAAATTTAGTTTTGACCTTCATTTTTGAAGGTCAAATAATTATTTTTTGAAAAAATGCGTAGCACCAATCGAAAGGGCGTGAAAAACTCTATCGAAACTGTACTGGACAAAATTTTTTTTATCGCTATTAGAAGAGTTAAAAATCGCCGAAATAGACGATATCCACGAAAATCCCAAAACTTTCACCCCCTCCCCCTCGGTCAATACTTATCCGAATGAAAAAATTTTTCCCCCATAAACTACTATCCAATAGCACAACGCTTTGCCTAAGTTTAACATAGATCGGACAGCATTGACTTTTTGAGTGGGTACACTTGAGAAATAACGCCCCATATATAACAATCGCTTATTTCATTATTTGATGTAAAAAAAGGAGACCTGGAAATTTTTTATTTTTTGACCTGGAAAACCTGGGCAAGACCTTGAATTTTGTTCCGAAGAATCGCTGGACACCCTGTTTAAATTCCTACAAATCTTTGAAATCCTATTAAAATACCCTATTAACCTTCAAAATTTGTGAAAATACTTCGGTATTACATGAAATCCTTTCAAATCCCGTGACTTATTTTTAATAACTTTGAAATTTCTTAAAAATCCTTTGAAATCGGCGGAAATCGCTCTTGATACCTTAAAATATGTCTGAAATTGTACTAGGTAATTTCTTTAAATTCTTGAAATCGTTTAAAATTCTTTTAAATCTGTGAAACATCTAGTAATTCTTTGAAATAGTTCGTGTTCCTTTGAAATACGTCAAAATTCCTTAAAATCTGTTGAAATCATTGTTGAGATCACGTTTACGGTGAAAATAATTGATATATTGAATAAATGAAATATCAAATCTTACGTGAGGTAATCGAAGAAAATTGTTCCTTTTCAGACGGATCGAAATTTCAACGTTATGACGATAATGCAAGTGGTTCAGAAGACGATGACGCAAAAGATGTCGACATCAAAGTAGAAGTAAAGACCGAAGAAAAGGAGTTAGCAGAAAATGATGAAATCTTAACAGACAAGGATAATGAGAGTGACGTTGAGGATAGTCCGAAAGTGCGAACCGCAGAAGAGGAGGAGGAAGATCGACTTCTCAACGACGACGATGACGATGTTCTCCTCATGGCTGACTTGGAAGAAGAAGTCAGTCTTGATCGTTTGATGGATGAGATGGAAAGGGAGATCAAAGACGACAAAATAGATATAACTGAAAAGAAACCCGTGAGGAGGGAGAAAATTGAGTTTAAAAAAGTGCGAGAACAAAAAAAGCCGAAACCCGAGGAAAAAAAGAAGCCAGAGGAGAAAAAGAAGCCAGAGGAAAAAAAGAAAACAGATGAAAAAAAGAAAGCCGAGGAAAAAAAGAAAGTCGAGGTCAAACCAAAAGAGGAGCCAGCCGAAAAAGAGAAGGCTGAGGTCCCCGCAAAACCACCTCCAGTTGTTAAACCTGAGAGACCTGTTTCTCCTCGACCAAATTTCAGGCGGAGATCTTTGTCACCGAAACCTAGACCCTGGAGAAAAGCATCGCCACGAAGATCACCAAGAAGATCGCCCGTGAGAATCTTGAAAAAGCCACTGCGAGAAATGCCAAGGTACAGGTCACCTCCTCCGAGATACTCACCTCGTTCACCGAGGCTTTCTCCTCGTCCACGATCACCCAGAATGTCGCCGAGGAGGTCTCCAAATCGATCACCAATGAGAAGATCACCCCTGCCGCTCAGAAAACTCTCTCCCAGAGGAAGATCCCCGAGATTGTCACCACGTCGTTCACCAAGAATGAGGTCCAGGTCTCGCTCGAGATCGAGATCGCCGAGACTTCTGAGGTCTCCTCCTAGAAGACTGCGTTCAAGATCTCCAAGATATTCGCCGAGGTATTCGCCAAGGCTGAGATCCAGGTCGCCACGCTCGAGAAGTCCCAGGTCTCCCAGAAGACGATTGTCACGTTCCAGAAGTCCCAGGTCGAGAGGATCGCCGCTGAGGCTCAGATCGCCGAGAATGTCGCCTAGAAGAGTGTCACCACGTTATCGTTCGCCGAGGGCATCGCCGAGAAGATCTCCTTGGTCTTCTCCGAGGAGATCGCCTCGAGTGTCGCCGAAGAGAGCCTGGTCTCCACGATGGTCACCTAAAGACGGACCCAGGAAACGACCCAAGTCGATCACGCCCGAGAAGCGAAGCAATTCACCACAGAATCTTCTTCCTCTCAGGAAAAGCAAGTCGCCGGAGGTGAAGCCTAAGATTGTTAATGAAAAGCCCCAAGAAGCACCGAAGGAGTCGGAACCGAACCCGGATCCGGTTCTCGAAGCCAGAAGACGTAAGTTTGAATCTCAAACACCGATAGATCCGATCAATGCCAATAAAAAGATCAAGCTGAGCAACAAAAAGGAGGAGACGAAAAAACCGGAGATTGTGAAGCTGGAGATTAAGAAAGAAGTTAAGGTGGAGGTTAAGAAGCCGGAACCTGTCGAGGAAAAAGAGCCGGAAGTGAAAGGAAGGAAAGTAGATAGTGCACCAGACTACATCGAAGATGATGATGACTTGGGCCTAGATGCTTCTTATGAGTTTGGTGAGTTGGAGGACGAGGTGGAGGATGAAGTGCCGGAAATTGAGACGATTTCTTCAACGGATGTTTCGTTTGAGGAACCTGTGACTTTGAGTCAAGAGAAAAAGAAGAAAAAGAAGAAAGATAAGGAGATTTACCAAGTTGGAAGGTTGAAGGGTGACGCACCACTTGGGGGGGAGAGAATTGTGAAGGAGAAGAAGTGTAAGAAACGAAAAGTGGAGACTGTGGTGGAAGGAACGAGTGAAGTCGAAACTGTTTTTGAGGATACGGCTGCTGCTGCTGATGAAGAGGGTGATTTGCGAGCTGAACTTAGCAGAAGGCGAGCGGAGAGATTGAACAGAACTGTCCCAATGCAATCTGCCAGACTTCTACAATCGGCATTTAAAGGAGTTGTTAATGAGTAAGTATTAATAACAAATTTATACAGTTCCCTGGTGGGAAAAATTTTTACAAGAAAGTACAACAGTTCTACAACTGTAATTTTTTGTTAAAACGTCTTCTTTTTTGTGAAGAATGTACAAAATTTAACAAAAAAATACAGTTAAATACACAGGGTGTCCAGCGACCTTGAAAACCTTGAAAACCTGGAATTCTCCTTGAATTTTTGTTGAACCTTGAAAACCTGGAAATCTCCTTGAATTTTTCACGAGAACCTTGAATTAAATTTTTTTTTAAACAGGTTTTTTTGTTGAAATGCGAAAAGTAGTTTAAATGTTTTAGTCTATTATGAAAGAAACATCTCGTTTAGAAGGAACCTTGCTACTAAAAAGTTTTTTATTTATCAAGATATAATTCATCTTTTACTCATTACGCAATAAATAAAGAGATTTCTACCCATTTTTTGTAGACTTTACCAATTATTTTATAGATTGTAATGCACAGACTTTAATATTCAGGGTTGCGACTTGACCGGGAAATGACCGGGAATTTAATTTAAAAACCCGGACATTTACTTCTGATCGTAGCAAAATTCAAGTTTTCACTATTTTAATAATTTTGGTCAATTTAGAAAAGTTGAAGATTCATCATTTCAGTTGAAAATTCATCAGTTTGGTTGAAAATTAATTTCTCTAACTGCAAATTTAACTGTTCCATTTTTAATTGAAAATTGATCTTTTTTAGTTCAAAATTCGACAATTTGGATGAAAATTTGTCTTTTCTAATTGAAAATTCAACTATTTCGTTCAAAATTCATGTATTTTGTTAAAAAATCGATATTTTTTGGTAGAAAATTATCTTTTTATTTGAAACTTAATCTTCTTGTTTAAAATTTATTCTTTTCGGTTAACAATTCAAGTATTCCAGTTAAATATTCATCATTTTAGTTGAAAATTCATCTTTTAAGTTGGAAATAAAATTAATTCGTTGAAAGTTAAACTCTTTTGTTGAAAATTATTATTTTTTTTTTTGAAGATTCATCATTTTAATTAAAAATTCATTTCTTTGATTGAAAAATGTGCTGTTTGATTGAAAACTTTTGTTTCCTTTGGATGTTTTTCGTTTTTTTGTCTTTACTTAAAAAGTCAATTATTGAAAACTCTTATGTTTGGGTTAAAGTTAATTTTTTTAACTAAAAATGTTACTATTCCATTTTCGGTTGAAAATGATTATTTTTTTAGTTCAAAATTCAACTATTTGTTTCAAAATTTTTTGTCTTCTTTGAGTAAAAATTCAACTATTTCGTTAAAGATTCATGTATTTTGTTGAAAAATGGTATTTTTTGATAAAAAATTAATCTTTTTATTTGAAAATTAATCTTGTTTAAAAATTCATCTCTTTGGTTGAAAATTCAAGTGTTCCAGTAAAGTATTCATCCTTTTAATTAAAAATTCATCTTTTTGGTTTAAAATTTAACTATTCCAGTTGAAGATTCATAATTTTATTTGAAAATTCATCACTCTGGTTAAAAGTTCAACTATTTTGTTGAAAATTAATTTTTTTTTGGTTGAAAATTAATTTTTGTTGTTGTTGAAAATTAATTTTTTCAACTGAAAGTTTTAACTATTCCATTATTTGTACAAAATGAATTTTTTTAGTGGAAAATTTAAGTATTTTTTCCCCTGTTGTTGTGTTAAAGGATGTTTAGAATGAACGTCATGAATTAAAATAAATGTTTGCGTTTTTTTCTGGAAATATGAATATGTTACTTTTAGTTCACCGGGAAAATTGAAAAACTTGACCGGGAAATTACCGGAAATTTGAAATCGTCCGCCGAATCGCCACCCTGATATTGTGAATAATTCTATGCGTGTTTAATTTTGTCTCCGCTAATATAGAATGTTAAAGTATACATTTTTTGTAATATTCAACTTACAAATTATAAAAATTATTAGCTGAAAATTCCAAAAGATTTCACAGAAATTTCAAGATTTTAAGTACTTCAAGAGATTTCAACGAATTCACAAAGATTTCAAAGACGACTTAAGTTCCCAAAAAATTAAGAATTTGTTTATTTATGGTTCTGCCTTCTTTAGAAATGATTGACCAATAAAAAATGAAATGGCTCATTTTTTTACATGTATAACAAACGGTTATTTCATTATATAATGTTAAAAAAAGAGACCTGAGAAAACTTGACTTCTTGACCTGGAAAACCTGGAAAATACCTTGAATTTCGTTCCTAAGAATCGCTGGCACCCTGATACAAATAGCTAATTTTTTCTTGTATTTTCTTGTAGAAAAGTAAAAAACTTAACAATAATGTACAAATTTCTACAATTAACAAATTTTTATAACTTTTTATTAATATTTTTTTTACTTTGTTGTAAAAATCTACAAGGATTACAGAAAAATACACTTTTAATTTTACGTAAATCATTGTAGAAAATTACAAATCTTTACCAAAAATACAAGATTTCACAAAAGTTGAAATATTTGGAAACTGTACTTAAAATTATGTTGTATATTTTTACCAAGAACTTTTGCAGGACTTCAAAGGACGATTCAATTTTTCAATTTGAAAGCCTTAAAATATTTCACATAATAATTATAGAAAAAATAGATAATAATAATATATATAATAATGTATAATTTTCAATTTTCGAAACAAAAAGACGATTTTTCTTCGAAACAGTTGAATTTTCAACCGAATATTTGAATTTTCAACCAAAGAAGATCAATTTTTAAACCAAACATGAAATAGTTAAATTTTCTGTTAAAAAAATTAACCTTTAACCAAAAAAGAAAGAATTTTCAAAAAAAAAAAGTTTAATTTTCAAAAAAATAGTTTAATCCCCAACGACTGTACGATTGAAACTTTATAAACTATTCGTAATTTAAAAATAATTTGAAAAATTAAACGCCCTTACTAAATTCCAAATCCTATTCAAATATGGTTTCAGTCTGAAATATTCCATTTTTAACCCATTTAATTTGAAATTTTGTAATTAGGACATTTTTTTGAATTTTTAGCAATATTTTACTTTTCATTTAAAAAGAGCAATTATAAAATATTAAAAACTAAACAATTTTAAACTGAATCATTTGAAATAGAAAGCCTTGAATCGTTAATATTTCAGAGTGTTAAATTAAAACTTTTACCTTATAATTTTAATTGTTCTATTCAACAAATTTTTAATATATGAGTGAAATGATTGACTTTTGATGCATAAATAAGAATTGAATAATTATCAATTTGGAAAAAATTTGAGTTAGTTTAAGAAATATTTACCAGTTTCGAGCTTAATTTAAAACTGAAAAAGATTTCGAAAAATAAGAAACTAAATTTTATATTTTTGAAGATTTCGAAATAAAACGTTGAAGCTTTTTATTGATCTTTAAAGGTTTTGAGAAAATAAAAAAATTTCTTAACTTTGCTGGGAAAATTAAAAATCATTTTGTATTTTGAAAAATTAATTTTAAGAGAATATTAAAAATTTTTTTTAAAAATTGTTAAATAATAAATAACAATTGAACAATTATTGATATGGAAAATAAACAATTTAGATTTTTGAAAATGTCGAACACAAAATGTATACGTTTTTTAAGCATTTTGAAAGGTTTTAAATGAATAAAAAATTTGTATGAAAATTCCTAGAAGAATTAACAATAATTTTTTTTTGAAAAATTAATTTTAAAGGAATGTTTAATAAGATTTCCAAAATTATCAAAAAAGAATCTGGATGATTTTAGGATAATTTTTTTACTTTTGCAATATTTTTCAACAAATTTTGGGAAAGTTCGAGTTGCAAGATAATAAAATTATTATTAGATTAATGGAAAAGTTTTAAATTATTTTTTTTAAACAAATGTCTAAGCAAATATTTAAAAAGGTTTGAAAACAAATTTTAATGTATAAATTAATGTTTCTAGCTTAAAAATGCTTGAAGTGACACATACATGCATAAATAACAATTGAACAATTATCAATTTGGAAAAAAGTTGAGTTACTTTAAGAAATATTTACCAGTTTTGAGCTCGAGTTTTGAAACAAATTTTCTTAACTTTGCTGGGAAAATTAAAAATGATTTTGTATTTTTAAAAATTAATTTTAAGAGAATATTTAAAAATATTTTTCAACATTTTCGAATAATAAATAACAATTGAACAATTATTGATTTGGAAAATAATCGAGTAAGTGTAAAATATATTTAGAAGTTTTGAAAAGATTTCAAAACATTTCAAACACAATGTAGATCTTTCAAGATGTCGAACACAAAATGTATAAGTTTTTCAGACATTTTGAAAGGTTTTTAATGAATACAATTTTTTTAATCAAAATTCTTAGAAAAACTAACAATAATTTTGTTTGAAAAAATTAATTTTAAAAGAATATTTAATAAGATTTCCAAAATTTTCAAAAAAGAATCTGGATGATTTTAAGGTAATTTTTTTACTTTTGCAAGATTTGCCAAAGAATTTTGGGAAAGTTCGAGCAAGGTAATAAAATTATTATTAGATTCCTGGAAAATTTCTAAATTATTTTTTAAACCAATTTTTAAGCAAATATTTAAAAAGGTTTTAAAACAAATTTTAATGTATAAATTAATGTTTCTAGCTTCAAATTGCTTAAAATTACATAATTTGGAAAATTCATACATTTTTTTATTTATTCTTCAATTCATAGCATTAAAAATGATAGCGTGGATTAATTTTTTTTTTCAAATATTTGAACTGTAAAATGTATAAAAGTTAAAAATTAAAATTTTGAAGTTTAACGGCTTTTAATTTTAAAAATTTCAATTGAAAAGTTTTTAAAGCTTTCATTTTTTCATTTTATACGCGAAAATTACTGAGCGTTTGAATTAAGATTTTTTAAAGCTTTAATTTGAAAAGTTTAAAATTCAAAAGTATTCCACTTTGAGTGTTTTAATTTGCTGTTCAGTTTTTATAACTTAAAATGAAAAAAAAAAATTATTTTCAAGAGTTTGAATTTTTTAATCTCAATGACCGTGAAAATTAAAACTACAATAAAAT
>CAKNYM010051193.1:84994-96858 GCA_932195095.1 Andricus curvator | reverse complement strand
TTATAAAACTTTGTAATCTGGCTAATTGAAATTTTTTTCTTCAAAATGTCCACATTCTTTTTCGAAATTTTAGGAAATCAATAAATAGGTTTTTAAATATTCTTCAATTTTCCCTTAAAATTAATTTTTCAAAATAATAAATCAGTTTAAATTTTCCCAGAAATGTTTAAACATGTTTTTATCATCGTAAAGCCTTTCAAAATTTTTAAGAAGCTTCAACATTTTTATTTCCAATATTTAAAAATGTAAGTTTTTTTAAAACTTACATTTTTGAAATGTTTGCCAGGTTTAAATTAATTTTGAATATTTTTAAAACTTCTAAATGTCTCTTAAACTTGATTGAATTTTTTATAAATTTTAAATCTTTTGAAATCTTTATCAATTTTCTCTTAAAATTTATTTTCAAAATAAAAAATCAGTTTAGATTCAACAATATAGAATAGAAAAAAGTTCTATTCCCTGACAAACAATTATTATATTTACAAAAATTAACATTAATTAATCATTTTAATCCCTTCTGGGACTGTTTAAGGCCCCAGGACCATGGTTTAAAATTATTTTAAAAATAAAAGAAAAATATGCATTTATTTTTTCACCAAATGGAATAATTTTAGGGCAACCTAGTAACCAGGCTGCATATCTGTCGGTTCTAAATTGATTAAACTTTTTTTTTGAATCCCAATTAGTGACGATTTCGAATACCAGAATTTTTAAATTTCGACCCACTCTATTTGACAATTAGTTCAAATTGCAAACATTACATAAAGTATTTTACATTTATAGCAGGTCAAAAAGAAGTGAGGCGAGTAACAGTGTTGCATCGTACGCTAACTGATTTTCATGACTCTGAAGGTGCGTTTGACTTTAAATGTTTCTCGTACACGTTTAAAATAATTTTTAACCAAGAAAATAATCTAAACACTCTCTGCACATTTAAAATATGCTCTGGTTTACAAAAAAAAAAGGAGAGAAAGAAAACGAGAGCTTAAATAATCAAAATCTCATGCACGTTTTATCTTTCCTGCACATCTAATTCTGCAGCAAAATTAATTATTATTGCAATTATTGGTCATTTTCTCAGTGGTCTCAAAAATTATGATTTTTTGTTTTTCGTTTTGTTTTTAACAATTAATCCAAATTTTTCCATGGAATCCCATGGTGCCCTATTCACATTTTTTTAAGGAATTTCCTGCCTTTCCCTTATTTTCAAAATATTTCCTCTATTTTTTCATACCGAAAAATAAGTATTTGAAAAAATGTATATAACCGAGGGTGCCCAGGCAAATCCCGATTTTTAAATTTTTTTAAACCTTGAAGCGGAAAATTCTTTGTCGTGGTGAAAAAGTTATTCTGTACTTCTTCAGAATTAGAGAAAAAAATAT
Organism: Andricus curvator; assembly: GCA_932195095.1. Lineage (NCBI taxonomy): Eukaryota > Metazoa > Arthropoda > Insecta > Hymenoptera > Cynipidae > Andricus > Andricus curvator. Next base: position 95,476 of record CAKNYM010051193.1, on the reverse strand, counting down.
TTAGAGGTCGTTAAAGTTGGTTTTATGGCCGATATGTGACTTTTATGAGTTAATAATTTTTATTTGTGTACAGATTTTAAGTTTTTATCAAAATTGAAGGTATTGAAATTGCTTCTTCATAAAGATTTGAAATTTCTTCCAAATTTTTGGTGTAAGGAAACAAAATTTTGAAGCGGTTTTAATTTAGCCCTATAATTTTAGTTAAACCAAAACATTATGCGCGCACTAATTACCCTTTCCTTAGAAAAAACTCGATAAATTTAATTGTTTTGTTAACATTTTTTTTTAATTATTTTTTTACTGAAAATTTAACTGTTCCATGTTTGGTTGAACGTCAATCCTCTTCAGTTGGAAATTCAACTATTTGTTTGTAAATTTCTGTATTTTGTTGAGAAACTTTGTCTTTTGTGGTAGAATAATCACCTTTTTGGTTGAAAATTCAACTATTACGTTGAAAATTTCATTAAAAATTAAAATATTTGGTTAGAAATTCATGTAATTTGTTAAAAATGTATCTTTTCTGATAGTAAATGAACCTTTTGGTTTAAAATTAATTTTTTTTTTAAATTAGTTCTTTTTATTGAAAATTAATTTTTTCAACTAAAAATTTAAATGAATTTTTTGATAGACATTTAATCTTTTTGGTTGAAAATTCATTTGTTTGGTTGAAAATTTAACTATTTCGTTAAACATTTATTTTATTTGGTTAAAAACTTATTTCTCTGACTGAAAATTAAAATATTCTATTTTTTGTTGAAAATTTATCTTTTTTCGTTGAAAATTTGTCCTTTTTTTTATAGAAAATTAACCTTTTTTGGTAGAAAATTCAAATCTTAGGATCAGTTTCATTAACAATTAAAATACGTGGTTGAAATTCATGTATTTTGTTAATAAATATTCTTTTTTGGTAGAAAGTTAATCTTTTGGCTGAAATTTCATTTCTTTGGTTGAAAATTAGTTTTTTTTTATTGAAAAAATAATTTTTTTCACTAAAAATTTAACTAAATTTGCTGTCGAAATTTTTTTTATAGACACTTAATCTTTTTCGTTGAAAACTCATCTGCTTGGTTGAAAATTTAAATATTTCGTTGAAAATTTATTTTATTTGTTTAAAAGCTTATTTCTCTAACTTAAAATTAAACTATTCTATTTTTTGTTGAAAATTTATCTTTTTTCTTTGAAAATTTGTCTTTTTTTGATAGAAAATTAACTTTATTCAACTATTAGGATGAGTTTCATTAAAAATTAAAATACTTGGTTGAAAATTCATGTATTTTGCTAATAAATATTGTTTTTTGGTAGAAAGTTAATCTTTTGGCTGAAATTTCATTTCTTTGGTTGAAAATTAGTTTTTTTGATTGAGAAATTAATTTTTTTCACTAAAAATTTAACTAAATTTGATGTCGAAATTTTTTTTATATACACTTAATCTTTTTGGTTGAAAACTCATCTGTTTGGTTGAAAATTTAACTATTTCGTTGAAAATTTATTTTATTTGGTTAAAAACTTACTTCTCTAACTTAAAATTAAACTTTTCTATCTTTTGTTGAAAATTTATCTTTTTTAGTTGAAAATTCAACTATTAGGATCAAAATTCCATTAAAAATTAAAGAACGTGGTTGAAAATTCATGTATTTTATTAACAATTATTCTTTTTTGGTAGAAAATTAATCTTTTGGCTGAAATTTCATTTCTGTGGTTGAAAATTAGTTGTTTTTTTATTGAAAATTAGTTTTTTTCACTAAAATTTTAACTAAATTTTGTGCCAACAATTTTTCTTTCATAGACACTTAATCTTGTTTATTTGAAAATTAATTTGTTTGGTTGAAAATTTGTCTTTTTTTGATAGCAAATTAACCTTTTTTGGTTGAAAATTCAACTATTAGGATCAGTTTAATTAAAAATTAAAATAACTGGTTGAAAATTCATGTATTATTGTTAATAAATATTATTTTTTGGTAGAAAGTTAATCTTTTGGCTGAAATTTCGTTTCTTTGGTTGAAAATTAGTTTTTTTATTGAAAAATTAATTTTTTTCACTAAAAATTTAACTAAATTTGTTGTCGAAATTTTTTTTGTAGATACTTAATCTTTTTGGTTGAAAATTCATCTATTTTGTTGAAAATTTGTCTTTTTGATAGAAAGTCGACCTTTTTTGGTTGAAAATTCAACTATTAGAATCAAAATTCCATTAAAAATTAAAAAACGTGGTAGAAAATTAATCTTTTGGCTGAAATTTAATTTCTGTGGTTGAAAATTAGTTGTTTTTTATTGAAAATTAGTTTTTTTCACTATAATTTTAACTAAATTTTTTGTCAACAATTTCTTTTTCCTCGAAACTTAATCTTGTTTAGTTGAAAATTCATCTGTTTGGTTGAAAATTTGTCTTCTTTGATAAAAATTATCCTTTTTCGATGGAAAATTCAACTATTAGGATGAAAATCCCATTAAAAATTAAAATACATGCTTGAAAGCTCATGTATTTTGTTAAAATGTATTCTTTTTTGGTAATTTTTTTTTATAGACACTTAATCTTTTTTGTTGAAAATTCATCTGTTTGGTTGAAAATGTAACTATTTCGTTGAAAATTTATTTTATTTGGTTAAAAACTTATTTCTCTAACTTAAAATTAAACTATTCTATTTTTTGTTGAAAACTTCAACTTTCTTTTTCAAAAATTCGTCTTTTATGACTTGGAAACTCAACATTTTGGACGAGGGTTTTGTTCTTTATTGTTTGAAAAATCTTTCTTTGTTGAAAACCCAACTCTTTTTGAAAATTAGTATTTTTTGGTTTACTTAAACAGTTTTTTATTGAAAATAAAAATATTTTTCGCTTAATTAACTATAACTTCGTGCGGTATAAGCCATGCTTAAATCATTAATTTAATGCTTTACGAATTTCTTCAATTAAAATTATTTTTAAATCAATAAAATCGCTCAAATCTATAAAATGGTGAGGAATTAAATTTTTGATGATAAATAGTGCATATAAATGTTGAATATCGACCATAAAAAGAACTTTAGCGACCTCTAAATATTTGTTAAAAAATCTGAATAATACAGTTAAGGACAGTAAAAGTACTTAAAAAATTAGTTTTTCTTCCCTTATTTTGTCCCCTATTTTGAGAAAATTTTGCGATGTAAGCCTGGATGTCACTAAACTTTCCAATATCTTATTTAATTTATTTTTTATTTTCAGGATTATTTTTTAAATACACATTTACGTGTTTCAGATGATTAATCAAAATACTCGAAACAATTTTTAAATTCAATGAAGTATTCAGTGCATTATTTAATAAACTATTTTGAACGAATCGCAAAAATTTGTAAATTATGAGCGTTTTGAATTAAACAATTAAAAATGCAGAAACTTCAAAAATAAAATTGTAAATTTCAATTGTTTAAAATTAAAAAATAGAAGTGCCTGAAACTGTAATTTTTCATTGAAATTGAAGTCCATAGTAAGATTTGAAAAAATTCCTGGTTTGAAAAGAATGCACTATTATTTAATAAATAATTATTTATTATTTTAATTTTCAATTAAAATGATGAATGTTCAACCAAAAAAATGAACGAATTTACAATAAAATACTTGATTTATAACCAAAAAAATTTATTTTCTACCAAATTGTTAAATTTTTAACAAAAAATTTAATTTTCTATCGAAACAGATTAATTTTCTACCAGATAGTTGCATTTTTAAGAAAAAAATGTGAAATTTTTACAGAAAGAGATACATTTTTATACCAAAAACATGAACTTTCAACGAAATAGTTAAATTTTCAATAAAAAAAATTTATTAAACAAAAAAGATGAATTCCTAATCAAAAATTTAATAGTAGGCTTTCACAGGGAAGAATTTTTTTTTGAAAATGAATTTTTTTAAACTGAAAATTCGTCTTTTTTGCTTGAAAATGCAACTTTCTGTTTGATAATTGAACTACTTTGTTAAAAATTCATTTTTTGATCGAAAATTAATTTTTTTAGATGAAAACTTATCTTTTTTAGTTGAAAATCCACTATTTGGGTGAAAAATCATGCATTTTGTTAAAAATTCGTCTTTTGATAAAAATTATTCTTTTTGGTTAAAAATTTATCTTTTTTCAGATGAAACTTTAACTACTTGGTTGAAAATCATGTATTTTGTTAAAACAAAAATTTCCAACAAAACAGTTGAATTTTTAACCAAGAAGTATGACTTTTTTTACAAAATTGTTGAATTTTAAACAAAATAATTCAATTTTGAATCAAACAATACTATTTTTAACCAAAAAAGATGAATTCTTAATAAAAAATTGAATAGTAAACTTATCAACAGAAAAGAATGAACTTTCAACGAAAAATAGTTCCAATAATTCAGTTGGAATTTTAAGGAAAACCTGGAATTGTAAAAGAGTTTTTATGTACCTGGAAAACCTGGAAATGTCAGGGAATTTTTTTGAGGGCGTGCTTAATTTTTTTTTAAATTGCAATATAAAATTGAAAAACAGTGATTCTTCATTTGTAAAAGTAGGTTTATATTAATGTATTTAACTATTTTGTTGAAAATTCGTTTTTTTTTTGTTTGAAATTAATTTTTTTTTTTCAACTGAAAATTTAGCTATTCTATTTTTTGGTGGAAATTGATCGTTTTTAGTTGAAAATTCAATGTTTGAAAATTAATCTTTTTGGTTAAAAATTTATCTATTCCAGTTGAAAATTCATCACTTTAGTTGAAATCTTTTTTGTGAAAAGTTAATTTTTTTAAATGAAAATTAAATTATTCCTTTTTTGCTTGAAAACTGATCTTTTTTAGTTGAAAATTTAATTATTTGGTTAAGTATTTATGTATTTTGTTGAAACAACGTCTTTTTGGAAGAAAATTAATCTTTTTAGTTGAAAATTCTTAAAGATGAATTATTTTAGTTGAAAAGTCATCTTTTTCACTTGAAAATTCAACTATCTGGTTGAAAATTTATCTTTTTTAGTTGAAAGTTCAATGTTTGAAAATTCATCTTTTTGGTTGAAAATTAAATTTACAGTTAAATATTCATAATTTTACCTTGAAATTGATCTTTTTGGTTAAAAATAACTACTTGGTAGAAAGTTAAACTCTTTTGTTGGAAGTTCATCTTTTTGGTTTAAAATGTATCTATTCCAGTTAAGATTTATAATTTTAGTTGAAAATTCATCACTTTGGTCGAAATCTTTTTTGTGGAAAATTAATTCTTTTAATTGAAAATTAAATTATTTCTTTTTTGCTTGAAAACTGATCTTTTTTAGTTAAAAATGCAATTATTTAGTTCAGAATTGATCTTTTTTAGTTGAAAATTTAATTATTCGGTTAAGGATTTATGTATTTTGTTGAAACAACGTCTTTTTGAAAGAAAATTAATCTTTTTCACTTGAAACTTCAACTATCTGGTTGAAAACTTATCTTTTTTAGTTGAAAGTTCAATGTTTGAAAATTTATCTTTTTGGTTGAAAATTCAAGTGTGACAGTTAAATATTCATAATTTTAGTTGAAAATTTATCTTTTTGTTGAAAAATGAAACTACTTGGTTGAAAGTTACACTCTTTTGTTGGAAATTCATCTTTTTGGTTTAAAACGTATCTATTCCAGATGAATATTCGTAATTTTAGTTGAAAATTTATCACTTTTGTTGAAATCTTTTTTGTGGAAAATTAATTTTTTTAAATAAAAATTAAATTATTTCTTTTTTGCTTGAAAACTGACCTTTTTCAGCTAAAAATGCAACTATTTAGTTCAAAATTGGAATTTTTGTAGACACTTAATCTTTTTTAGTTGAAAATTCATCTGTTTGGTTGAAAATTTGTCTTCTTTGATCAAAATTATCTTTTTTTGGTAGAAAATTATTTCTTTTTATTAAAAAATAATTATTTTTTTTAGTGAAAATTCAACTATTTCAGTTAAAGATTCATTATTTTAGTTTAAAATTCATCTTTTTCATTTGAAAATTCAACTATCTGGTTAAAAATTTATCTTTTTTAGTTGAAAGTTCAATGTTTCAAAGTTAATATTTTTGGTTAGAAATGTATCTATTCCAGTTGAAGATTCATGCTTTTAGTTGAAAATGCATCACTTTGGTTGAAATCTTTTTTGTGTAAAGTTAATTTTTTAAAATGAAAATTAAATTATTCCTTTTTTGCTTGAAAACTGATCTTTTTTAGTTGAAAATTTAATTATTTGGTTAAGGATTTATGTATTTTGTTGAAACAACGTCTTTCTGGAAGAAAATTAATCTTTTTAGTTGAAAATTTTTAAAGATGAATCATTTTAGTTGAAAATTCATCTTTTTCACTTGAAAATTCAACTATTTTGTTAAAAAGTCATCTTTTTGGTCGAGAATTCAACTGTTTGGTTAAAATTAATCTTTTTGGATAGAAAGTTCGCCCTTTCGGATTGAATATTTATCTTTTGATAGAAAAATCATTTTTTTTTTGTTAAAAAATTTAAAAAATTTTTTGAAAATGAAACTATTTTGTTAGAAAGTTATCTTTCTTTGTTGAAAATTCAACTACTTGGTTGAATGTTGATTTACTTTGTAAAAAATTCTTTCTTTTGGTTTAAGATTCATCTCTTAAGTTGAAAATTCGTTTTCTTGTTGTTGAAAATTAATTTTTTTAACTGAAAATTTATATTCCGTTTTTGATTAAAAATTGACCTGTTTATTTGAAAATTTAACTATTTAATTGAAAAATCTCGTATTTTGTTGAAAATTCATCTTTTTGTAGAAAATTAATCTTGTTGGTTCGAAAATTAATCTTTTTACTTGAAAATTCATCTTTTTGATTGAAAATACAACTACTTGATTGAGTATACATCTGTGTTATATGAATTTTAATTTTTAAAAATTTAATTTTCATATTTTTGAGTTGGAAATATTAATGTTTTGTAGAAAATTCGTCTTTTTTGCTTGAAAATGCATCTATCTTGTTGAAAATGCAATATTTTTACGTAAAAAATTAAGAATTTTATAGCGGTTTAAACTTAATTTAAAAAAAAACATGGAATTATCAGGGATTTTTTTCTAAGATCGTTAAACATTTATTTTATTTGGTTAAAAACTTATTTCTCTGACTGAAAATTATACTATTCTATTTTTGGTTGAAAGTTTATCGTTTTTCGTTGAACATTTTTTTTTTTTATAGAAAATTAACCTTTTTTAGTTGAAAATTCCACTATTAGGATCAGTTTCATTAAAAATTAAAATACGTGGTTGAAAATTCATGTATTTTGTGAAAAAATATTCTTTTTTGGTAGAAAGTTAATCTTTTGGCTGAAATTTTATTTCTTTGGTTGAAAATTAGTTTTTTTTTATTGAAAAATTAATTTTTTTTGTAGACACTTAATCTTTTTTAGTTGAAAATTCATCTGTTTGGTTGAAAATTTGTCTTCTTTGATCAAAATTGTCCTTTTTTGTTGGAAAATTAGTTCTTTTTATTGAAAATTAATTTTTCTAACTAATAATTTAAATGAATTTTTTTTCGAGAAATTGTTTTGTGATAGACATTTAATATTTTTGGTTGGAAATTTGTCTTTTTTTGATAGAAAATTAATCTTTTAGATTTGAGTAGAAACCCTGCTATTTTCGATCTCTGTGAGTCCGAGGCTACTTTTCTATAAGATTAATTTTATATTTGTTTATTGCATCGTGTAATTTATTATGCAAGATAAATTCGGAAAGTCAGTGAGAGTTTGCAATAAATAATGAGAAGAAACTAAATGGATATATTTTTGAATTGCAGAAGAGACACCAGCTCTCGAGCCTAAAGTTCCTGTTCGCTTGAGATTAGGAATCAACAAAACTATTCAAGAAACCAGAGAGACAAAGGTCTCAAGGAAGTCATCAAAAAGGCAGGGTCGCAAGGTAAAACATAAAAATAATTTGTCCTTAGATTCCCAGAATTCGTTGTAACAAAAACAGAATTTTTAACATGCGTACTGATTATTACATATAGTCGTGGATAGAGACAACCTTATAAGTTGCCTATAGTTTAATGAAGTTGTTTTCTAATTATAGCGATTTACGATTCGTAGTTGATGCGCTTCAAGATTTTGAAAGATTTTCATCAATAATATTGAATATATGCGCTTTTAATCGAGCCGTTGATCTCCGTACGACCAACGCCATTTGAAAATTTGTTTAACGTCTACACATTTTCGTTGGAAATATCTATTTTACTTTGTATTTAATCTCGTAATACTCTTTAAGTATTACAGAACTTTCATAAGATATTTTTCTTATAGTCGAAACATTTTGTCTGTTAGGGCGTCGCCAATTGTTCGAAAAAGTCTCTTTGAATAACATAAATCTTTATATTAAGATTAAAGAGTGATTTTGTACATAAATCAATTTTTTATGTAATTGATTTCAATTTATATTATTTTATATTAAACATTTACAATTGATATTGCAATCATGGAATCTTTTGATTTAGAATCATTCAATTTGTAACAAAAAAAAACACCCAGTGAGGAGTAGTGAAATTTTTAGGAATTCAGTTACAACAATATTTTTGAAATAAATTTATTTAATTTTTGTTTTTTACTATTTTCGGAATCTTTTTGAAAAAGGCAATATTTATTTTACATCACATAGGCGACTTATCAAAAATGATAATACTTTCAGCTTCAACCTACTCATATGTTAAAATACATTGATTAGTCCTAAGTTGATATGATTTTTAGCGGTTTTTAGAGCATACGGAACCGAATCTTAGATTCTTAGTTAAGTTCTGGGCGTGTCCGTAACACCTTTTTACTTTATTAGAGCACGAGTGAAATTTTATCCAAGTTGTGTGTACATATATCACCACGAAATGTATATAAATTTACAAAAAAAAAAGGTGATTAAAAACTGCGAACACTATAAATTGTATCGAATATTTTAATTTGTAAATTGCAGCATGAGGAATTCATTATCTTGGAAATTTTTCATTTTTGCATGTCTGGCTGGTGCCAGGTGATACGCTTATGATACCGATTTAAAAATATGAGTTGTCTTTCATCAATATTGATAGTTTTAATAGGCAGGTATAGGTAGGATTAATTTTCTTTTCAAAAGCTCTGGTCTGTTTAACTCGCAATTGTCAAATATTTCTCTTTAATTTCATAAAATGCATAATTTATTTATAATTTGGTTTTTACTTTGGATGATAGAGTTAGGATTGTTTTTTAATCTTTTAAATTCCCTGCTGAGAGTCCACTGGATGAATATTAATTTTAAAAAATATTATTTGCTTATTTTTTGTAATTTCGCTTTTTTCTTGAAATTTCAGCAGTTGAGGTTTCTACTGTCAAAAATTCAACTGTTAAAAATTAAAGAAAATTGAATTTTTATCAGTTAATAATTCAGCTATTGGAAGTTCAAGACAATTAAAAATTAAATTTTCAACACTTTTTGTAAAGAAAACAGAAAATTGAAGAAAACGCAACTGCTGAAAATTGTAGAAAATTGAAAATTCAATTGTTGAAAATTAATTTTTCTTCAACTTTCATCAGTTGAAAATTCAAAATGCAATTTTCCTCTATTTTCAATAGCTAAATTTACAACTGTTAAAAATCCAACTAGTTGAAAATGCAATTTTCTTCAATTTTTAACAGTTTTGATAATTCGACTGCTGAAATTTGAAGAAAATTGAAAATTCAACTGTTGAAAATTCAGTTTCATTTACTTTTCAACTGTTAAAAATTGTCAGTTTTTCTCAATTTCCAACTGCTGAAAATTGAGCTGTTGGTAATTGCAGAAGATTAAAAAATTAAAATTTTCAACACTGTTAAAAAAAAAGAAAATTGATCACTCAACTATTGAAAATTGTAGAAAATTGAAAATTCAATTGTTGAAAATTAATTTTTCTTCAATTTGCATCAGTTGAAAATTCAAAATGCAATTTACCTCTATTTTCAATAGTTAAATTTACAAATGTTAAAAATCCAACTAGTTGAAAATTCAATTTTCTTGAATTTTAAACAGTTTTGATAATTCGACTGCTGAAATTTGAAAAAAATTGAAAATTCAACTGTTGAAAAATTCAGTTTTCAATTTTCTTTAGTTTTCAAATGTTAAAAATGATCATTTTTTCTCAATTCGCAACTGTTGAAAAATTGAGCTATTGGAAATTGAAGAGAATTAAAAATTAAATTTTCAACTGTTTTTAATAAAAAAAGGATATTTAAGAAAGTTGAAGTCTATTATTGAAAATTGTAGAAGATTGAAAATTCAGCTGTTGTAATATTAATTTTTCTTCAATTTTCATCAGTTGAAAATTCAAAACGCAATTTTTCAATAGTTAAATTTACAACTGTTAAAAATTTAACTAATTTAAAATTCAATTTTCTTCAATTTTAAACAATTTTGATCATTCGACTGCTGAAATTTGAAGAAAATTGAAAATTCAATTGTTGAAAATTCAGTTTTCAATTTTATTTACTTTTCAACTGTTAAAAATGATCATTTTTTTCTCAATTCGCAACTGTT
>CAKNYM010051193.1:64957-84594 GCA_932195095.1 Andricus curvator | reverse complement strand
AACAGTTGCGAATTGAGAAAAAAATGATCATTTTTAACAGTTGAAAACTAAATAAAATTTAAAACTGAATTTTTAACAGTTGAATTTTCAATTTTCTTCAAATTTCAGCAGTCGAATGATCAAAACTGTTTAAAATTGCAGAAAATTGAATTTTAGACTAGTTAAATTTTTAACAGTTGTAAATTTAACTATTGAAAAATTGCATTTTGAATTTTCAACTGATGAAAATTGAAGAAAATATAATATTACAACAGCTGAATTTTCAATTTTCTACAATTTTCAATAATGGACTTCAATTTTCTTCAATTTCCTTTTTTTTATTAAAAACAGTTGAAATTTTGATTTTTAATTTTCTTCAATTTTCAATAGCTCAATTTTCAACAGTTGCGAATTGAGAAAAAATGATCATTTTTAACATTTGAAAACTAAATAAAATTGAAAACTGAATTTTCAACAGTTGAATTTTCAATTTTTTTCAAATTTCAGCAGTCGAATTATCAAAACTATTCAATATTGAAGAAAATTGAATTTTCAACTAGTTTGATTTTTAACAGTTGTAAATTTAACTATTGAAAATAGAGGAAAATCGGATTTTGAATTTTCAACTGATGCAAATTGAAGAAAAATTAATTATTATTAAATTAATTAAATTAATTTCTATTGTTGAAATTTAAAGAAAGTTCAACTAAATTCAACTGCTGAAAATTGAAGAAAATTGAACATTCAATTTTCCATTTTCTTTAATTTTTCAGTGTTGAAAATTGAAGAAAATTCCAAATTTAACTGCTGAAAATTCAATTGTTGAAAATTTCAGAAAACTCTACTAAATTCAACACCTGAAAATTGAAAATTCAACTGTTGAAAATTAAATTGTCAATATTCTTCAATTTTCAACTGTTGAAATTTGAAGAAAATTCCGAATTCAACTGCTGAAAATTCAACAGTTGAAACTTCTAGAAAATTCAACTGCTGAAAATATAAAATTCAACTGTTGAAAATTCAAGAGAATTCAACTGTTGAAATTTGAAGAAAATTCCAAATTCAACTGCTGAAAATTCCAGAAAACTCAACTCCTGAAAATTGGAGAAAATTCGAAATACAACGGCTGAAAATGGAAGAAAATTGAAAAATCAACTGTTCAAAATTCAATTTTCCATTTTCTTCAATTTTCCACTATTGGAAATTGGAAAAAAATTCCAAATTCAGTTGTCCTTTATTTTCAACAGTTTAATTTTCAACTTTTAAAAAATTCAACTAGTTGCAAATTCAATTTTCTTCAATTTTAAAGAGTTTTGAATTCAACTGCTGAAATTGAAAGAAAATTGAAAATTCAGTTATCAATTTTCTTTAGTTTTCAACTGTTGAAAATTAAATTGCCAATTTACTTTAATTTTCAGCTGTTGAAGTTTAAAGAAAATTCAATCGATGAAAATTCAATTTTCTTCAATTTTATAGAGTTTTTATAATTCAATTTTCAACATTAAAAAATTGGACAGTTGATAATTTAACTCCTGAAAACTCAACTGTTAAAAATTCAAGAAAAAAACAAAATTTTAAAATTAAAAATAAGTGTTAAACTCAATTATATTCACATAATTTTATAAGTGAATTTAATAAATAAACATTTCTTTTAGTAGTCATCCAAAGGACTCAGTTTTGAATTTATCAGATTAAAAAAAAATCCCAACTCTGATCATCTCCTTCTTAAAGTTAAATACAGTATCAAGAATTTGAGAATCTTAAAACCAGAATTTTGACTTAATATATAGGTAGTAACAGAAAATATTTGCAATTTAGTATTTTAATTAGTCCTTAGTCTGAACGCGTTTTTTGCTAATGTGATAAAAAATGTCCTTGCCATAATTTCTGATTTGTTAGGTTCATGAAAATTAAGATTAAAATCTTTTTTTTTACATTTCAATATTTTTAGAGATAAAAAAGGGGCCAGAGTTTTTGTATAGGGGAAACCTCCTTACAGTGGATAATACAACCTACAATAGATATTGATTAATTAAAAATACTAATGTATGTAAAAAATTAAATAAATTAAATAAATAGTTAAGACACGATACGTGTTGATAAATTTAATTTAAAATTGATTATTTTACTTTTATTTTCGCTCTTAATTAGTGATTATCCACTGTAGGATGCAATATCCACTGCAGAAAGGTTTCCCCTAGTGGAAATATTACAAGGTTGTGAAATCACTTCATGTACTTTCAACATGATTTATAGCGAATCGAAGCCTCACATCGAAACTAAATCAAGTGCATTACTCAAAATCTAATAACCAGTAAAAAAATTAAAATATTTGATTTATTTTGTTTTTACTTTTCTTATGGTCTTGATTTCGATTAAAGGCAATTGTGCCAAAAATCAGATCTCTGAAAAAAATTGTTTTTTTATTATTTTAAGAATCATAATAAACTTACTGATGCCATTTCAGATAAAAAATATTATTTTTAATGGCAAAATTTTAAAACTTACAAAAAACTTATAAATTATTGTTAAAGTAATTATTTTTTGAAAGTTTTGAATTTTTTTCATAGAAAATAACGTTTTTTCTTTCTCTAGACATGAATGATAATATTTCAATTTTTAAAATCATAGAAAAATGTTTTCCAGAGACTTGGTTTTTGGCACGAAAAAAAATCGAAACAACTAATCATTAAATATTTTTTTGTAATAATAGGGTGTCGTTTAATTGGGAAAACTGAGAAAAAACGAACAAAGTTGGAAAATTGTGTTAGGAAACCGAATATTTAAAAAATGTGATTAGCCGTTTTTTAAATTATTAAAATTATTACAGATTTTTATTTTGAAAACTGTTTTATTGAAAGTGTATAATAATTTAATTAAAAAATGTAATTTGAATGTCAATCGTTAGAAAGCAGGCAATTTAATCGGCACCCTGATTAATATTTCAAATCTTTGTTCTTTGTGAGTGCTTAATTGATATGAATTTATTATAATACTTTTTCTTCAAGCAAAAATTTTCGTTGGCGTTTATAATATTTAAACAAGATTTAAATGATAATAATCCCAGGCATTTAGAAGGCAGGAGTAGAGTGATTAAAACCTTAATACTGCATAGAAATAAATAAATTATCCTCAGCTAGGTGCTTCTCATCGAATATGTAATCAAATATGCAATTTAAACAATCATCAATTGCATTATTAATTAGTTACTCGAAAGAAATTCGTCGCCCACAATTAAAAGAAAAAAAAAAATTCCAGAAATTTCAAAATGCCAAATCAAATCTGCACTGTTGATGTTTTTATCACTTTATTCGGGCTATTGATCTGAATTGTGAAGTCATATGGAAGAAAGTAGAAATAATTTCGTAATTTTTTTTTTAGGACTAAAGTAGTTTTTGAAAAATCTGCACACACACGTACACATACACACCTGATTGCATATTTGAGCGAAGAACTAGCGGTTCAACGTACCTCATTTTATTATCGACGCCGTTAGACTAAGTTTTGTAAAAATCACTGAATTCTAATGACTCATTAGAAAGTGTTAGAAATGATTTAAATGAAATATTGAGTGTAATGAATAAGGAGTAATGAGTAATGAATTTAGAGAACAATGTCCAAAACTGCATCAAAAGTTTCAGAGTGTATACTTAAGTAAAGCTTAGAAATTTGTTTAAATATAATAAATATATATATATATATGTATATACATATATAAACCTAATTATATATACTATGTATAAAAAGTATATAAATAATTTACATCGTTCGCAACTTAAATAAACAAGAATATCGATTTTAATCCCAAAGCGGTCCTTCGTAATTTTAATATGTGAACCTCCGTCAGGAAAGGGCCAATTGTAAATTATAGGAATTTTTTAATTGTTTAGTAATAATTAATACTCTGTGATTTAGTGTATTATTTAGAATTATTTTTAGTGCACTTGAATTCTTTTGCATTTTTTGGACTCTTTTGATTTCTTTTGAATTGCATGACATTCTTTTAAAACTCTTTCAAATTACTTTGAATTCTTTTGACTTCCTTGAAATCTCATTTTCCAGAATTCTCTGAATACCTGAATTTTTGGAATTCACCGAATTCTCTGTGTACCCGAATCCTCAGAAGTATCGGAATTTCTTGAATTCCGTGAATTTGAGAATATTCAAGAATTTTAGGAGATTCAAAGAATTTCAGGGATTTAGAATATTCCAGGAATTCAGGATATTCCAGGAATTCAGAGAATTCCAGAAATTCAAAAATTTTCAAGAATTCAAGGAATTCTGAAATTTTCAATAATTCAGAAAATTCCGAATATTCAAGGACTTCAAAGCATTCAGAATATTCACAAAATTCAGAATATTCAACAAATTCAAAAAGAGGGAGAGTTCAAGAATTTCAGAAAATTCAAGGAATTCTGTGATTTTCAGGAATTGAGGGAATTCTGAATGTGTAAAGAATTTTAGGAATTTAGAATATTTACGGGATTTCAGGGAATTTAGAAATTTATAGGAATTGCGAATATTCACAGAATTGTGGGGATTCAAAATATTGAGGGAATTCAGAGAAATCAAAGATTTCAGTGAATTTATGAAATTCAGAATATTCGAGTAATTCAGAAAATTCAGAGAATTTCCTAAAAATGAAAATGAAATTCTCTGAATTTCTCGCATTCTTTGAATTCTTGAATATTTCAGAATTTCTGGAATGCTCTTCTTCCCCGTAATTCCTTGAATATTCTGAATTTTTCAAATTCCCGAAATTCTCTGAACTTTTCGAATTTCGACAATTTCCTGAATTCCTTGAATTCCCAATATGCTCTAGAATCCCTGAAATTTATTGCATTTTCTAAATTCCTGAAAATCTCTGAATTCGTTGAATTCTCTGACTTCGTTGAATTCTCTGAATTCGTTTAATTCTCTGACTTCCTTGAATTTTCTGAATTTCTTGAATTCTCTGAATTTTCTCAATTATTGGAATTTCACGAAATCTCTGAATTCTCTAAATTCATTGTATTCCTTGAATTCCCGAAATTCCTTGAATTTCTTAAATTATCTGAATTCCCGAAATTCATCGAATTCCTGGAATTATCTGAATTCACTAAATTCCTTAAATTTCTTTAATTCTGCGAATTCCTTGAATTCTCTCTGAATTCATGAAATTCCTTGAATTATCTTAATTCTTTGAATTATCTGATTTATTTGAATTATATGAATTCCTTGAATTATCTGAATTTTTTTAATTCATTGAATTCTCTGATTTCCTTGAATTATCAGTATTCCTTGAATTCATTCAATTCCTTGAATTATCTGAATTCCTTGAATTAACTGAATTTCCTGAATTCATTGAATTCTGTGATTTTCTTGAATTATCTTTATTCCCAGAATTCATTCAAATCCTTGAATTATCTGAATTCCCGAAATTCATTGAATTTCTTAAATTATCTGAATCCCCAAAATTCATTGAATTCCTGGAATTATCTGAATTCACTAAATTCATTAAATTTCTTGAATTGTGCGAAATACTTTAATTTTCTCTGAATTCTCTAAATTCATTAAATTCTTTGAATCGTCTTAATTCTTTGAATTTTCTTCAATTCTTCGATTTATCTGAATTTCTTAAATTATCTGAATTCCAGAAATTCATTGAATTCTTCATCTGAATTCCCTGAATTCATTAAATTTCTTGAATTCTCTGAATTCCCTAAATTTATTAAATTCCTTGAATTATCTGAATTCTTTTAATTATCTGAATTCTTTTAATTATTTGAATTATCTGAATTCTTTGAATTATCTGAATTCCTTGAATTATCTGAATTTCCTAAATTCATTGAATTCTCTGATTTCCTTGAATTATCTGTATTCCTTGAATTCATTCAATTCTTTGAATCCCTAAATTCATTCAATTCCTTGAATTATCTGAATTCTTTTACTTATCTGAATTCTTTTAATTAACTGAATTCTTTGAATTATCTGATTTAATTTAATTATCTGAATCTTTTAATTAACTGAATTATTTGAATTATCTCATTTCTTTGAATTATCTGTATTCCTTGAATTCCTTAAATTCCTTAAATTCGTGGAATTATATGAATTCCTTAAATTACATGAATTCTTTTAATTATCTGCATTCTTTGAATTATCTGAATTTCTAGAATTCCTTGAATTTTGCGAATCCTCTGATTTTTCTTGAATTATCTGTATTCCCTGAATTCATTCAATTAATTGAATTATCTGAATTCCCTAAATTCATTGAATTTCTTAAAAATTTTGAATTCTGCAAAATCTCTGGTTTCCTTGAATTATCTGACTTTCCGAAATTCATTTAATTCCTTGAATTATTTGAATTTTCTATATGCATTAAATTCCTTAAATTCATTAAATTCCTTGAAATATCTTAATTCTTTGCATTTATTAAATTCCTTGAATTATCCTAATTCTTTGAATTACCTTATTTCTTTGAATTTTCTCATTTCTTCGAATTACCTTATTTCATTGAACTATCTGAATTCCCGAAATTTATTGAATTACTTGAATTATCTGAATTTCCGAAATCCTTTGAATTTCTTGAATTCTGCGAATTCTCTAATTTCCTTGAATTATCTATAATCCCGAAATTCAATGAATTCCTTGAATCGTCTGAATTCCTTAAATTCATTGAATTCCTTGAACTCTACAAATTCTCTGAATACCATAAATTCATTGAATTTTTTCAATTTATTTAATTCATTGAATTCCTTCAATTCCTTGAATTTTGTAAATTCCTTGAATTCTTCGAACGTCTTGAATTCTTCTGCACTTATTTGAATTTCATTTGATTACTTGGAATTCCAAGAATTCAACGGACTTGAACGACTTCAAAATAATGCAAAGAATTAAGAGGAATTTCGCGAATTTAAAGGAATACAAGTGAATTGAAAATAATTGAAAATAATACACTAATCCGGAGAGTATATCCACTTTCGGTTGCTTCCACTTGAAATTTTGAAGAAGAAGAAAACTTGACAATTGGGTCCTTTTCTGGCGGACATCCGCATGTAAACTACGATACCTCTGTGAATATAATTGTAAATAGTGTGTGAGTTAGGGTGTATCATAAGAAGACAGAGATCTAATTAATACCTATATTTTGTACATTATGGTCGATAGATGCGAAGGCAGGTAGACTATCTTATCTACGAATAGACTGAAACTACTATTTATAAGTATTTATGCATCGTACCGAAAATCTGGTCAAGTACTTCGTCGAAAGTGCATTTTTGAACACCTGGATGCAAAAACAACTTGATTTTACTTAATTTCCAATCTCTGAAATAACTGGAAAACAATCGAGAAAATATTTTAGATTTATAATTATGGTGAATTATCTGAATTTTTTATTATCTAAACAATCTAAACAATTTATCTTCAAAAATGTAATTTTTACTCATTTTTATAAAAATCTAACTTAACTTTTAATTTTAAATTGTTGAATTTTGAAGACTAGGTCATTTTAATATCTTTTAATTTTCAGGGCTTGAATTTGAACATTTTAATTCAGATCGTTCATAATTTGAAAATTCAAATTGATCAGTTTTGAGGGTTTCTGCTTTGGAATTGTGCAATTTTAATTGTTCTTTATTTGGAAATTTATTAATTTAGAATTGCATTAGATCTGTTAGGTTGGGGGTTATTTTTAAATGCTTCAAATTTAAATGATAAATTGTTCAGTTTTGAAGGTTTGAATTTGGAAATTTAAAAAGAAAAATAATTTAAATTGTTCAATTTGAATTATATTTCTGTTTGAAGACCTTGAAATAAAAATTGTTAAAAATCGAGGGCTTCTTAAGAATTATGCAATTTTAATTGTTCTTTATTTGGAAATTTTTTTATTTTGAAAGATTCAAATTTTTACAGTATTTATTGGTTGAGTTTAAAATTGTTCAATTTTGAATGTTTAATTTTCAATTCTGAACGTTTCAATTTTAGAATTGCATTGGTCTGTTAGGTTGGAGGTTCTTTTTGAATTCTTCAAATTCAAATGCTAAATTGTTCAGTTTTGATGGTTTGAATTTGAAAATTTCAAACAGAAAAATTATTCAGATTATTCAATTTGTTTTATTTTTTAGTCTGAAGACCTCGCAATTTTTTTTTTTTTTAATTTTGAGGGCTTCTACTTTGGAATTATGCTATTTTAATTGTTCATTTTTTAATTTTTTTATTTTGAAGCTTTAAATTTGTACAATATTGATCATTTGAGTTTTAAATTGTTCATTTTTAAATTTTTAATTATAAGTTTTAAACGCTTCAAATTTATAATTGCAATAGATCCGTTTGGAAATTTTCTAATCTCGAAATTTTTTGATTTGTAAAGTCTGGATCGTTCGAGTTTGAAATTGTTCAATTTTCAAAGTTTAATTTCCAGTTATTTTGAAATGGTTCAATTTGATTTATTTTTCTGTTTGAAGACCTCGAAATAAAAATTGTGCAATTTTAATTGTTATTAATTTGGAAATTATTTAACTTTGAAATTTTTAATTGGTACAATATGAATCGTTTGAGTTTGCAATTGTGCAATTTAAAAAGTTTATATTTAAGGCTTGAATTTAAAAATGTTAATGTGTAAATTTCATCATTTTTTTATTTTTTAATTCAGATCATTCATAATTTGAAAATAAATTATTTTTAAATTGTTCAGTTTGAATTATTTTTCTGTTTAAAGTCCTCGAAATAAAAATTGTTCAATTTTAAAGGCTTCTACTTCGGCATTATACAATTTTAATTGTTCCTCATTTGGAAATTTTATAATTTTGAAAGTTTTTATAATTTGTACAATATCGATCGTTTGGGTTTGAAATTGTTCAATTTTGAATTTTTAAGTTTCAAGGCTTGAATTTGTAAATTTTAATTTTTAAATCTCAAGACTTTAATTTTTAAATTCAAATCCTTCATAATTTGTAAATTAATTATTTTGAAATTATTCAATTTGAATAATTTTTCGGTTTGAAGACCTCGAAATAAAAATTGTGCCATTTTAATTGTTCTTCATTTGCAAATTTTCTAATTTTGAAATTTTTTAATTTGTGGAATGTTGATCGTTTGATTTTGAAATTTTTTAATTTTGAAAGTTTAATTTTCAAGGCTTCAATTTGAAAATTTTAATGTTTTAATCTCAACATTTTTAATTTTTTAATTCAAATCGTTCTTAATTTGTAAATTAATTATTTTGAAATTATTCAATTTGAATAATTTTTCTGTTTGAAGACCTCGAAATAAAAATTTTGCCATTTTAATTGTTATTCATTTACAAATTTTTGAATTTGTACAATATGGATCGTTAGAGTTCGAAATTGTTCAATTTGAAAGTTTAATTTTCCAGGTATAAATTAAAAAAATGGTAATATTTAAATCTCTATTTAAATTTTTTAATTCAAATCGTTCATAATTTGAAAATGAAGTATTTCGAAATTGTTCCATTTGAATTATTTTTCTTTTCAAAGACCTTAAAATAAAAATTGTGCAATTTTAATTGTTCTTCATTTTGAAATTTTTTAATTTATTGAATATGGATCGTTTGAATTTGAAATGATTTAATTTTGAAAGTTTAATTTTCAAGGCTTGAATATAAAACTTTTAATTTTTCAATCTGAACATTTTTAATTTTTAAATTCAAATCGTTCATAATTTGTAAATTATTTTGGAATTGTTTAATTTCAATAATTTTTCTGTTTGAAGACCTCGAAATAAAAATTGTGCCATTTTCATTGTCCCTCATTTAGAAATTTTTGAGTTTGTACAATATGGATCGTTAGAATTCGTAATTGTTCAATTTTGAAAGTTTAAATTGCAAGGCATAATTTAAAAATTTATAATTTCTAAATCTCTACCTTTTAAATTGTTCAATTTCAATTATTTTTCTTTTCAAAGACCTCGAAATAAAAATTATGCAATTTTAATTGTTCATTTGAAATTTGTCTAATTTTTTAATTTGTAGAATATGGATCGTTTGAAATTGTTTAATTTTGAAAGATTCAGCATCAAGGCTTAAATTTGACAATTTTAATTTTTAAATCTCAACCTTTTTAATTTTTTAATTAAAGTCGTTCATAATTTGAAACTGAATTATTTTTTAATTGTTCGATTAGAATTATTTTTCTGTTTAAAGTCCTCGAAATAGAAATTGTTAAATTTTAAAGGCTTCTACTATGGAATTGTACAATTTTAATTAAAAATTTGGAAATTTTGTAATTTTGAAAGCTTCGAATTTGTACAGAATTGATGAGTTTGAAATTTTTCAATTTTGAATGTTTAATTATCAATTTTAAACACTTAAAATTTAGAATCGCATTAGATTCATTAGGTTGGGGATTCTTTTTTAAATTCTTCAATTGCTAAAGTGAGTTTTGAAAGTTTGAATTCATGAATTTAAATAATCGTGATATTTTCTTCTATTGGTCCTGATTTTTTTTCCAAGTTAATTCAGGAATTGCAACTTAAGTAAATTTAAGTTGTTCTTGCATCCAGGCTTTAAATTTGTTACATAACAGATTCTAATCCTGATTTGAATAACAAAAAAAGTGACAACTTTCATTTGTAGATAAACATCTAACATTTAAGGTTCCTCCACTATTGTGTCAACATTTGCGGTTTCAAGTTGATAATACCTAGGGTGTTTTAAATATGATTGAGTACTTTTTATTTAACAATATTTCCCTGGAAGTCGAGTTTTTATTTATTTTACAGACTTTTCTGGGCGCTAACAATTTATTTTAGTCGAATTCGTCTCCTTGAAATATATTCGTAATTTTTCAGTTGAAGCTGTTTAATCTTTAATAGCTGTGATTTGTTATTCGAATATTGTAGCGAATAAAAGACTCATTGTAGTCTTCCTCTATGCACGTTTTCTCATTAAAGTGTTTTTTGCTTTAGCAAATTTGCAGATTCATAAAAAAGATCAACTCTGAGAGTTGCGGTCCGAGTAGGAACAGAAAACGATATTTATTGGTTATACAATCTTGTCGTTTAGTGAAGTCTTTAAAAATCAATGTCGAGGAAATTGTTGAATAACACAGGTGATATGTTTTTAATAATTATGCCACTGTGATAAAAAAATATAATCTTTGGTTTAGCAAGTAAAATATATTTTAGTTCTAGCTTATTTCAAATTCTCTTTATTTTTGCGATTTCTGTAATTAAAAGTTAATTGCGTAAATTTATTATAGTTCTTTATTTTTTTAATCTATTTCGAAGATATTTTAAAATGAGTACTCTGGTTCTCTTGACATAATTTCTGTGTTATTCTGCGATGATACTAGTTTGTAATTTCGATCATTGTTCCAATACATTTTTATTTATTTTATACATCATTCATTTTTTGTCATAGTAAACGCAGATGGCAGTGTCTTTTGAATAGAGAAATCGATTTTTTTTTCAAAGGAAGGATCTTTTTATTTTTAGACTAGGGGAGACTAGCCAACAGTGGATAATGAACCTGCAGTAGATAATAATTAAAAATACGAATGTACGTAAAATAATTAACTTAATTAATAGTTAAGACACTATGTGTGTTAATAAATCAAAATAGGAATTAATTTTACGTATATTTGTGCTTTTAATGAATCATTATTTACTGTAGGTTGATTATCCACTATAGGGTGATCTCCCCTCTATGCAAAATATCTATCGAGATTTTTTTTTAATATAGTTTTATCATCTCGGTTCTGGGGCCATCTGCTTTTTACTATTTTCAACTATTCGTATATTGTATTATCAATTCGTGTGTGTCTGTAATCGAAAGTGAAATTCTTTTTTAAGAAAAGAAACACATACACAGTGAACTCGCATTTCAGCCCGATCAAAGTCGGGAAAATCAACACGTTTTTACAAGTTGAATATTTTATTCACAGCGTATAAAATAATCAAATCTCTTATTTCAGAATGAAAAGCAATAAACTATTTTTGATATAAAAAATGTCTTGTTATTTTAAAACCTCATTTAGTTAAGTTTTAGTTTTAAGTATTTTTTCCCAAGGAAACCAATTTTTTAATTTGGATGATGCAGTATGGAAGAGAAAAAATGAAAATGCATGAAAATCTTAGGATAATTTGAAAAGGCCACCATCTCACCTGCCCTAAAATATTGTCAATGAATAAAATCTGCATTTGTTAATAATTAATTGCTGGTTGGGACCATGTGGAACTGCTTGTCGACATTATTTACAAGTAATTTATTAATTTAATTCAGGGTTGCCCAACAAATATTTAATTCGGCAAAGAGTTAAACCTATACACTAGGGTGGACCGAAATACAAAATTTTTGAAAATCGAAAATGGCTAGTGTTGAAAAGTCTGCAATTTTTGATTTTGAGAAATTAAACAAATTTCCCTATAGATACGATAATTATGGTCATTTGTTTTTATCTTTTTTTTTTAATTTAAGTTTTTTATTAGCATTTGAGACCCAAAACTCTGCATAAAAAAATCACCATAATTTTCGTACGCATAGGGATTTTTTTTTCAAATCTCAAAATTCAAAAGGTTTGGCGTCGTTGTGATAGCGTAGAATAATTTTTATTTCAAAAAGTCATCAAGGATTTTTACTTATATTAAAACGTAGCAAATTGTAATCGTAATTCAGCAATTGTAAATTTTTTTAAATTTTGTATTTTTTATCTTTATAACGATTCATAAAATCGACGAAAATGGACCAAATGTTAATTTCTGCGAATTTTAAAGGAGCCTTTTTTTATAAAACAATTGTTATGGATTCAAATGTGTATTTAATTAATTCTCATGTAAAATTCTGTAAATGTAATATTTTTAAATCTTGTTTTTAATAAAAATTCTATTTTTTTTTAAATTTTCAACTGTTAAAAATGGAAGAAAATTTAATTTTTAACTGTTGAATTTTCAGTAGTTGAATTTTCAACAGTTAAATATTCAACTGTTGAAAATTCGATTTTCTGAAATTGAATTTTCCACAGTTGAGTCGCCGGATAGTAAAAGCTTACATGAAAGTTTATAATTTACAAAAATTGTATTTTTAAGTTTTGATATTTGAAAATTGAATTTTCAGCTATATAAAATTGAATATACAAGTATTGAAAATTTTATTTTTAATTTTCTTCAACTTTTAACATTTAAATTTTCAACAGCTGAAAATTCGACTGTTGAAAACTGAAGAAAATTAAACATTTAATTTTCAACTGTTGAACATTAAATTTTTAATTGTCTTCAGTTTTCAATTGTTGAGTTTTCAAAAGTTAAAAGCTGCACGGTGGAAAATTAAATTTTCTTCAATTTTCTACAGATGAAAGTTAAACTGTTGAAAATTGAAAAAAATTGACAATTGAATTTTCAACCGTTAAAAATGATTATGGTAAAGATTTGCCTGTTAAAAATGGAAGAAAATTGAATTTTCAATTCTTGAAAATTCAACAGTTGTATTTTTAAGTTTTGAAAATTCAATTGTTGAAATTGAAGAAAATTGAAAATTGTAAGGTTCAGCTATTTAAAATTTTATTTTTAATTTTCTTCAACGTTTAACACTTTAATTTATAACAGTTGAAAATTAAACTATTGAACATTTAATTTTTAATTGTTGAAAATTTAATTTTTAATTTACTTCAGTTGTCAAGAGTTGAATTTTCAACAGTTGAAAAATTGAATAGTTGAAAATTCAATTTTTTTAATTTTCAAAAAATCGAAGAAAATGGACAATTGAATTTTCAACAGTTAAGATTTAACTGTTGAATATATTGAAGAAAATTGAATGTTAAATTGTTGAAAATTGAATTTTTAACCGTCCCATTTTTAAC
Source organism: Andricus curvator (assembly GCA_932195095.1). Taxonomy (NCBI): domain Eukaryota; kingdom Metazoa; phylum Arthropoda; class Insecta; order Hymenoptera; family Cynipidae; genus Andricus; species Andricus curvator. The sequence goes on along the minus strand of CAKNYM010051193.1, from coordinate 70,822 downwards.
TGCTGAAAATTCAACTTTTGAAAATTCAATTCTTGGAAATTGTAGCAAATTATAAATTAAATTTTCTACTGTTGAATTTTTAATAACTGAAAATTAAATTTTCAGTAGTTAAAAATTAAATTTTAATCGATGAAAATTGAATTTTCTACTGTCCAATTTTTAACTGCTGAAAATTCAACTTTTGAAAATTCGGCTCTTGAAAATTGAAGCAAATTAAAAATTTAATTTTCAACAACTGCAAAATAAAATTTCAATTTTCTTTCATTTTCAGTAGTTCAAAATTGAGCGGTTCAAAATTCAATTTTCAATAGTTAAAAATTCAACTGTTAAAGATTTAAGTGTTGAAAATTGACAATTGAATTTTCTACAGTTAAAATTCAATTGTTGAATATATTGTTAAAAATTGCATTTTCAACCGTCCAATTTTTAACTGCTGAAAATTCAACTTTTGAAAATTCAACTCTTGCAAATTGAAGCAAATTATAATTTAAATCTTCAACTGTTGAATTATCAATTGAAAATTAAAATGTCAATATTCTTCAATTTTCAACAGTTAAAAATTGAATTTTTAATTGTTGAAAATTCAGCTCTTGAAAATTGAAAAAAAATTAGAAAAGTAAATTTTCATCTATTGAATTTTTAAAAACTGAAAATTAAAATGTTCTTTTTCAATAGTTAAAAGTTGAATTTTTAATTGTTGGAAATTGAATTTTCAACTGTCCAATTTTTAACTGCTGAAAATTAAACTTTTGAAAATTCAGCTCTTCAAAATTGAAGCAAATCAAAAATTACATTTTTAACTGTTGAATTTTTAACAACTGAAAAATAAAAGTTCAATTTTCTTTAATTTTCATCAGTTCAAAATTGAACGGTTGAAAATTCAATTTTCAATTGCTGAAAATTCAACTACGGAAAATTCAGCTCTTGAAAATTGAAAAAAAATGAAAAAGTAAATTTTTAACAACTGAAAATTAAATTTTCAATTTTCAATAGTTAAAAATTGAATTTTTAATTGTTGAAAATTGACTTTTCAACCGTCCAATTCTTAACTGATGAAAATTTAACTTTTGAAAATTCGGCTCTTGAAAATTGAAGCAAATTAAAAATTCAATTTTCATCAACTGAAAAATAAAATTTCAATTTTATTTCATTTTCAGTAGTTCAAAACTGAACGGTTGAAAATTCAATTTTCAATAGTTAAAAATTCAACTGTTGAAATTGAAGAAAATTGACAATTGAATTTTCTACAGTTAAGATTCAACTGTTGAATATATTATCTATTGTTAAAAATTGAATTTTCAAACGTTCAATTTTTAACTGCTGAAAATTCATCTATTGAAAATTCAGCTCTTGAAAATTGAAAAAAAAATTTTCAATAGTTAAAAATTGAATTTTTAATTGTTGAAAATTGAAATTTCAACCTCCATTTTTAACTGCTGAAAATTCAACTCTTGAAAATTGAAGCAAATTATAATTTAAATCTTCAACTTTTGAATTTTCAATCGAAAATTAAAATGTCAATTTTCTTCAATTTTCAACAGTTAAAAATTGAATTTTTAATTGTTGAAAATTGAATTTTCAACCGTCCAATTTTCAACTGCTGAAAATTCAACTTTTGAAAATTCAGCTCTTCAAAATTGAAGCAAATCAAAACTTAACTTTTTAACTGTTGAATTTTCAGCAGCTGAAAAATAAAAGTTCAATTTTCTTTAATTTTCATCAGTTCAAAATTGAACGGTTGAAAATTCAATTTTCAAATGTTAAAAATTCAACGATGAAGATTTAACTTTTGAAAATTGAAGAAAATCGAATTTTCAACAGTTAAGATTAAACTGTTGAATATATTGTTGAAAATTGAATTTTCAACTATCCAATTTTTAATTGCTGAAAAGATAAATTTCCGAATGTTGAATTTTTAACAACTGAAAATTAAATTTTCAATTTTCAATAGTTAAAAATTGAATTTTTAATTGTTGAAAATTTAATTTTCTGCAGTCAAGATTCAACTGTTGAATATATTGTTGAAAATTTAATTTTCAAACATCCACTTTTTAACTGCTGAATATACAACTATTGAAAATCGAAAAAAAAATTTAAAAAGTAAATTTTCAACTGTTGTATTTTTAACAACTGAAAATTAAAATTTCCTTTTTCAATATTTAAAAATTGAATTTTTAATTGTTGAAAATTGAATTCTTAATTGTTGAAAATTGAATTTTCAACCGTCCAGTTTTAACTGCTGAAAATTCAACTTTTGAAAATTCAGCTCTTGAAAATTGAAGCAAACTAAAAATTAAATTTTCAACAGCTGAAAATTAAAATTTCAACTTTCTTCAATTTTCAATAGTTCAAAATTGAACGTTTGAAAATTCAATTTTCAACAGTTAAAAATTCAACTGTTAAAGATTTAACTGTTGAATATATTGAAGAAAATTGACATTTCAGCGTTTGACAGAGCGCAGAAATTTTTTGATTTTTGAGAATTTTTGAGAATCTTTAAAATTCTGTTTGGTTGAGTTTTATAAAAATTAAAATTATTTAAGAAACACATGTATTTACAAAAAATATTAACTGTTTTTCTAAAATAATTTTTTAATTAAACCCAACCAAAATTAAATAAACAATTTCAACCTGAACATTTTTTTTCTAAAGCACGCTTATATTTCTTCTTCAAAATTCGTAACATTTAACATCGGGTCTATTTTCGACGACTTTATAAATTATTTTTAAAATTGCTCTCACCCTAATTTATTCAAAATAAAGAAATTCATTTTATGCATATAAGGGGCCAACCATAAATTAAGTAACGCAATTTCTCACGAATCTCGCCCAAGATAGTGCTTTTTCCAATTTTTCCTTTAGTTTTCCTCCATAGATGAGCAAAATCCCTATTTTAATTATCGTAGGCTTCACAAACTTTTCCCTATTTCCATTTTTCTCGTTTTTCCGCTTAAATCAGAAATAAATTAATACAAGTTTATAAGAAAATCCAACTATTTTTGGTTGGAAGTTCTTTTTGGTTAAAAATCCAACTGTTTTCTTGAAAATTCGACTTTTTGAGTTGAAAATTCAACTATTGTGTTGAAAATTGACTTTTTTTATCGAAAATTCGTATTTTTGGGTTAAAAATGAAACTGTTTTGTAGTCGATTCGTTTTTTTGGTTCGAAAATTCATACTTAAAATCTTCTTTGGAAAATCTATGGTGAGGATTCAACTATTCTGTTTAAAATTCGTTTTTTTTTGTTAAAAATTAATTTCTTTAACTACAAATTTAACTATTCCATTTTTTAGTTTAAAACTGATCTTCTTAATTCATACTCAATTATTTGTTTGAATATTAATGTATTTTTTAGAAAATTGGGTAGAAAGTTCAGTTATTTTGTTAAAAATTCGTCATTTTTGGTCGAATTCAACAGTGTTTTATTTTTAATTAATTTTTTTTTTAATATCAAATATTACGTTTTTCGTTGAAAATTCATAATTTTAGTTGAAAATTCGTCTTTTTGGGTTAAAAATTAAACTTTCAGTCGAAAATTCAACTATTCTGTTTTAAATTAAATTTTTTTGTTGAACTTCCTATATTTTCGGGTTGAAAATTCAACTGTTTTGTACAAAATTCGCCTTTGGCTTGAAAATTCAACAATTTGGTTAAAATCTTTTTCCTTCTTGACTGAAAAATCTTTCTTGGTTGAAAATTAATTTTTTAAATTGACAATTTAACTGTTCAATTTTTAGTTGAAAATTGAACTTTTTAGTTGAAAATTGGTCTCTTTTGGTAAAATTGCATTGTTTTTTTTATTTAAAATGAAAATGTTTTTTGGTAGAAATATCAACTATTACATTTCTCGATCCAAATTCATTTTTTGACTAGGGATTAATTATTTTATTTGAAAATTCATCTCTTTGGCTGAAAATTAAACTATTTTGTTGAAAATTCATTTTTTTATGAAAATTATTTTTTTTTTAATGAGACTTTAAGTATTCCATTTTTTGTTTACATTTTTTTTTTATTTCAAAATTTAACTATATATAAAACTATATATAAAATTTAACTAATGGTTCGTCTTTTTTATAGAAAGTAAATAAATTTTTAACTGCTACTCTAACTATTCTATTTGGTTAAAAATGTATCTTTTTTAGTTGAAAATTTAACTATTTGTTTGATAATTCGTCTTTTTTGTTGAAAACAAAATTTGCTAGAAATGAATTTTTTTGGTTGAAAATTCATCATTTATTTGAAAATTCATCTCTGTCTGAAAATTTGTTTTTTGTTGTTGAAAATTAATGTTTTTTAACGGTAAATTTAACTATTCCACTTGGGATTAAAAAGGAATCTTTTTTAGTTAAAAATTAAATTGTCTGGTATAAAATGTGTCTTTTTGGTAGAAAATTAATCTTTTCAGTTGAAAATTTAACTATTTAGTTGAAAATTCTTTTTTTTTGTTTTGTTAAAAATTAATTATTTTTTTAACTGAAAATTTAACTATTCTATTTTTGATTAAAAAGTGGTAATTTTTGTTGAAAATTCAACTCTTCGGTTGAAAATTCGTTTTTTTATTACGAATTAATTTTTGTGCCTGAAAATTTAACAATCCCATTTTCGATTGAAAATTGATATTTTTTAGTTGAAAATTCAACTACATATTTGATTACAAATTCGTTTATTTTCTTGAAAATTCGTTTTTTTTATTGCAAATTAAGTTTTGTAAATGAAAATTTAAATATCCCAGTTTTGATTGAAAATTCGTCTTTTTTAGTTGAAAATTCTACAATTTCATTGAAAATTCATCTATTTTGTTGAAATATCATCTTTTTTTGGGGAAAATTTATTCCTTTGGTTGAAAAAATGTCAACTGTTTTTGATTTTAAATTAAATTATTTTTTGGTGGGAATATGAACTATTAGATTTCTGGTTGAGAATTCAACTATTTGGTTAAAAATTCATATTTGTATTGAAGATTTATCATTTTTGTTGAAAATTTATCTCCTTGATTGCAAATTTAACTAGTTTGTAGAAAATTCCCTTTTTTATTGAAAATTCATCTTTTTTATCAAAAAATTTAATGTATTATATGAAAGTTCGTTTTTTTTGTTGAAAATTACTTTTGTTAATTGAAAATCTAAATATTCCATTTTTGGTTGAAAACTTATCTGTTTTGGTTAACGATTAATCTATTTTGTTGAAAATTGGTCTTTTTTAGTAGATTTCAACTGATTTTTGTTTTAAAATTAAAATATTTTTTAGTGGAAATATCAACTATTACATTTTTTGTTGAAAATTCAACTTATTTGGTTAAATATTCAACTACTTGGTTGAAATTTTTTTGTTTATTGAATATTTATCATTTTGATTAAAAATTAGTTAAAAGTTCAACTATTTGGTTGAAAAATCATGTATTTTGTTGAAAATTCGTCTTTTTGGTGGAAAATTTATTTCCATGGTTAAAAAATAATCTGCTTGGGTGATGATTAAACTATTTTTTTGAAAATTGGTACTTTTTGTTTAAATTTAACCGTTTTTAGTTTAAAAAATAAAAGTATTTTTTTTGGTAGAAATATCAACTATTACATTTTTGGCTGTGAATTCATCTGTTTTGGTTACAAATTTAACTACACGGTTAAAAAATCATTTTTTGGTAGAAAATTAATATTCTTGGTTTAAAATTCATCTTTTTTGGGTAAAAGTTCAACAATTTTGTTAAAAATTTATTTTTTTTGGTTAAAGATTCATTTTATTTTTTAGTTGAAAATTCATCTCTTTGGTTGAAAACTGAACTGCTTTGTTGAAAATTAGTTTTTGTTTTTTGGAAAATTGATTTTTTTTAAATTAAAAATGTAACTTCCATTTTTGGTTGAAAATTGAT
>CAKNYM010051193.1:8842-21113 GCA_932195095.1 Andricus curvator | reverse complement strand
TTTTTTTTTACTAAATTGTTGAAATTTCAGGTCGAAAAGATAAATTTTCAACAAAAAAGATAATTCTCAACCAAAAAGTTCAATTTTTAACCAAAAAGTAAATTTTTTTATCAAACTGTTATAATTTCTGTTACATTTTCAACCAAATAGTTTAATTTTCTACCAAATTGTGGAATTTTCAACCAAATAGTACATTTTTTTACCAAAATGTTATAATTTCTGTTTAGACTTAAACCAAAAAATTGAATTTTTTACCAAACTGTAGAAATTTTTAACCAAAAGAAGGAATTTTCTGCAAAACAATTGAAGTTTTCAACCAAAAATAAGAATTTTCGACAAAAGCTTTAAATTTCAAACAAATAGTTTAATTTTCTACCAAATTGTGGAATTGTCAAGCAAAAAAAAAGAATTTTCTACAAAAATAGTTTAATTTTTAATAAAAAAAAACAAATTGTTAAAATTTCAAGCAAAAAAGTTAATGTTCAACCAAACCGTGAATTTTCAACCAAATAGTTTGTTTTTTTACCAAACTCTTATAATTTAATTTGAATTTTCAACCAAGTAGTTTAATTTTCTACCTAATTGTGGAATTTCCAACCAAATAGTGAATGTTTTACCCAACTATTATAACTTTTATTAAATTTTAAACCAAAATATTACATTTTTCACCAAACTGTTGAAATTTCTAACCAAAAGGAGGAATTTTCTGCAAAACAATTGAGGTTTTAACCAGAAAATAAGAATTTTTAACAAAAGCTTTAAATTGCAAACCAATAGTTTAATGTTCTATCAAATTGTGGAATCTTAAAGCCAAAAAATGTTAATTTTCTACCAAAATAGTTGAATTTTCAACAACAAAACAATGAGTTTGTACAAATGTTATTTTTTAACCAAACAGTTGAATATTCAACCAAATAGTAATTTTGTTTACCAAACTTATAATTTCTGTTAAATTTTCAAACAAATAGTTTAATTTTCTACCAAATTGTGGATTTTTCAAGCCAAAAAGACGAATGTTCTATAAACCAGATGAATTTTTTAAGTGAAAATATGAATTTTCAACAAAAAAGTTAATTTTCAACCAAATAGTTAATTTTGTACAAATCTGTTAAAATTTTTAGACAAAAAGATGAATTTTCTACATAACCGTTGAATTTTCAACTAAAAAGTTAATTTTCAACCAAACACTTGAATTTTCAACCAAAATATTGAATTTGTTGTCAAACTGTTAACATTTTTAACCTAAAGGAGGAATTTTCTGCAAAACAGTTGAATTTTCAATTAGAAAATAAGAATTTTCAACAAAATCTTCAAATTTCAAACGAATAGTTTACTGCTCTACCAAATTGTCGAATTTTTAAGCCAAAAAAATGAATTTTCTACCAAAATAATTGAATTTTCAACAAAAAAGTATGAGTTTTTAACAAAAAAGTTAATTTTCAACCAAACAGTTGAATTTTCAACCAAGCAGTAATTTTTTTTTTAACAAACTGTTATAATTTCTAACCAAAAAGACGAATTTTCTGTAATACATTCATATTTTCAACCCGAAAACAAGAATTTAAAAAAAAACTTTAAGTTTGAAACATATAGGTGAGTTTTCTTTCAAACAGTTTAATTTTCTACTAAATTGTGGAATTATCACGCCAAAAAGATTAATTTTCTTTAAAACAGTTGAATTTTCAATCCGAAAATATGAATTTTTAACAAAAAAGTTAATTTTGAAACTGTTGAATTTTTAGACAAACATTTCAATATTTACAAAAATTTTTAAATTAATGTCCAAAAAGATTAATTTTTTGCAAAACAGTTGAATTCTTAGACAAAAAATATGATTTTTCAACAAAAACTTGAAATTTCAAACAAATAGTTTAATTTTCTACCAAAAAATTTGAATTTCCAACAAAAAAGAATGAGTTTTCAAAAAAATGTTAATTTATAACCAAACAGTTGATTTTTCAACTCGAAAATAAGAATTTTCAACAAAAACTTAAAATTTGAAACATAAAGGTGAGTTTTCTACCAAATAGTTTAATTTTCTACCAGATTGTAGAATCATCACGCCAAAAAGATGAATTTTCTACATAACAGTTGAATTTTCAATCCGAAAATATGATTTTTTAACAAACAAGTTCATTTTCGAACAAACTGTTGCATTTTTAGACAAATAGTTCAATATTTACGAAATTTTTGAAATTTCTGGCCAAAAAGATTATTTTTTTTTGCAAAACAGTTGAATTTTTAAACAAACAATATGAATTTTCAACAAACACTTTAAATTTCCAATAAATATTTAACTTTCTACCAAATAGTTTAGTTTTCTACAAAATTGTGGAATTTTCAAGTCGAAAAAACGAATTTTCCACAAAACAATTTAATTTTCAATCCGAAAATATGAATTTCCATGAAAAAAAGTCATAATGCCCGTACAAAATTTAATAATTCTTAAAAAGCATCTAAAACTGTAAGTTTTAAAATATTATTATTATTAATATTATTATTAACGGCCATACCACGCTGAAAAACCCAGTTCTCGTCAGATCACTGAAGTTAAGCAGCGTTGGACGCGGTTAGTACTTGGATGGGGGTGACCATTCAAGAATACTGACATGAGTGCTGTTGGCACATCGTGGGTGTAGTGAGCCCCCACTTGTAGTTATTTACTATAGTAGTCGTGCGCGCGCCAAGGCGCGCGCCTACTAATTTTTGTTATGAAAAAGAATAAACCAAATACTTATTTTTTCTATGTTATTTATATTTAATTAATGTTACAAAATCTTCGTAAAAAATAATTAGAAGGCACTACAGGATGATGTTGAAGCTAAAGGAGTAATGGATTTCTCATAATTTATTTGTAGGTAAATTCTGTCACCGTTATCATCTTGAAAAAATTGTGAATATAATTATAATTCAATTTATTATAATCGGCTCTTAAATTTGTTTAACACTTAACTTATTTATAAATTATATTGGCGTAATACATTTTTTATTTTATCAATTAAAAGAAATGTTATTTATAAAATAAATTGTGAATTATTCGTTTTAACATGTATATGAGCATATAAATTTCAAATTGATAAATACTGCGAATAATATTAATTTTCATTATTATATAAGCTTTACATAGTTTAAAAAAATGAATGATACATAGAATAGTGGCAGTAATTACCAATCTTTCAGTTTTCAAGAAATATGATAACAAATTTTAAAATTGTCTATTTGCTCCGCAATTATTGCTGTTTATACTCTATAGTAATCCATTCGCCACTAATATTTTATTATGCATTAAGAGATGTGGTGAATTTTTTTCATGAAAATTTAATTTTCTAATTTTTATCATAAATGATGCACGTTATTACGAAAAAGTAAAATGTATTTTAGTATAACTTTTTTATACATGAACATTTTTGTGTGAACATTTTTATCGTATCTGTTGTTTACGTCAAAATGATTAAATTCTTTTATTATAAGAAGAAAATTATCCTGTCGATAGAACTTTCCAGGCCTTTATAAACGTTACAGTATCTTTCTTATTAAAAACTAAATTAAACAAAAACTTTTCAAACAATATATTTTTTTTCCTTCTGCGAAAATCTGTCAATTTTTTATTCTTCAAAAAATCTATAGTGGTTGATAAATTCGTGTTTTTAATTGGAAAATAGTGTCTTTAGTGTCTTTTTTTCAAAATAGTAGCAAAACAGCGTCATCGCTTGAAAAAAGTGTCAAATAGTGTCAATAGTGTGTTTTGAGCCCGAGGCCTGAATTTGTAGTTTATTATTCTAAGGGCGGCTACAGTCTAATTTATTTAAGAATAGTGACCTATTCAAACCGAAAAAAGCAGAGAAATTGCCCTACAAAAAACGTCGGATTGAAAATAATTCGAAAGTATTGTATTTTGAATGCGAAGTTGTCTAAAAGCAGATGTCCAGAGAATATCTCGGGAGTGCGCAGCAATAATTTTTAATTCGACGTTTTTTGCAGCAAGACTCATTTCTAATCCAAAAAGTGACTTAAAGTAAATATGTGCATCAATAGTGTGACTGATGTTCTTTTGGATTTGAAAGCATTTCGAAAAATTCAATTCATAAAACTTCAAAGAATTAAAGTTAAAATTTCAAACATGGAAATAAATTGGAAAAAATTTAAAACTCCAACAAATGTAATTGATTTTAGTAATTTTAAAATGATTTTGGAAAAATACAAGGGAATTCAAAAGAATTTTATTGAATGTTGAAGAATTCAAAATGAGGTTAAAACACTTCAAGACGAATTAAACACAAACTGAAAAAAATATCCATTGAACAGAATAGAATCATTGATTTAATTCAAAAGAATTCAGGTAAATCAACAAAATTCGAAAGACATAATAAAATAATTCTGAATGAATGAGTAACAATTCAGGGTGAATTCAAATAAATTGCAAAACATATTTGAAAATCTCTACAAATCTGTGAAAACCTAAAAAACCCCTCACTTCTTGTTAATGAATTTCTTAAAGTACAGTGAAATATTATAAAATCCCGTGAAATTATATGAAATTTTAAAGTATTTTCTTGAATCCTGGAAAATTTTTGAAAATACCTTGGGAGCTTTTAAAATCCATTAAAATCATTGAAATCATCGGAAATCGCATAAAATTCATTTAAATATTCTAAAATATATTGAAACCTCGCAAGTCCTATGAAATAGTTTCATATATTCCAAAGTTGTAAACAAATTCTTTAAACTCTCAGAAAAATTTGTTCATTCCTCTTAAAGTCATTCAAAGCCTTTAAAATTCCATAAAAAATTAATAATACCTTGAAAGTGCATTAAAGTCTTTAAAAATAGTTTATAATATTTTAAATCATTTCAAATCCTATTAGGTTACCGAAATAAATTCAAAATTGCTTGAAATCTTTTGATATACCCTAAAACCTGGCATAGGTCCTATTAAATCGATCTATATTTTCGAAATTTTAGAAAACTCTTCGATACAATACCCCATGCAAATTTTGTCAAATCTCTTGAAAATGCTTTAGAATCTTTTTAAATACTCTAAAATATTTCAAATCCTCTGAAACCAATTGAACATTCCTTAGAATCTTTTGAAATACTGTTAAAGTTATCAAATCCTTTCAAACCTTTGGAAATCAATTGAAACATTTTAAAGCTCTTGAAAATGCTTTAGATCTTCTAAAATACCATAAAATAATTCAAATCCTATGAGTAACATTAAATTACTGAAATCAATTCAAAAATTCATGGGATCTTTCAAAATACCCTAAGATATTTAAAATCCTTCACAATATTTTAGAACTCCTTGAAATTTTTTTAACTCTTCAAAATCCCTTGCAATTTTTAATAGCACCATAAATTATTTCCAATCCTTTGAAACTCTTTCAAATTATTGAAATCCTTTAAATCTGTAAAAATCACTTGAAACTTTTTAAAGCTTACGAAAATGTCTTGACATATTTTAAAATACTCTTAAAGTTCTCAAATCCTTTACCATTTTTTTAAATTCCTCAAAATTATTGAAATCTCTTGGAAATGCTTTGGAGTCTGTTAAAATATCCTAAAATATTTCAACCCCTTTAAAATCTTTTGGCATTCATTGAAATTATTGACATCTCTTTCAAATGCTTTGGATTCTTTTCAAATGCCCTAAAATATTCCCAGTCTTTTTTTTTAATTCCTTCAAATTATCAAAATAAATAAAAAATTCTTCGGAATCTACTGAAATTATTTGAAATATTTTCCCACAATATATCAATTTTAAATCTTTTAGAATCAATTGAAATTTTTTAAATCCTCTGAAATCCTATTAAGTTAGTGAAATCAATTAAAAATTCTTTAAAATATTTTATAATAAGTCAAAATATTCCAAATCCTTTGAAATCTTTTGAAATTCCTTGCAATTGTTTGAAGATCTTGAAAATTCCTTTTGGATAAAAAAATACCTTATAGTCTTTGAACTTATTCTTTAAAATCCCTTCAAATTATCAAAATCAATTTCTTAAAGTATCGGTGTTTTTTTAATAGCAGTGCTCATTGAGAGCTTAAAAATTGTTAATTTGAATATCTTCTTAAATTATAAAATGTTTGATCTGTAGACATACACAGATCTCTGACATACTTCTATTCAAACCGAAAAAAAAAAATTATTCGAATGTGTCACTATAAGGAAATGGAGATTTCAATCCTATAGGTAAAGTAGAACTGAAACGTACACGAGTTTCACAAATGATATTTAATATGATAAATATAATTAAATCATGATAGAAATCACAGTTACAGAGCGTAAAAATGATTAATTTGAAAATTTATTGTTTGCGTAAACAGTTTAAAAACAGACTACCATCACAATTGAGGTTATGGTTCATTACTTCTTTTACAGACTTTACCGTGCAACTGTTGGCAACACTGAGCCGCGCATTACCAAATACGAAAAAACACATGACGTATTATTATCGAACTCGAACTAAGTGATCCCGAAAAGACCACCTTGACATGCGCATGCTTCGATAGAATGGCGGTTATTGGTTCTAGTTCGCATCCTCATTGGGAATTCAAATACGGGCGCGTACTACAGCCAATCAACTATATTACAATTCAAACATGCGCATATAAAGGCGACTCAGCATCACTGATTTCAAATGCAGCACCACACACAGACACACACTACTGTTGAATATGAGCGGCCTACAGCAAGCAAACGTTACCACCGTGTTACTCTCGAAAATCGTCAGAATCGAAAACGACAATATCGTTTAGAGATTTTATATTAAGGATAACTACAAGAAAAAACCTAGAAACACTACCCGAATCGGGTAGTGTCACGCCTACCCTGAAAGGGAAATGGTTTAATGGTATATATTATTATTATTTGACAACACTAACATAAAAAATGTCATTTTCACGGTTAAAAATTGAAGAATTTGAAAGTGTGAGCCTTTAATTTTTAATAATTCTAAAAACGTTAAAAATTGTATGATTTCGAATTGCAAGCTTTAAAAATGAATGTATTCCTGAATTATGATCTTGAAACTAAGTGATTAAAAATTAATCATTTTCAAATTTTTCATCAAGTTTTTTAAAATTCCTTCATTTTAATCTAAAGAGCAAACGTGAGATTATTATTGTTAATTTTTTGATATAAAAAAATGTTTTTCAACCGTCACCTTGAATTAGTGCCGGAACTTTCGGTTTGAAAATATCTCTGTAGAATGTTTCCATTGATGGTTCTTCATAATGAGGCACTGCCAAAAATTCAGGAAATAATTCCGTGCAAATATCTGCTTCGTCAATTTCTATCAATTTGCTGGCATCATCTTGCGATTCATTTTCTGTGCGACAAACTCAAAAAATTAGTACAAGTTAATTTAAGTCTTAACAGATTCTCGAAACAAAATATTTTTTAATTTTGTAAAAAAAAAATGTTTTGAAAAAAAAGTTTGAAAACAAATTTTTGAAAAATAAAAATTTGTTGAAAAAAATTCTTTGAAGATAAATTTGTTGAAAAAAAATTTTTTTTCTTGTTTTAAGATTCTGTGAAGTCTAAAAACAAAAAAAAATACTTGTAAAAAATATTTTTTAATTAAAGTCACAACAGAATCGTAAAACAAAATATTTTTCAATTTTGTAAAAAAATGTTTTGAAAAAAAAAGTTTGTAAACAAATGTTTGAAAATTTTTTTTAACAAAACGGTGTGGAAAAAAAATTTGTTGAATAAAACATTTTTGAAATTTTTTTTTTATTAAAGTATAGTGAATTAAAAATTAATCTTATTATCTAAAATTCTGATAAAAATCTAATAAATTATGATCTTAAAATCTAAAAAATATTTTGTTTTAAGATTCTGCTAAGACTTCAATTGAAGAATATTTTTTTTTTTTATTTTTCTTTACAAAATTGAAAAATATCTTGTTTTAAGATTCTGTTCAGTCTTGAAACAAAATATTTTCTAATTTAGTACAGAAAATGTTTTGAAAAAAAGTTTCAAAAACAAATTATTGAAAAAAAAATTTCTTGAAATAAAATTTTTGAAAAAAAAATCTGTTGAAACAAATTTTTATACTTGTTTTAAGATTCTGTTGTCTTAAAACAAAAAAAATTGTTTGAAAAAATATTTTTTAATCAAAGTCTCAACAGAATCTTGAAACAAAATATTTTTCAATTTTGTAAACAAAATGTTTAAAAAAAAAAGTTTGGAAACAAATATTTGAAAAAAAAATTTGTTGGAAAAAAATTTTCTGAAACAAATTTTTTTATTAAAGTATCAAAAGAATATTAAAACTTAATCTTATTATCTAAAATTCTAGTAAAAATCTAATAAATTCTAAATCTAATAAATTATGATTTTAATATCTAAAAAATATTTTGTTTTAAGATTCTGCTAAGACTTCAATTGAAGAATATATTTTTTTAAATTTTCTTTACAAAATTAAAAAATATCTTGTTTTAAGATTCTGTTCAGTCTTGAAACAAAATATTTTTTAATTTTGTACAGAAAATGTTTGGTAAACAAGTTTTAAAAACAAATTATTGAAAAAAATGTCTTGAAATAAAATTTTTGAAAAAAAAATCTGTTGAAACAAATTTTTATTCTTGTTTTAAGATTCTGTTGTTTTAAAACAAAAAAAATTGTTTGAAAAAATATTTTTTAATCAAAGTCTCAACAGAATCTTAAAACAAAATATTTTTCAATTTTGTAAACAAAATTAAAAAAAAAAGTTTGGAAACAAATATTTGAAAACAAAAAATTTTTGAAAAAAAATTTGTTGAAAAAAAAATTGTTGAAATAAATTTTTTAATTAGTCTCAAAAAAATCTTAAAACAAAATATTTTTCAATTTTGCCAAAAAAATGTTTTGAAAAAAATAGTTTGGAAAAAATAGTAAAAATCTAATAAATTATGATCTTAAAATCTAAAAAATATTTTGTTTTAAGATTCTGCTAAGACTTCAATTGAAGAATATATTTTTTTAAATTTTCTTTACAAAATTAAAAAATATCTTGTTTTAAGATTCTGTTAAGTCTTGAAATAAAATATTTTTTAATGTTGTAAAGAAAATGTTTTGAAAAAAAGTTTCAAAAACAAATTAATAAAAAAAATTTTCTTGAAAGAAAATTAAAAAAGAAAAATCTGTTGAAAATTTTTTTTTTTCTTGTTTTAAGATTCTGTCGTTTTAAAACAAACAAAAATTGTTTGAAAAAATATTTTTAAATTAAAGTCTCAACAGAATCTTAAAACAAAATATTTTTCAATTTTATAAAAAAACATGTTTTAAAAAAAAAGTTTGGAACAAAATTTATGAAAAAAAATTTGTTGAAACAAAATTTTTTGAAACAAATTTTTTTATTAAAGTATCAACAGAATATTAAAACTTAATCTTATTATCTAAAATTCTAGTAAAAATCTAATAAATTCTAAATCTAATAAATTATGATCTTAAAATTTAAAAAATATTTTGTTTTAAGATTCTGCTAAGACTTCAATTAAAGAATATATTTTTTTAAATTTTCTTTACAAAATTAAAAAATATCTTGTTTTAAGATTGTGTTAAGCCTTGAAATAAAATATTTTTTAATTTTGTAAAGAAAATGTTTTGAAAAAAAGTTTCAAAAACAAATTAATAAAAAAAAATTTCTTGAAAGAAAATTAAAAAAGAAAAATTCGTTTGAAAATTTTTTTTTCTTGTTTTAAGATTCTGTCGTTTTAAAACAAAAAAAAATTGTTTGAAAAAAATATTTTTTAATTTTGTAAAGAAAATGTTTTGAAAAAAAGTTTTAAAAAAAATTAATGAAAACAAATTTGTTGAAAGAAAATTTTTGCAAAAAAATTGATAAAAAAAAATTGTGGAAAAAAAAATTTTGCGAAAAAAAGTTTTGAAAAAAAATTGCTTGAACAAAAATTCTTTGAAAACAAAAATTTGTTGAAAAAATTTTGGCGCTTATGCCCTATTGCTGTGCCAAATGTTGGCGCTTATGCGGTTTTGTGCGACGGACGGACGGACAGACACCCTACCGAAACTATAAAAGTATCAGCCCGGGGCTACGAAACCCTAAAAATTAATAATTAAGGGTCTCGCGAAACTAGAAAAGCAGGAAAAGCCTAAGAAAAAGGTAGAGGAGTTGGAAAGTAGGATGGAAAATATAGAAAGCTCAAATGGAGGGTTGGGAGGGCGGAAGATCGGGAATGAGGATAAAGAAAGGCTGAGAAAAATTAAGAGAAGAATAGAAAGGAAGGAGAGAGAGAAAAGGAGGAAGAATATAGTGACAAAGGGTCTAAGATTAGAGGAAAAGGAACTGAAGGAAGAAGTCGAAGAAGTGCTAAAAGGTATAGATGCTAAGGTAAAGATAGAGAAAGTACAAAGTATAGAAAAGGAAGCGCGGAGAGGTACTGATGAAACAAAAGAAATGGGAACATAGGAGGGAAGTGATGACATAGAAGAGGATGTTATATGGAAGCTCGGAGAGAATAGACGATGATTTTTCATGGGTAGAAAGGAATATGCTTTATAAGTTAAGGAAAATAGAGGAAGAGGAAAGAAATAAGGGAAAGAGAACGTGGGTTAAGTATGTGAGAATGTAGATAGAAGGTGTACGGTGAAATTGGGACGAAGGACGGGAAGAGTTAGTAAAAAAAGAGGTGTCGGGAAACTAGGAGAGAAAGGAAGTAGGTAAAGGTAAAGGAGGTAGGAAAATATAAGAAATAGTATTAAACAAAAAGAGACGAGAAACGAAAGAAAGGAATAATGGAAGATACGTTACTAGAATATAGCCGACTTGGAAAGAAAGGATAGGGAGTTTATGAGAAATTTGGCACAATAGGATGTGCCAGTAATGATGGAGACGTGGCTAGATATGAAGGGATGGGAAATACTAAGGGAAGGTTACCAAGAGATTACAAATGGCAGGTTCAAAATGCACAGAGGAATAAAAACGCAGAGCAATGGGAGGAATGGTGATAGAAGTAAGGAACGTATATATAACAGGGAGGGATAAATAAGAGGTAAAAGAACACAAAGAAGGATTAATAGCAGAAGAGGTAAAGATGGAAGGAGAGCGGTGGAAGATAGTGGAGGTTTGTGTGAACGGTGATATGCAAGAGAAACCAGAGAAGATGAGATAGCTGATGGAAGAAAATAATGAAGAGACCAGGCTTATAGTAGGAGGAGATTTTAATGCGAGAACAGGAGAAGGAGGAAGGGAATAGAGAGAAGAGACCGAGGAAGAAAATCCAAAGAGAAGAAACTAAATGAGGGAAAGAAATTTTTAAAGGGCTTGGAGGAGATGAGATGGTTTATCTTAAACGGAAATATAGAGAAGGATGAGGAAGGGGAAATACACGCTCAGGAGGTGAAATGGGAATGGCAATTGATTATGTGATAGCGGACGATGAGGTGAGAGAGTAGGTCAAGAAACTAGAGGTAGGGGATTATACATCAGGAATATGTCAGGTATATAAAAATTGTGGAGGGAAATGTAAACGATGAGATGGAAATGATAGGAGAAATAAAGAGTATTAGAGTACACAAGCAAAAAAGAAGTTCGTTAAGGAGATAGAAGTGGATGGGATGTGGAATGTAAAGAGAAGAAGAAAGAGAGGAAGGAATTAAGGAAATGGAAAAAAGGGAAAAATAGTGGAGCAGAATATAGGAGAAAAAAGGAGTATACTGAGTTGGGTGATCAAAAAAAAGAAGAGGAGAATAAAAGATTTGAGGAAGAGGCGGAGAAGGCTGGGACGGAAGAGGAGGTTTAGAAGGTAGTAAATAGAGAGAGAAAAAGGAAGAAAAGAGTAAACCAGGATATTGAGATGATAAAATGGAAAAATATTGTATGGAACTACTAGGAGGGGTAGAGAGGAAAGTTAGGAAAGGAGGAAAATATGGTAGGGAAACAGATGAGAGGACATAGCAACAGAAGAAATAGTCAAGGTGTTAGGAATAATGAGAGATAGGAAGGCACCGTGTAGATAAGATTCCAAATGAAGTCTAGAAAAATGGTGGGACAGAAGTAAAGGAATGGGCATGGATAATGTGAAACAGTGTATGGAGAGGAGAGAGGTGGCCAGAGTAATGGAAAGAAGGAGTAGTGGTACCCATAGTGAAGAAAGGCAAAGAGGAGGAGGTTAAAGGTTATAGGGGATTGGCGCTAATGCCAACATTCTATGCATGGGAAGGATGTAGGAGAGGAATAGAAGACAAAGGAATGTGGTAAAGATTCTAGGAGAGTATGGACTGGATGAGGAGAGGATGGAGAATGGAGGAGTTGGAAGGGGCTAGAGG
>CAKNYM010051192.1:325182-339163 GCA_932195095.1 Andricus curvator | reverse complement strand
CGTTATCATTTAGCTGGTTGGCCCGACCAGTGGCGCACAAAGTTGGAGCGACCGTCCGACGGTTGGCCCGACCGTGGGCCGACCGTCAATTCGCACGTGGGCCATAGCCTCATTATCATTCGATACTTATTCATACTGAGCCTAGTTTTTAGACAAATTGTTTTAAATTTATAGAAATAATTGGCAAATATCCAAAAATTCCCCTTAATTTCGTTCGGATCCCTGTTTTAAAGTAAAAATTATATAGTAATTAATTAATTTTAGTTTAATACTTTATAAATTATAGACATTTCTAAGGAAGTAGCGTGTAAAATTGATTAGTTTTTAATTCAAGAAGAAACGATTATGAAATAATGATATTCAACATCATGCTGTGTATAAGTGAATAAGTCAGGGAAAACCTGGAAATCAGGGAAAAGTCAGGTAATTTTATTGATCAGAGAAAGTCAGGGAAGAGTCATGGATTTTGAGAAAAGTCTTGCAAAAGTCAGAGAGTTTCTACAAGAAGCACTTTAGAGAACTCTGTCAAGGATAATAAATTTGAATTTTTAATTTGAAATTGTTTAATTCCATTTATAAATATTCGGAGTTAAAAATTCTCCAAGGGTAAAACTCTGGACTTTGAATATTAATGGTCAGGGAAGAATGAGGGAATTTTGCAAATTAAGTTTTTCTTCGTTGAAAATTCGACTATTTTTTGGAATTTTTTGTTTAAAAATTTACCTGTTTTAGACGCAATTATATTTTTTTTGGCTAAAAATGCAACTGTTTGGTTGAAATTAAATCTTCTTTTGTCGAGGATTCAACCATTTTGTTAAAAATTCGTCTTTTTCGGTTGAATTCAACTGTTTTTGATTCGAAATTAAAATTTTGTGGTTGAAATATTTACATATTTTTCAATTGAAATATCTCCTACTTGGGTAAAAGTTTAACTACTTTGTTAACCATTTGTCTTTTTGTTTAGAAAATTTATTATTCAAATTGAAAGTTCATCTCTTTTGTTGAAAATTGGACTATTTTGTTGAAAATTCGACAGTTTTGGTAGAAAATTAGTCTTCTGGGTCCAGAATGTGTTCTTTTGGTTTTAAAATTTATCTGTTTCAGTAGAAATCTCATCATTTTCAGTTAAAATATCATCTACTTTGTTGAAAATTCAATTATTTTCTTGAAAATTCAACTTTTTGCTTAAGTGTTTAACTATTTTGTGGAAAATATAGTTTTTTTTGTTGTTGAAATAAAAACTCTTACATTTTTTGTTTAGAATTTATTTTTTTTGTTGAAAATTCAATTATTCCGGTTAAATATTTAACTGTCTTCAAAACAATTCGTCTTTTAAGCTTCAAAAAACTATTTGGTTGAAAATGCAACTGTTTCTGGTTGAAGTTTCATCTTCTTTAATTAAAATTTCGACCATTTGGTTGAAAATTCATCTTCCTTGATTGAAAATAAACTTTTTTGTTGTAAACTGATCATACTGGGTTTAAAAGTAAACTGATTTCTACAAAATTCGATTGCTATGCTTGAAAATTTAACTATTTGATTGAAAATGCAACTGCTTTTGATTGAAGTTTAATCTTTTTCGTTTGAAAATTCGACTACATATTTGGTTGAATATTCATCTTTGTAGGTAGAAAATTCTAGTATTCGGTTGAAAATTTAATGATTTTGTTAACAATTTATCTGTGTAGGTAGAAAATTTAAGTATTTGGTTTAAAATTTAATTATTTTGTTGAAGACTCAAGTATTTTGTTAAAGTTGTTCTATATGTCAGTTTGGATTGAAAATTCATATTTTTTGTTGCAAATTCAACTGTCTTATAATAAATTCTATTATTTGGTTAAAAATTCAACTGTTTTTGGTTGAAGTTTAATCTTTTTCGTTTGAAAATTCGACCACTGAGTTCATAAATCATCTTTGTTGGTTAAAAATGGAACTATTTTGTAGAAAATTCATCCATTTTGCTAAAAAAGTTATATTTTTTGGTCGAAAATCCACCTTTTGTGTTGAAACTTCGTTCTTTTAGATTAATAATTCATCGTTTATGCTATACTTGTGGTATGGCTATTCGTACCCAAATTTCGGTACACGGTAGCTGCGGCCAAATTTGGTTTGAATTTTTGTGTTTGAAGATGACGAAATAAAATGTGTTCAATTTTGATGGCTTCCACTTTGTAATTGTACAATTTTAAATGTTTTCCATTTGTTGTTGTTTCATTTTGAAAGCTTTGAATTTGTACATTGTTGATGTTTCGAGTTTTTGAATTGAGTCTGAAATTGTTCCATTTTAAACACTTCAAATTTAGAATTGCTTTTCGCATCAGATTAGATAATACTGTGAATTTGAATATGTATATGACCGGTATAAGTTTTAGAAAACCGAATATGATCAGAAGTATTTTTCTGAGTCCTGAATGGCCACCCTAGAATATTTCTTATCCCACCAAAGATATTAAATATCTAACGAACTTTCTAAACCTTTTGAAAAGTTGACCTCAAGTCCTAAATAAAAGAAGTTTAGTAAATGTATCAACATTTTCGAATTCAAGGTAAACTTAGTCCCATTCTTCATGAAGCTAAAGAGGCAATTTCCGGTCAGCGATTTTCACCTCGAAACCACTTTACAAAAACTCCATTTTCCTAGATACAATATACCTATTCATTCAACCCCAGAAACCTTAAACTGTTTTGAATTTCTTTTAAAATAGGAAACCTGTGGAGGTTTTCTGATCAGTAATTGTAGAAACTCAGGTCTCGCGTGCTGAATACAGAATACGGAAGTAAGGGCAGGAAGGATAACAGGAAGGTGGACCTCGAAACGGGGGGTGGTCGCATTTTGTCACCAGCTCCTCCTTTAGAGAAAGCGGTTTTGACATTCCCGGAGGTGAGAAGAATACAAGTTCACTGACGACTGTCAGGTGTCACTAACAGATGTCTTCCGCCAGGGCGATGACCGCAAAGTGTTAAAATTCAAACACTTCCGAATTTCAGGATGAACCTTTACAACTCCAAAACCCTTCCAAGGTGAATTAATCTTTTTTTAATTAAAAATTTTTTTTTTTAATTAATCCAATCTTTCAAATCCAAGAGGTGAAACAGCTGAATGTTTCCCAGACTAAAGTTCATACTGCAGTCCTGATGAAGATACATAACAATTGCAGTTTGACGCAAGGGTCACCTTTGCGTTGCAGCGTAGAGGTAAATAAACTGTAGATGTTATGTTTCTTCGGGCGATTGTCTTTTCCTCCACGGCTACCAGTGTACCCTTCCCCTTCCAGTGTGCAATGACACTAACCCTCACTTGATTCGAAGTTGCTCCAGGCCCTCGATCTGAGGGCCTCGATCTTTCAACTGACCTATTTCTTCGCTATTTCCTCGCCTATTCCTCAATTAAAAATGCTAATAAGTCGACAAAATCTCTGTCATTTTTGCGAGTTTGAGAATATAATCACAAATCTAAATATACGTAGATTCTCAACAATTCCGATTAAAGATAAAATTTTCCTAAGCTCCCAATTACCATTACGTTATTGAGATGATTTAAATTGTTATCTTTTTTTTATTGGCAAAATTGTTGAAAATTTTAGAAAAAACCGCAACTTTCTAACATTATTAAAACATATATTTTAGTAAAAATAATAATAATTTAATAATAGCTGGGGGACTGTATTGAACCGCACAAATAAATTTCGTAGACATTTTCGATGTACATTGTTGGCTTTAGGGTCAGGTGAATTGAAAACAATTAAGTTGTTTCAAACGTTTCGGTACACAATGGTGGCCCTTATCAGCGATTTTTATTAAATCTGTGAAAAGTACATAATGTCTTGTAGGTGCGCAGTTTTACAATTGGATTATTCTTTGGTTAATATCTCAGTTGAGAAATTATATAAATTCTTTAATTAAAAATTTTAATTTTATTTAATTTTATTAGCTTGCGATTAGATTTTATAGCTTGCGATATTCTTTAAAAAAATTATTTTGAAGAAGTACAATTGATGAAAACACAATTACAATGTAGTAGAACAGTTTTTTAACAAATTCATAAACCAATTTTTTTAAAAGTAGTCAGAAAACATTGCAGATGAAGAAACATTGCAGACTATGAGAAATAAGTGTTGCGAGAGTTGAAACTGTAGAATCTGTATATGTTTGGCATTACATTCATCTCAAATTTATCCATAAAAAAGTTCATATTGTATATATTTATACTATATTAGATTAGACGTAATCTAATTTTGCGTATTCAAATGATTTTCTTGGGCATATTCATATTTTTGAAATAGGAATAGATATAAGTGGAAAGACAAAAGGATTATCTCCACCGAGAACCTATAGCATCGAGGGCCTGGAGCAATTTCGAATCCATTGAGGTGTAGTGTCGCTGCACGCTGGAAGGAGAAAGGTACACAGTAGGGCGTATCGAAAAAAAAAGTTGTTTGCGAAAAGTTCTACTAGCAATGAAAACTTTCGTTTGGGAGTCAAAAACACTCCCCTAAAGTTTCATAAAAAAAAAAAATCCTTCTGTCTCCGCATCGTAGATATAGCTAAAAATCACAAAAAACGAAGCACTTCTTAAAATTTGAACAGCAAAAAATTTTTGTTTGAGATTTGAATTATCAATAAAAATAGTTCAAAGCAAGTCGATTTTTACCTGTATAGCGATAATTCCATTTAAATATTTGATACCCTCCCTAATTGACTTTGAAGTTTCGAAAAATCGACAAAAGTCGACCTTTTCGCTATTTTCTTAGATTCATGGTAAATTTCTCGACTATTTGACCATATAATGTGTGATACACGTTAATCAGAATGTATTTGCAGTATGTTGCAACAATAATATATACATTTGAAAACATTTTTATCTTATTTAGACACCGAAAATTAATTTTATTGTAAAATAAAGAGCAATATATCGCTTTTAGATATTTTCTTGTAATCTAAAATCAATAAAAATGATTTTAATATCGACATTCTGCATATATCATTGGTGTAACATATTGAAAATACATTATTCTTAACGTATATCAGACATTTCGTGGTCAAATAGTCGAAAAAATTGCCGTAACTCTAAGAAAATAGCGAAAAAGTCGATTTTTTTTGATATTTTGAAATTTCAAGGTCACTTAGGTAGGGTAAAAAATATTTGAATCATTTTTTGCTATTTAGGTACAAATTCACTTCCTTCGAACTATTTTTTCTGATAATTTATATACCGAAAATTAATTTTATTGTCAAATAAAGAGCAATATAATCACTTTTAAATATTTTTTTGTAATTCAAAGTCAATAAAAATTATTTTAATGTCAACATTTTTTATATATTATTGTTGCACAATATTGAAAATACATTCTCATTAACGGATATCACATATTATATGGTCAAATAGTCGAGAAATTTACCATGAATATAAGAAAACAGCGAAAAAGTCGACTTTTTTCGATTTTTTGAAACTTCAATGTCAATTAAGGAGGGTAAAAAATATTTTAATGGAATTATCGCTATACGGGTATAAATCGACTTGCTTTGAACTATCTTTATTGGTAATTTATATCTGAAAAAAAAAAATTTTTGCTGTTCAAAATTGAAGAAGTGCTTCGTTTTTTGTGATTTTTAAGCTATATCTACGATGCGGAGACAGAAGGAATTTTTTTTATGAAACTTTAGGGGAGTGTTTTTGACTCCCAAAAGAAAGTTTTTATTGCTATTAGAACTTCGCGCAAACAACTTTTTTTCGATACGCCCTAGTACACAGGTATCTGTGGAGGAAATGATGACTGCCCGTTTCTTCATTAGGACGACAGCATACTGGACCGAACCCATTTCAAATCATGCAACCCGACGGGTGACATTTACAGGATTGACTTGCTAAATGAAATATGTTTTTGTACGTGGAAAATAAGGAGACACGTATTTTTTTTAAATTAACGTAGTGACATTTTTAAATTTATTACGAACACTTTTAAATTTTAAGGGTAAAATAAGTTTTTTTGCAACTTTTACTTTAAAAACCATGTCATTTTTATAATTTTTTAAATATTAAGTGTTTTCTTATTTCAGAGTATCCAGTTTTTTAAAACTCTTTTAAAATCGAAAAAAATAAATAAATAAAAAATGGTTCAATTAATCCGAATAAAAAAAATGTTCTAAAAAATCCCACCTTTTTCCTGAAATTTCCGGGAAAAATAAGTACAAATATAATCTAATTACTATAAATTTCTCATTTGGTATTTCTTTATTTTTCGGTAGAAAACTTTTTTTTTCAGTACCTTATCTTTTTTGAAAATTTTGAGATTTTAAGGTTTTTCTTATTCCAGTTTGTAAAGTTTCTTTCACTCTTTCGAAACCGATTAGATTAGACAATCAAAGAAAGAATAAAAATGGTAAAGCTGTTCCGATTTTTTGAAAAATTAAAACCTGGAGTATATTTGTATTTTAAGAGAAACAAAATTCTATTTTTCTTACTGTTCTCGTATTTATTGTATTTTAATGCTATTTTTCGCCGAAAATATGTGTGCCACACTCACCGAATTTCGGTGTTCCTAGTCATCCTTTTTCCAACTCCCCTGGTTTCACCGAAAAAAATTTTTTCTACGCTCATCGAATTTTTGTGAACCTAGACACGATCTCATTTTGCACTTCGATTCAGAAAATGCGATTCATTGGACATCACGACATAATGCGTCAAAAACGTCAAAGTTGGTTATTTTTTCTTTGTTTTCCCTTGAAAAAGCAAAGACTCGTTCCGTCTCGAATATATACAACTGGGTCCGTGAAGCTGATATAAGCGTCTACTTTGCGCAGGATTATAGTGCTAATTTAGTCCTAATTTAAGCCGTATAAAAAAAATATTGTATTTTTTTATAATATTATATATAAAAATATTCTAGCTTCACATGAAGCTGCAACTTCCACCTCGAAAAAACGGAAACTGCCACTCATATAAAATTCTGCTTTGTGCAGGAATGTAGTGCTACTTTAGTGCTAATTTAACGTTAATTTAGCGAGCAAAAAATGTTTTTCTTTTTAAGTTTTTCCAAAAATGGGTAGTAGTGCTAGCTTCAGATGACGCTGCAACTTCTACACCGAAACAACGGTAACAGCCACTCATATAAAATTCTGCTTTGCGCGGCCGCGCGGGAGTTTACTGCCGATTATGTGCTTTCGATCTATATTAAACTCAAAATTGCAACAATTGTTTTTTGTTGTTAAAAAGTTGTAGTAGTGCTAACTTCCCGGGAAGTTGCAACTCTCAAACCGAAAGGAGGGAAACTACCGCTCATATAAAATTCTCCTTTCCGCTGTAATTCAGCTACAATTCTGACCCCGAAAAACCGGAAATTGGCACCCATATTAAATTCTGCTTTTTCAGGAATTTAGTGCTAATTTAGTGCTAATTTAGGCCGCAAGAAAAAAATGATGTGCACTGTAATTTTTTTCAAAAATGGGTAGTAGTTCTAGCTTTACATATATGAAGCTGCAACTCCCACCCCGAAAACCCGGAAACTGCCACAATAAAATTATAAAATTCTGCTTTGCGCAGGAATTTAGTGTTAATTTAGTGCTAATTTAAGCCGAAACAAAATTACGGGAGCTTAAATTTAAAAAAAATGGATAGAACTGCTATCTCAGATAGTAGCACTATCTTAATATCCCTTATTCTTAATTTTTTATGGGGCGATGAACATTTTCTTGAATATGTGCTTATTTAAATTCTAAAACGTAGTCAACAAGTATTCGGAAAGTTTTAGATGTAAAATTAATTACTTCAGAAGCATCTAATTAATAATAATAATACATAGTATAGTCAAATATATTCTTGCAACATCCACCTTGAAAGTAAGGACTTCTATCCCTGTAAATGATGCACAATAGGGTGGTGCAGAAATTCATTGGAAAATTTGTTTTCTTGTTGGAGGGCAACAATCCTCCCAATTCAGTTCCAAATCCGATAAAAGAAATTTGCAATATTTCTTTTTTTTAAATAACTTCTGTGGGTTTGCGAAAATGTTACAGGAAAGTTATAGGACTTCTAGAAGACTTTCAAAAATAGAAATCCATGTATCAATCATATGAGTTTGCCACACCTAACACCACTCTACGGTGCCCCGAAAAGTATCCTTAAATCCAAAAATGTAAATAATGCTGATTATGCAAGACATCTACGCCTTTCAGCACTTAATTTTCGTTTTTTTCTGCCAAAATTAGTATTGTTGGTCTAGTGGTGTAATTATCAATATTTAAAAGTTACTTTTAAATTATTGAAATAATTTCCATTTTTTTAAATGATTCCCAGTGGGCACAAACGTTAAAGAACCTCATTAGAACGGCTAAAAACGTTCGAAGTCCGTCCAAATGACGTTTCTTAAACATTCAATGTTCCACAGACAATTTAAGGACATATTTGGAACATGAAACGTTTTCAGAGCATTATCTGGTTTGACTAAGGAGGGTTTTTGGAACGTTCAAATAACGTCTTTAGAATTATACGTCCAGGGAAATTTCGGGCCCACTAGGTTGTTTCTTCTCAAAAATTCGCTTTTTTGACTCACAGACCATAATAAAGGTCGCCTTTTAATATACTTTATACGTTTTCGATTCTTCAGCTTTATTATTTAACAAACGCCTATTTGTTTAAATAATTGTTATTTAATAAACCCTTATTTGTTTAAATAAATTGAATTTGTTTCAACAATATTTTTCCAGGAAATTTGTGAATTTTATCTCATGTGTGCTATAAATATTACAACTAGTAATTTTGTTGGAAACATAAATTTTATTTTTTATATTCATGAATTATTGGAACAGTTAATTATTAGTTATTTCCAGTATTTTGTCAAATTGAGCGGTTGGGTGCAATAAGGATATTCTTGAATTTGCAGCAGTCACTTGTTTTTCATTGGTCTTCATGAAGTTATGCACAAAACAAATGATGAAAACAAGTGAATTCTAAAAATGAAAGAAGGCCATTATGGCACTCAACCGCTTAATTATTGTAAACATGTTTGTAGAGACGTTCGCTTCTTTTGTATAAAATGTTACTTTACGTTGCCTATCAAAACAAAATTTGTTAAATAATAAGGCTAAGATATCAAGATATACAATATAAAAAAAAGGCAATGTAGACTAAAAATTCGGAAGAATAAAAATGGACTTCTTTAGGACAACACAATGAAATACTGGAAATAACTAATAATTAATTGTTTAAACAATTCATGAATATAAAAAATAAAATTTATAATTTCAACAATCACTAGTCGTAATATTTATAACAGAATATAGAGAAAATTTCCAAATTTCCTGGATAAATATTATTAAAACAAATTTAATTTGTTTTAGCAAATAAGGTTTTGTTAAGTAATAAAGCTATGGTATAAAATTTATAAAATGCCAACATTGATTTTGATTCTGTTAGAAAAAAGGCGACTTTAAGTAGAAAAATTTACTCAAACAATCGTAAATTGTTTAAATAATTGAAAATTACTTTATAATATTGATAATTATTCTACTAAACACACAATAATAATTTTTGGGAAGAAAACGAGCATAAAGTAATCACTGGTGTGGATTTCGTACTGAATTGAGATTTCGGATCTAGCCGTACTTTTCGAGGCACGTGGGGACGTGTTGGTGGCGGCAAACCCATATAATTGATGCATAGAATTCTTCATAGTCTTCGACAATTCCTATAAAAAAAAAAACCATTGTTGAAATGTTGGGCTTAGCGTATATCGAAAGCAAATAATTAGCACTAAATTCCTGCGCAAGGCAAAATGTCATATGAGCGGTAGTTTCATTCTTTTCGGGGTGAGAGTTGAAGCTTCATGTGAAGCTAGAACTACCACCCATTTTTGAAAGAAAATTTTTTTTGCGTCGTAAATTAGCACTGAGTTTCTACATAAAGCAGAATGTAATGAGTGGCAGTTTTAACTTTTTCGGTGTGAAACGAGCACTACTACCCATTTTTGAAAAAATTACAGGGCACACAATTTCTTTTTATATAATGAGAAGTTGTAGGCTCCGGAAGCTACGATCATGGTTCTTTAAAAGCAACCAATCCCGACGCAACTGGAACGTGTACGTCATCCGCTTCCGCTCCTTCTGTCCTAGAAGGTAAGCAAGAGCGGGAAATTTATGCGAGATAACATCGGGCAACACTGTTCCTTGGAGTCAGGTCTCTAGCCGCGGATGATCTTACGCGGCAGACGGGACAGTTGGAGATGAAGTTTCACCTCTGGATACTTTTTTAGAGCTACCAATCTTCATGTTAGCATTATCGGTTATCTGCAAAGGTGGTCTTGCTGGAACGGTTTGAATGTTCGATGGAGGATGTTGCTCTTCTTCTTGTTGATAAAGAGCTTCATATCCGTTTTTTCGCAAAAAGGATACCTGATCTCTTAAATACTGAGGCGTTTGATCAGCATATTCCGGGTGCATATTGGCCCAACGGTCATGTAACCTCTGCATGAATCCTCTTCGCGCCGGTGAGCTTCTTTGCCAACAGGTAAGGATGTCTCTCCTGAGTTGGTCCGACCATTTAAATCGATGTTCTCGCGTTTGTCCGGGGCCATTGCCTGGTCGTCGCCTCGGTTCGGTCCTATTGCCACTCCCAACTGAACCATGGCCTCCATCCAAGAGAGGCCTATTGTGGGTGGCACTGCGCGATACTGGTGTCGTAACCGCATAATTCATTGCATTGGGGAGTTAGCCCAAAACAATGTGGCTGACTACAAGAGCCGGAGCTCTCGGGCGATGGGGTCGCCAAATCCCTACGCCAACTGCTTTATTTATTTTTTTTTTCATACTTTCTCTCGGGTGAACCCGGTTTTTCGTCATAGCCACGGACTAAGTCAAGTGACTGATGAGATGAGGATGTTATAAGTTATTTTAATACAATGTTTGAAATCATTTGCGATGATGTTGTAGGTACAAAATTAGGAGCATGGTGTAGTTTGAAGTTTGTCTTTACCGCTGTTATCCTTACGCAGGCCGTGAGTGTTGGAGGTGACAACAGTCGCCTCTGGATGCTTTTTTTTTATTATTATTATTATTATTACACCATTAAGCCCCTTTCGGGGCAGGCGTGACTTGCTCGGTTGGAAAATAGTAGTGTGTATTGTGGGTATATAGGTATAAGGTAGATAGGTATATATGTGTTAGGTATAGATATTTTAGGTTGATTTGCAATTCTCGTGTTATTTATTCAAATGACACGTTCATTCCGCAACACTGATCCGACCCAGGTTGCTGATCAATCTCTCTACCGATCCCCCCAGGTGAAGAACCTCACAAAATTGTTATGTGTGGTTCCTCACTTGGGCCCATTTCGTATCCAAGGTCTTTGTTTCAGGCCTCATTCACTCTATTGTCATTCTGTTTACAAACTATTTGTCGCCACACTTTTCTGTCCTGGCATACTACTCTAGCTTCCTTCACGTCCATGCATTTTTTTCTGCAAGCTCTCGTGTTTCTATAGCTTCTCATGTCTCTTCGGATTAGTGTCTCATTCACAGATTCTAACCATTCTTTTGGCGGTCTACCTCTGGGCATTCTGCCATTTACTTTACCTTTATACACTTGTTTCGTTAGTCGTTCATCTTCCATTCTTTCAACATGTCTGAACCATCTTAACTGATTTCTTTCCCATGTGTCAACTATTGTCTCTTTTGCACCACATTCTTTGAGGATTGTCTCGTTTCGGACTTTATCCATCAGTGTTTTCCCGCATATTATGCGCAGAGGTCTCATGCCGATCGCGTTAATTTTACTTCTGTCCTTCTCTTGACAGGTCCATGTCTCGCTAAAGTATAGTACAGTCGGTACGAATATAAAATTATGTATGGCCATTTTAACTTTTTTTGATATGTTTTTATTTCTGAGCATGGACCCTGCTCTACCGATAACCTGCTTACCCTTATTTATGCGCCTATCTAATTCCCCATCTATTTTTCCGTCGCTAGTGAATAGGCTACCCAGATATACGTACTTGTCAACTTGTTCTAATCTCTCAGCATTTAGGACAATGTTGCACATTTTTTTCTCAGTTTTTCCTTCAAATACCATGATTTTTGTTTTATTTACGTTAATTTTAAGGTCCATGTTCTTCATGGTTGTATTGCGTCTATTCAACATTCTTTGCAAGTCCTCGATTGATTCTGCCATAATAATCTTGGCATCTGCGAAAGCTAATGCACGTACCTTCACTGTTTCGAGATCCACACCTTCTTCGTCGAAGAGGGCCATTCTTAGACACTTACCCATAAATATGATAAATAGCCATGAGGACATAAGGCATCCTTGTTTCACGCCTTATGCACAATATCAAACCAGTCACTCAGTTTCCCATTTACTCTTACACTCGCTTTACTACCTGTATATATTGATTTTATTGCTTGTAGGAGCCATCCATTGACTCCGTACTCTTTAAGGACTTCCCAAAGTTTACTTCTATTTACCTTGTCAAATGCTTTTTCTAGGTCAACAAATGCACAAAAAACTTTCTTTCCTACTCTTAAGCTTTTTTCTGTGATCTGTCTTAAACTAAATATCTGATCTGTAGATGATCTTCCTGGCATAATTCCACTTTGGACTTCCCATATTTTTTCTTCTGTGATTTCCATTACCCTACGAATAAGTATTTTTGAGTATATTTTACTTACGGTACTTAGTAAGCTGATACCTCTGTAATTGCTGCAGTTGCTTTGGTCTCCCTTTCTTTTGTATATTGGTACGATAATCGCTTTTCTCCAATCGTCTGGGACTTTTCCTGTCTCGATACACAAATTTATCAATTCGCACAACCTGTGAGGCATGTACTCGCCACCGTATTTAAGCATTTCAGCGCTAATACTGTCTGCACCAGCAGCCTTACCGTTTTTCAAGTTCTTTATTATGTCTCTGACCTCAGTGACATAGACTTTTTCAATTGGGTTTTATAATGCATTATGTTCTATGGTTGGTGATTTATGCTGAGAAGGTTACCAGCCTTCAGCAGCGTTGTATTAGATAGGAGTTAATATGTGCTCATCTGCCGAATACCAGCCTACCTCTAAACGAGGAACCAATAACTCTTTTTTTTTGTCTAAATTCGAAAGAAAACAGGATAGTTTAAGAGAATTTTACATATTTCAAGAGAATTCTCCTGATTTTAAAAGAATTATACACAATTTAAGAGGATTCTACATAATTCAAGAGAATTCTACTGAATTTACGAGATATTTTTACAGAAAACCAGAGAATTATGATAAATTTAAGGAAATTCTACATTATTCAAGAGAATGCTGTTGATCTCAAGAGAATTCCGCCGAACGTTAGAAAATTGTGCTGAATTGAAGAGAGTTTTGCCGAACTTAAAAGAGTGCTACTGAATTCAAGAGAATTTTACATCATTCAAGAGAATTTTACATCATTCAAGAGAATTCCACTGAATTCAAAAGAATTCTGCTGAAATCAAAAGAATTCTACAGAGTTAGAGAGAATTTCGCTGATATAAAGAAAATTCTGCTGAATTCAAGAGAATTCTTCAGAATTCAGGAGAATTCCACTGAGTTCCCGAAAATTCTACAAAATTCAAGGAAATTTACAGAATTCGTGAGAATGTTGTCTAATTTGATTGATTGTGGAAAATATTTTTTGCAATTTTTGTATCTCGTTGACGTGTGAAGTTACACCAGAGAGTCACAACCTACTGGAAAAGCGAACGGAGGAGAAATTATACGAACTGAACTTGTTTATGCACACACTCTTATCGATGGCACATGGACTGTCGATCTTCTAACGCGTGCTTCTAATTGGTTAATCTTTAATTGTTAATTACTCGGTAATTATTAACTTTAGCAAAAATTTTTTATAATTATTTTCGACACCATTTTTTTGTTAGAATTCAAAAATACAAAAATGTTGTTTGAGTACTGGGACACCCTGTATATAGATATATAATATATATTAAATTTTCTCCTGCTTGAAATATTAAAATAGTTATAAT
>CAKNYM010051192.1:257575-325172 GCA_932195095.1 Andricus curvator | reverse complement strand
ATCCCTGGCAATTCTCAAAAAGCTTTAACATGTGAGGATTTCTTGAACATTTTTGAAATTCCTTTGAAACCATCGAAATCAATTGAAAATTCCTACGAATAGAGAGCGGAAAAAATCCTAAAATATTTGAAAATCTTTGAAATTTCATGAAGCATTATAATTTTCTTCAATAAGCTCTTTAAATTCGACAAACGAGTTGATTGCGACCTAAATTAGCACAAGATTAGCACTAAATTCTTGCATAGTGTCCATGTCAATATCATAATGTGGTAATTACAGCTTCACACAGACCTATGTATATATACTACCTATCACTTCTAAAAATTTCAGCGAAAAGATAGGTAGCTGTTTTAAGACAATTTCGTGTTTTAATTTTTCAAAAAATTTAAATACTTTTACCATTTTGACTTGTTCTTCGTTTTTTTAATAGGTTTCGAAAGAGTGAAAAAAAAGTTGACAAACAGAAAAATACCAAATGGGAAATTTATAGTAAGTAGACTATATTAGTGCCTATGATTCCTAAAAATGTCACAAAAAAATTGTGGGGTTTTCGAGAAATTTCTGTTTTTCTTTTTTGCCAAAAAGCAGATCAACTTTACCATTTTTCTTTATTTTTGCACTTTTTTCTCGATTTAAAAGGATGAAAAAAACTGGATCAGCTGAAGTAAAAAAAACTTAATATCCTAAACATTGCAAAAACGGCACGGTTTTTGAAGTAAAATTGAAGAAAAAGAACTCATTTTACTCTTAAAATTTTTAAGTATTCGTAAAAACTGTAGAAATGTCACTCTGTTAGTTTAAAAAAATACGCGCCTCCTTATTTTTCACGTACAAAATCACATTTAATTGGCAAGCCAATCCTGAACATGTCACCCATCGGCCTGCATAATTTGAAATGGATGCAGTCAGTGTCCTCTTCTTTTGAATTTATTTAATTTTCGTGGGATGTGGGTCCATTTATTATTCGAAAAGTCTTGAAGTTGGCAACGAGACCCCGGCGCCGTCTTGATCGTCGACGTTGTCGGCGGCGAGCACCGAGCGTGCTTCCTGCGTTGACCGGAAGTCGCGAGTCAGAGGCTTGGCTCTACGTAGCGTTACGCTTCCTTACGCGTATCTACCGTCTCGGTGGCAGTTTGCGTCTAACTCGGTTGCATCGAGCACCGTATAGTAGTCGAAGGGGCCTTAGGGGCACAAACCGCAACAGCTTCAAGGACAATCCTGGACAGTGGACAGGTACTTCAGTAGAGTCTCCAAAAAATTAAAAGAAAGTCCGAAATTTTCCTTCGTATTCATGGCCCCTCGACCGATAAAATAATTTAGAATTTGTCATGCCCTGAAACAGAAGGCATTATAATTTTAGTCGATCACATTTTTTTTTGCAATCGGAATCTTGAATATTTTTATTCCCTGTAAAATGCCAGAATTTATAATATTTTCAAATACGAATCATTGAAAGTTGTAAGAATTGGACTTTAATGAGATAAATGAATTTTCAATTCTTAAAAAATTGAATTATACTAATAGTCTCTTACGACTTAGCGTGGCCAACTATTGGGGTCATTACCCTTAAATCCTAGATACGCAAGTTTGAACTCGTGACTATAGGAAGTTTCTGAATTTTTAACGACTTTAAATTAAAAGGTTTTCCACTCGTAATAAAAAACTTGGAAAGGATCCAGAAAAGTACTGCTTGCTACACCCACCTCGAAAGTTAGACTTTACACGCCTCTAAATCATGTTCAAAGTACCTCATTTCAATCGACGGTGCAAGAATAATATTGGCGCAAGCGCACTTTGAAATATAGCTCATGTGATTCTAGCATTCGCGTTCAGCTCTTCACACTCGTTTACACTAACTTCCGACTCGTGCTGAGTAATTTACGCTCGTAAGAAATCACCTATTTTGCGCACTTGTATCACAAATAGCTATTCTGTTTCAACATTCAAAGGTCAACCCATTGAAAGCTTTTAAATTCAAACCGACGATGTAAGCTCCTCGAGCTGTATAATTAGACAAATTAACCCCTATAGGAATTACTGATGTCTCCTCTGCAGTTCTGCAGAACCTACCACACAGTAATTTCTGCATTTCTCATGAAGGTGGCTTGACTCGCTTTTAACCCTGGTTAACTTATATTTATGTTGAGGTACACAAGGTGCATAGTAAAGTAGGCATACGCATTTGGGAGGGAAAATAAAAAGTTTGTGCGGTTGAATTACTTTGGTGGAGACCTGCCACGATGTCATACGATTTAATGACCCAGTTTACGACTCTCTCTTCCTCTTTCACATAAAAACTATCATGCTCCACGATTTCTTGGCTTTCTTCCTCTGCCGCCCGTTTTCGGGCAACGACTTTAGTGAGCGATTTTATCATCGCTTCCTCCTACTTTTCCTCCTTCTTCCATACTATAGGTGTACATTGTACATGGGTATAAAATTGTACGTATTTGTACAATGTACAAAGTGGTTAACCAATCGTTTCATGATCGAAAAGTATAAGTCTCATACTCACTTCTTAAAGTGCATGTTTACTAATTGATAATTACTTGATTATTATTGATTAAAATTTCCATACTGTATGCCAGGCAACCGTTTCATTCACCAGACTGTAAAAACAGCAAACTCAAAGAAAATTTAGTGGGAACGATTCTACCCAATTTGCGTCAAGCTGGGAATAGAGGCATTTAGGAAAATTGGAATTGATATTGCGCAAGTGCTTAGTAACAAATTTGAATTGATACAAGTGCGTTGCTTATACTTTTACATTGTAGGGTAAGAATGCAGGTCGGTAAACATGAAATTCATTTTTAAAAAGTAATGTGGAACTTTGCGCTTCCACCAGGGGTTTCCTAACTCGGTATCTTCCGATTTACTTAATATAGTTCAATTAGGGATCGTTCATAAACTACATTACGCGTTTTTCTTTTGTTTAAAGAAAGATGGGGATAAAATTTCCTATTTAATATCTTCTTGAAAAAAATTCTCACCATAAGTGTATGCTTTTAAAAATATCTGTTAGCATTTTCAATCGCATTCGAGTGAATTTTTATGCAATCACCATTATATTTCAATTTCAAATATATTTTTTCATGACAATCGAAACACATGTGTCATTGAAAATTAAATTTTTGTAATTAAAAATTCAGTGACAAGAATATGAAATATATAACCGCAGGAGAATCGATCCCTAACCTCTAATTCCGCAGTTTACAACTTATTGCACTAAGCTACAGAAGAAGTTCGACATGATCTATTAGAGAAAAAAGTCACACAGATTCGGTTCCGGTTTCGGTTCCTTTGGAATTAAATCGGAGGGCCTATGACAAAGCCACCGGACGCGTCCTCAGGTTGCGGATAGAGGGTCCCTGTATCAAGGGTTTCTGCTGAATATGGTTACAATAATTAATAAACAGTCGCGGACAATTGTCCAGGGATGGTCCCGAAGGAAAAACCCATAAGCGGAGGCGTAACAACCGTGCCGAAAGCAGAATGGCACCTGGGTGAGGTGTCATAAACGGTAACTCCGGGATACCGGGCGACCCTTTCAGCCTATGCAGCCTTATCCTTGCATGCAGGGCTCTACATTCTACAAGGATGGGCAAACCCTTTCTCTAGCCGCTCGCGGGACCAACAATGACACTATCAAACTACCGAAAAATTGTAAATGCGGTTTAAACGATCGAATGCGCCGAGCACCTCACAATGGGTAGGAAAACAGTGCTGATTACCCTAGAGTTCGGGGTGCTGAAAATAATTTAGATGGAAACACGATGGCGAAACGCTTACACTGAGTGGACGATTCGACTCAAGGATGACTTGCTGGACTGTTACGATACCAGCATTATCTGTTCGCGGAGGCTTTATGGCGCGTTTGCACACTCTGTGGTGTCAGAAATACTCAGAGCTTCAGCACGTTTTGCAACAGCCTCTGCGAAATCAAGCTGCTTACTTCTCGAAAACTGGATATGAACGCAGGGCATTTCCCCAACCGCTGCATGAACAAGCCGCAGACGAATTTGAAACTGAATTTCTGAAGAAAAAAAAACACTTTTTATTTTCTTGATTTTTTAAATATATTTATATAGACAGCTTACAACCGTACTTAAAAAGCCTGCATAGTAAACTACATGGGAACCTATGTGGCAACCCATATGGGATCCATTTTTGAATTCCTGTCTTAAATTACGATCTGAGATAGGATGGGAAATATTTTGTTCGTTTCCACATGGGTTCTTATATGAATACCGTTACGGAAATCTATGAATTGCTCCTACATGAAATCCCACATGAGATTATAATTTTTTTTAAATGAAATATGTTTTCGAATTTTTGGGTGCATAGTCGGCAATCTTAAAAACCCCCAAAAAATACTGCGCAGCCGTAGCTTTCATAGAAAACTACTGCGCAATCCTAAAATATTAATTGAAAACCCATTTATGTTAGGAACCTTTATAAAACCCCATAATAAGAACAGATATAGATTCCCATCATATATTCCTATCTCAGATCGTAATTTGAGATAGGAATTCAAAAAAGGATCCCATATGAGTTCCCACATAGGTTCCAATGTAGTTTACTATGTAGGCTTTTTCAGTAAGGAATGTCTTCTGCAAGCCCTGTAAATATCAGAATCTCTTTATTCTTCGAAAAATAATTAAAAACTTATGCCGAAACGATGCAAACGATGTGAAAAACCATGTAAACAATAAACGAAAAATAGAAGAATATTATAATCCTATGCACGAACTTCAGAGTTCAGACTCTAAATAAAAAAATTAAGAAAATAAAAAGTGGGGTTTTTCAGAAATTCAGTTTCAATATTAGTTTTTGAAAAATCAAAGAAGTTTTTGAAATTTCTTTCGTCAAAAAATATTTTTTCAAGACTGCGTCATACTACAAATAATTTAAAAAAATAAACCCTTATATCATTAAAATCACCAAAGTTATGAAAGTTTAAGAAAAAAAGGACCAAATTTTCAATTTTGAATATCTCCTAAGGTTTTCGACTTCTTCAATAATCATGTTAGGGTATTTCTTTCAACACCTAAGACAACCGATACTAGAATTTTTATCAAAATTAGCAACGGCCAAACCACGCTGAAAAAACCAGTTCTCGTCAGATCACTGAAGTTAAGCAGCGTTGGGCGCGGTTAGTACTTGGATGGGTGACCATTCGAGAATACTGCGTGCTGTTGGCACATCGTGGGTGTGGTGAGCCCAACTTGTAGTTATTTACTACAAGAAACTATCCACCTAGAAACACTACCCAAATCGGGTAGTGTCACGCCTACCCTGAAAGGGAAATGGCTTAATGGTATACTACTACTACTACTAACAAAAAGCTGAAATTCCTAAGATGATTTGACACCCCTTTTACCAGCCACCGAAATAATCTTGGTCAAACCCCTACCCCTTTCTAAAGTCTCGTCGGGAGACGTAAATAAAATTAAGTAAAAAAATATATGACTGCAGTGGTTGGTCACAGGAATACTTACGTTTTTGGCAGGGGCTAGGTATGAAATTTTCATTTTTTAAATGGTTCTCGAGATAAACGTGAAACCCCATGATTTTTAAGGGGGTTTTTACGGGTTTTACCATGAAAATAAAATTTGCGCCAATTTTCACTATGATTTTCGTAAACAGCGCGTCAAAATACATGAGTATACGGAGTTTCAAAAAATTGGGGGTAAGGGCTATTCGAAACTTTACCAAGATTCAGTATAGGTCTTAACATTCCCCACTTAAATATGAAAATAATACTTTTCACCCTGACTTAGAAAAACGCGAATATCTTCGAAACTAGAACCGCCCACAAGGGCCCTTTTCATGCGGACGCCCGCAAATAATAAATATTAATATTAATTTAAACGATAAGGATCTCAAGGAAAATTAATATTTAATATGATTTATATAAAAAATTTGATGAATATTTGAAATATCTATTTTGTTTCAGACAAATATATATGAACAAAAAAGAACTAGATTGTTTAGGAAATGATTCTCTCTATTGTTTAATAAACTGTTTGAACAATTATCTTTGTAAACTTGCATTATTTATTACCTCACAAAGTGAAAAGTGAACAAAATTTGGAATATTTAAAAAAAACCGCAAATTTCTGACATTATTGGAAGAGAATATTATTAAAAATAATAATAAATTGTTCAAACAATTATGTTTGTTACTTTCATTAATTGAATATTGCCTCTCTCTAATTGAAAAGGTGAAAATAAGTTGAAAAATTAGGAAAAACCGCGACTTTTTAAATCTATTCTAACAGAAAATTGCTAAAAATAATAATAAATTGAGAAATTCATGTAAAATTCTAGTTATAAGTATTAAATAGTATTTTATGTATAATAAATAATCTGTATTTTAAAAATTGCAAAAAAATTATAATTTTTTTTTATATTTTGTATATTTTTATATTTTAATTGTAATTAGCACAGTTGGATACAAATTACTAAAAGTGCAATTCGTTTTATTTTATTAATTTTATTAATCAATTGGTAAAAGTTTGACCTTGTCGAGCAAGCTTATATTTCGCTTTCTTGTACACCTTGAACGTCGCGTCGTGAACTTGGCGCCTAGGCCCTAGACTAGAGGGCAAGTGGTGCTGACGATCGCTAGTATCCATGCAGGCACACTGTCACAAACGCGACTTACCTACAATTTCAAAGCTCTGTAAGTCTCAAAATACGCCTCGGGCCCAAAAAGTTTATAGGACTCATCGAATTTTTTTTGGTTCTACCCACCCCTACAAGGATAATGGTAACTCGCAGGACGCCCTGTATAATCCCTCTTTCTCATTAGCATTTATGGCAAATAATAGAGCTGTCAGAACATAGACACGAGCTGTTGTAAATAGAATTAAATTTTCCAGTGTATAACAGATAATAATGACACAGTGTTCCGAAAATTTTTCCGCGTGAATATGAATAAGTTTAATTACATTCTGTCATTGGTTGAAGAGGACCTGGAAACAAAATCATGGGGACACGTGAAGAAGCCAATAAGCCCGGCTGAGAAATTGGGAGTAGCACTCCGGTAAGGATGTTGTCGCACAAGCTCGATTAATTTCGGATCATCCATGATAACATCTCGAAAACTCTGTTGCGTCGGCTGGGCAGCTAGACTACTAGACTGCCTCTCAAGGAGTCTACACGCCGCGATGTATAGTCGCTGATGGGATCCCTTCAGTCGCGCGTTCGTATTCGCCTCACCTGAAAGGGCGCCAGAAGATCCAATGAAAAGCAGTCCTAGACTAAACGCACGGCTTGATTCGCGCGACAAATGGTATTACCAAATGGTATCCAGAACTTTTGGTGGACGTTTACTTCTACACATCAACATCTGGCCCGCATCTTCACCTCATATTTAAAATCAAAGACGCCCATTCCGCAGTGGCTGGTATTAGGACGCACTATACTCCTACCGAAGAAAGGTGACTTGTCCAACGAAGAGAACTATAAGCTAATAACTTGTTTGAACACTCTGTATAAGCTCTTTACAGCTATCCTATGCGACAGGATTGTTCGAAGAATTGGGCCTGTGTGGAGAGAGATGTACGAACAACGTGGCACGAAAAAGGTGTAGCAGGCTGCCGATAGAACCTGCTAATTGACAGGTGCGTCTACAATGACTGAGCAGTCCTCTGCAAAGACGCAGCAGTCCACCAGCGCTCCCTTTCGATGACCTGGATTGACTACCGGAAAAATTTCAATTCAACCTCTCATAGACTTATTATTATCTTATTATCATCTTATTATCTTATTAATCATCTTATTATCATCACTGTCTATTGGAAAGCTGGAAAGTTCATCCACACTATCTCTTGCACTACGCAATTCTTCTGAGTACCTCTGCGGCGAAAGAATCATTACGAGCGTAAGGTCATGCATGTATTTTATATGGATCCATATAAAATACCTGATGACCTGAAGATCGATGTTTCTTATTCAAAGCAACTTCAGAGCAAGTATCGTCGAGGGATACATAGAGAGAGATTGGTATGAACTTTGGTTTGGACAAGTATGAATTAGTCTGAAGCGAGGACGGATTACTGGTGTTCCCGCGGACCCTGAGTTTGCGGATATAAGTGTTATTAGACATCTTCACGCTGGAGAGATCTATACATATATGGACGTACCTCAGAGCGGCATTCAGGACTTAACATCAATGAAGGTGTAGAGACTCATTCACGGATGTAATGTCCTGAATGCGAAGCAGGTACAAGCGTCTTCTTCGAGAGATTTGGTCTTCCAATCTGTCGGTGTTAAACAAGGTATCTGCGACTAACATGTCTGCCGTCCCGGTTCTACTCTACTCGCTTGGAGCCGTCCCATGGGCGAAGCACGAGCTTACGACCCTCGATATCGCCATGCGGAAGATCATGCATATGCAGAAGAACTTGCATATCGATTTGTCCGTTACGTGATTATACATCCCACTCCGTGAAGGCGGGCGCGGACTTCTGAATCCCCAATGCCTTCATAACCGAATTGTTCTTGGTACAGCTTACAATGCTTACATCGTTGCAAATGGAAGAGTTCCTCTCCTAAAAATGGTCAGGAAACACGAAATGATTGGCAAAGAAGTGTTCCTTTACAAAGCCGCCGAGCAGGCGGCCTTGACACTTGGCCGCCTGCCAGAAGTTGAAAAATTCCGCCAATACCTCTGCTCGATAAGAAAATGCACGGAAACTTTCACAGAAATGTAGAAGATCAGCCGTTGTCGAAGGAACAAACTTTTGGTTTCCTCAGATCATCAGGAATCAATTCAGGTACAGAGGATTTCATTTTCGCGTGCCAGTGTGGTGTCATTTCTACCTTAGTATACAGTGACCGCATTTTACGTCAAGAATTTTCCAGCAATCGGTGCAGAGCGTGTCATGTACAGACTGAGTACCTAGAACACATACACCCCAGGTGTCCCACTCAAGCGATGACGACGTATCTATACAGACATAATGCGGCCCTAAGAGTGCTTTATTATCATCTTTGTCGCTCTTACGTCATAACCTCAATGCCATATCCGCGTGCCAAAAACATGCCAAGGCACTTGCGAGGTGGGTGCAAAAGGCTGTCATCCTTGGGTCGCTCCGTGTTCTCGAGAAACATTAGCGTTTCATCAGCCTGTCGTTGTGATTTCGTTGTGCTTATCTCCCGGTCGTGAGACGTGGCTATAGGTGTGATTCACCGCGGTTCTACCGGGAGCCAGTGCCATTTTTATAGGTGACCGTTGCTCCCACTCCAGTGGGACCCTGCGGTGGTTTAGCCTATTTTTTTGAATTATATACACATATTCATGAGTTATCAAATATTGACACTGATATGATTGACATTGATATGATAGATGAGTTCCGTAATGTAAAGAAGTATGGCTTAATTTCAAGAAGATAATTATTATATACAAATAAATATAACTCGAACTGAGCAAAAGTCTTTTTGAACCAAGCATATGATCCTTTAATTTAAGTAAGCGTATTTTAAAGTAAAATTAACATTTTTTGTAACAAATAAATGTTTTTGAACGGAATTTGTTCAGAATAAACACGTAAAGAGGGAGTTCCGTATCGGCGACAGAAGTCGCACGAATCAAATCGCCCGTTTCAGTTTATGACTGTTTTCGAATCACGTGAAACACAACGCGCGACTGAAGGGATCCCATCGGCGGCGATAAATCGCGGGGACTACTATCGCCGCAAAAGTTAGAGCCATCTACCTTTGAAGCTTAACAACTCAGCCAAAAAAATGCTAGAGTAATGAGTAAATAGTCATTTGAAAGCTGAAAGTGTTCCATGTAAATGAGCTTGAAGACGTTACTGTCAAAATTTTTTTGCTTTACAGACTGAAACATGTAAAAAAAAGTAAGGAATTTCGGGCACATTTAAGAAGATTCAAGTATAGAGCATTATTTCTTATACAAGAGGCAATTTGAAACATTCGAAAAAATTCATGAATATAAGGAAAATATTTGTCAACAAATTGCAGTTGACAAATTTGAGAAATAATAGAAATTGTTGCTGTAAATTACAAAAATTTACAACTATACTATCTGCAGTTCTAATGAAGATATTGAAGCGATCCAAACTCCAAACTGTAACAAAGAAAGGCATCAGCGGTCAGCAGCAAAAAAAAAGGCACCCCCGCTGCTTTCTGACACTTGCTTTACAACAACAAAAATGTCTAAAAATATTGCGATTTCCATAAAAAATAAAACAATCACGTCCTTCCGGGAGATTGTAAATAACTACAGAGCCTATCGGTTACAGTTTGGAGTTTGAATCGCTTTAATATCTTCATTAGAACTGCAGATAGTGTATTTGTACATTTTTGTAATTTTAAGCAACAATTTTTATTATTTCTCAAATTTGTTAACTGAAATTTTTTCACAAATGTTTTCCTCATATTCATGAATTTTTTCAAATTTTTCCCATTGCCTCTTGTATAAAAAATAATGCTCTAAACTTGACTCTTCTTAAATATGCCCGAAATTCCTTACTTTTTTTTTACATTTTTCAGTCTGCAAAGCACACAAAAATTTATACAATAAAGTCTTCAAGCTCATTTACGTAGAGCATTTCCAGCTTTCGAATCACTATTGACTTATTACACTAGCATTTTTTTTTTGAGTTGTCAAGCTTCAAAGGCAGATGCCTATAATTCTTCTGCCGACAGTAGATACTCATCACTATTAACTAGAGTTGCAATGTCAGTGAAACTACACCGAGAGAACATACTTACGTTTTATGCATGAGAAATCCATGAATTTGATATCCATGGAAAAGTATCACTGCGCTCCTACTTGATCTTCATGAATTTTTACAGCTGGCAGGCTTTTAATGTACAACAGCGTGGAATTCAACGCATGACAGGTCTCATACTCGAAACTTTAAAACTCCATACTATTATAGTAAGGTGAGCAACGAGTGAACAAGTGTGATGAGCGTAATCTTACTCCGAACGCTTGTGATCCATACTGAAATAGTATGGTCCCCATGCGTGCAAGACTGCAAGGCATTAGCTCGTTTGTACATTAAACGCGTGTCGTTGTTACTCTTAGAGCTTACAGTTTAGACTGCAAATGCATTGTATTATACGTATTTTGTATAGCGCTACCTCTACACTAAATAAGTATGAATGTGTGCTGCCATAGTTTGAAATAACCCATACTAACGTAGCGTGAGACGAGATCATACGAGGAAAGTAAGTATGTCCTCTCGGTGTAGGTTTTGTTAACTAGATGTTA
This sequence comes from Andricus curvator, assembly GCA_932195095.1. Taxonomy (NCBI): domain Eukaryota; kingdom Metazoa; phylum Arthropoda; class Insecta; order Hymenoptera; family Cynipidae; genus Andricus; species Andricus curvator. Next base: position 313,921 of record CAKNYM010051192.1, on the reverse strand, counting down.
CTAGGTTGGTATAGTTGAATCAACTTTATGCCCGTAATTTTGTTACTAAGGAATTTTCGCCATTCCAACTAGATTTAGTTCAAACTTTAACTAGAGACAAATTCTGGTTTGGAAGAAAAATTTTTGTTCAATGTACCTTGAAGTCGAAAGCAAGTGCAGTACAAAGTAGATGATTTGAATTTGGAACATGTTCCTATTGAAACTACCTGAATTTCACCTATGAAAAAGAATATTGTTTCCCTATATATCCCATTTAAGGAATATAAATTGTTCATCGAAAAAGAATTTGAAAAGAAGATCAAGTTTTTTCTCTAGACTTTGATCTCTCAGAGTCTCAGACCAAGACGATTTCGTCTTATTGAACATGAAAACTGGGCCGAACGCGATAAGTTTCTAATGTGATATTAAAAGGTGAAAAATACAAAGGAGGAAGTAAATCTCGAGTGCGTTAAGGCGTCTCGCATTGTCAAAATTGAATTGAATAAGAAGATGTTGGACTTCCTTGGACAGAAACATCTTGATTGTGGGGGAGATGAAAGGAAGTTAGACTGACATAAGTGCTGCGTGCTGTATGCTGCTTGTCGGCTCGACGAAATGCTTTTATATTAGAACCTAGGTGTCTTGTGTACTTAAAGAGGTGCGAAAGATTCGAAAGAAGTGCGAGGGACTCGCGGGAGATCGTGAAGAATCATAAGAAATAGGTGAAGGAGAGGAAAACGAAAAGAAGATGGTAGGGGAGGTGGCGCGTGGCAATAAGTATCGGATACCGCCAGATGTTACGACCAAACCATCTGCCTCCAGCCCTCCATTCACTGCTTTTCCTCTTGGCTTTTCGGAAACCGGGCAGGTACATACCTCGACATCACGGCGAGTAGTGCAGGAACGTAACTAGCATCTCACCTGATCGTGAATGCGAAAATTTAATGTATAAACAACACATTTTTATCTGATTTATTGGTTTTTTTTGCGTTTTAAGCCTTGCAAAAATATATGGGCGTTTTTTAATATTATTTTATAATATTATATATATATATATATATATAGAGAGAGAGAGAGGGAGAGAGAGAGAGAGAGAGAGAGAGAGAGAGAGGGAGAGAGTAAACAATGGAAATTCATGTGCTTTTAAGTATTTAATTTGAAAATGTGCTAATAATGTATCCAAAAATAGAAAATATCAAGGTGCCCATTTGACTTGGAAACCCAAAAAATTGGGCTTTTTTAGCCCAACAAAAAGTGTTATACTATTTCGAAAAAAGTCAAACAAAGTTCGGTATATTTAGTTGTAATTTTAATTACAATAAAACTTTTAAAATTGAAATTCAAAACTAGAAAAAATAGTAGCATTTTAATTGAGAAAATGAAAAAATTTAATAACTTTTCATTAAAGCTTAATACTTAGAAAATGTTTAATTAGGAGCATTCGCAATTGAAATCTTTTATAATTTCGTGAATCCGTATTCAAAGTTTTAATTTTTTCAAATTTCAAGCCATGACTCCAATTCAATCACAGAATTCACAGATGCACACTCTTTCCTTTTTCTCCTTTTCTACCCCCTTTTTTAAAGAATTCCTCTTCTTTTCCCTGTTTTCAAGAAACTTACCCTTTTCCCTTTTTTCTTGTATTTTCGCTTAAATGCGAACTAAATTAATAGAACTCAGTAAGAAAATCGAACTATTTTGAGTAATTCTTTTTAGTTGAAAATTTAATTATTTTGTTGAAAATTCGTCTTTTTTGGTCGAAAATTTCATTGTTTTAATGAACATTCGCCTTTTTTGGATACAAAATTCATCCTTTTGGATTGAAAATTCCTCGTTTATGGTAGAAATTTGAAAAGTCATCCGTTTTTGGTTGAAAATTAATTTTTTTTTGGTCAGAAATGAACTTTATTTTCTTGAAAATGTAACTGTCTTCTAAAAAATTTGTCTTTTTGGCATGAAAATTCAACTATTTGGTTATAATTTTATTGAAAATTCATCTCTTTTGATTGAAAGTCAAGTTATTTGGTTACAAATGTAACTGTTTGGTTATAAAATTGTTATTTTTTTTTAATTCAACTATTTGCTTGAAAATGCAACTGTTTTTGTTTGAAGTTTTATCCATTCTATTTAAAAATTCTACCATCTGGTTGAAAATTCAATTATTTTTTTGAAAACTCATCCTTTTTGGTAAAAAATTCAACTGTTTTGTTGAACGTTTGTCTGTTTGGATAGAAAATTCATCTGTATGGATTTAAAAGTCGCTTTTGTGGTGGAAAAGTCATCTTGCTTGATTGAGAAAATTACTTTCATTGTTGAAAACTAACTTCTTTGTTGAAAGTTTAACTGTCTTCTAAATAATTCGTCTTTCTGGTCTTTTGGTTGTAAATGCAACCCAGGCGGAAGTAGTGGAAGAAATTATGTATGATTTTCATTTGTTTCATACCAAAAATGTATAAAACAAATGCAAATTATATATAATATTTCCCTCTATGTATAATTTTTCTGCCTAGGAACACTCAGAAAAAAATTGGTTGATTCAACAAAAATTTGGTTGGATCAAACAAATAAATACATTGCTATATGGTCAAGCAAATGTTTGGTTGATTTAACCAAATTTTTTGGTTAATAAAGTTTGGTTGATTGTAATAAATATTTTGGTTAATTCCACCAAATATTTTGGTTAATTCAAAAAAATATTTTGGTTGTTCCGTTCAATCAAAATGTATCAAGATCTTGACTTTAAAAAAATTGTATTCTAGGACAAAAGCTTTTGATAAGCATCACTTGCAGCATCAGAAAACCGAACTCTCACCCAATTTGACAGAAAGGCTTTTTCCATACATTTGTGTGAGGTTCTTTCGTCACTTATGAATTTTGAGGTTGGATTGCCTGCACTGGTGTGAACACTGCGAACTAAAGGTTGCACTTAGGTTCAAAATCTGCTGCATACTTTTTCAGACCCAAGTTTTTTAAAAACGTTGGTATTGTTTGTGTCCATTTGTTCGTATTTTTTCACTAATTCGCGACACGACGGCGATATACGATGAGAAACTTTTCGTCACGCAAACTGGTCACCGGCGTGGGCTGACATCATCTGTTTCGATATGTTTAGTGTAGTTAATGAAAGTATTTGGTAGAATCAACGAAATTATTTCGTCACTTCAACCAAATCATTGTCTAATAATTAATATATTCGGCTCAACACATTTATTTGCTTGAAGCAAATGAACATGCTCAAATAAATAATTACTTTGAACTGACCAAATTAATTCGTTGTGTTTTTTAAAAATAACCAAAGGTTTATTTGCGCTGACCAAATTTTTCAATTTCAACAAACAAATTGGGTTGAACAAACTGTTTTATTGAATCAATTCAATCTTTTCTCTGAGTGAACTGTTCGGTTGATGAGTGTACTCTTTGTGTACTCTTTTATGAGTGTACAGACGGGCACATTTTCGACTAATTGAAATGAAGTCCTTGTCTCGGTAGATATTAATTCAAAATAATAATTATTTCCATCAAAAAGAACAGTCAACTCTACAAAATATAATTTGGTCAAAATTAATGTATGTTCCTTTACCTTTACGACTGACTAGTACTTAACTTTTTAAAGCTGTGAGATAAAAATCAGGTATTATACGGAGTCGGTGTCGAGAAAATTTTTTTAAATCAGTTGCAGTCCTTCTGGCGTAAAATCAAATTTTAAACGCCAGGTGCAGAGTCAACCTTAATGAAACCATCTTCGAATGACTTGCAACAGTTTTTCAAAGGTGTCTCTCAAGATACGCTTCCCTTTTAATGAAGTTTTGAACGGGACGTAAACTTTTATTAAAATTCTTTGATTTATTTTTCAATTTTGAAACATTGAATCTTTTTTTTAACTGAAATACATGATTGTTATGAAATATAAATTATTCAGTTGAGCTGAATCCCTATTTCCGACAAAAGAGTCTGAATGGAAATCTAGTAAATCCGGTTGGCCCTATTCGTGAGCTCAGGGTTGCGTTTCTTTTTTGAAACTAAATGCATGCAAATGTCTGAATTGTGACAGACTATTTCGTCTTTAATAAGCACTAGCCTGCTCTAAATTCTGAAAGAGGGTTGCATCGTGGGTTATAATAAATGACTAGTTCTCGCTCCCTATGATTCTATGAAAAGAAAGAGAGGGGAAGGTCTGTCTAGTGTATAGTCACGAGTTTTTTATATTATTATTATTAGCCTGGAGTAAAAATAAGGATGATGGATGAAACGTAGATGAGAGGGTAAAGCCTCGCTATTTGTGGAAAAATATTTTTTTTATATACTATTAATCATTTGTGTTCTGGAATCTATCGGGTGATTATTCCTAAAAATGTGTATAGTAGTTCGGGCAAGAGTAGGTACTTGATATGTACGCGATACCCAGGGCGACACATATTTGATGCAGATTAATCGCATTAAGTAATGGAGATATTGATTTCAAGGTGTTAGATTCGGTTTTATCATAAATAATCCTATAGGAATTCGCAATAACCTCGGCATTAACAAATTATTTAAATTAAGAAAAAATGAATATTTTTAACATAGAAAATTTTATATCTCGAAAACCACTGGAGATATCAATTTAAAAGTCCACTAGTTTCAGATTCCTTTTTTTTCGCAAAAAATCCTATCGGAATTCGTATTAGGAATTTGGTAAATTAAAAACAATTCAATAATTTTAATATAAAAAAAATCGATATCGCATATCTGTATTAAGATTGAATCTATTTTTTATTCTGTAAAGCTTATTATTATTAAACATGATATGATAGATTGGAAGTCTGATCTTTATTAGAGATTTTATCATTTTCGGATATAGTTTATAGTAAAATCATTCATATTTCTTCATCCCACTTGCTTTATTGTCGCACCCTGCCAGCTTTTCCATTAGATCAGCACTCTCTCATTCCCCAATAAAACTCTATAGCCTTCTAGGACGACCTTAGGGATTAGGGGTGTTATTTTCACCCCTGAAACAGGCTCAGAAAATTAGTTCATTTTCGAATTTGGCACGAAGGCTCCAAAGCAGTTATGACGTCAAACGTCAGATGCTATTTGATATCTTATTTATTTTTCCCCTGTACCATTATCTTTATATATTCACTGTTCACGTCTATAACATTATTTAATGTGGTTATTAGGATTTTTATATGTAGAAAATAATCTATTAATCACTTGAAAAATATTTGATATTTTATAAATCAACAGCTAATTTAATTCTAATATGCACTGATCTATTTTTATTTCTCCCCTTGGGAAAAATCGAATTTCATCATAGCAGGATGAGTGGAATCTAATTGCTTTACGATACAAGAACTCTTTTTTTCATTTATCAACCTTGGCGAACAAAGTATAATATAATTGGAAAAAACTAGGAAAAGAAAGTGCCAGAGTCTAATACGCTTTCGGTTATAACAGATTAGTGAGTGAGTCTGGCCCAGCAGGGAGGATAATAAAGTTTATTGAACTGTCACTTGAACCGATTAATTTATCTCCTTTCTTTTATAAAATTCAGGATGGGGATTGACCTGGAAACCTGAAAAAACTGGGTGAGGGAGAGGGGGGGGGGGGGCGTCGGATATGGCCATGGGTGTCATTTTCCGCGGTTCTACTGGGAGCCAGTTTCATATATGGACAACCGCAGGATTTCACCGAAAGCGGGTTCCATTCTACAAAATTGCACCCGATTCCAGTGAAATCGCTGTCAAATTTGAACTGTAACCACGTCTCACGACCGGGAGATAGGTGGTTACAGTCTGCAATAGGCTCAATACGATGATCCGGCAAAAGTATCGTGCACCCTGAGGACACGGAGCGACCCAAGGACGACCGCCTTCTGCATTTTCCCCGCAAGTGTCTTAGCATTTCGTTGACATGCAGGGATGCTTTTCAGGCTATTAACCAGGGAAAGCTTGGCACCTCCACGAACACCGATGATCAAGACGACCAGCTTGACAGAATATTCGGGGTATAACCGTCGCAACTCCCTTATAAAGTCTGTATACCTCTCTTTCTTATCATTATCCTTGGATGTGACGTTTTTCTCGGCTGGTGCCGAAAATTCGATAACGAACATGGTTCGTTTCTCGCAGTGAAGAAGAACTATGTCAGGCCTCGAGTGCGCAACAGAAACAATTGTCGAGAATATGAAGTTCCAGTATATGCGGCACTTCTCATTTTCGACAATTGAATTGACTCTATTTCCCTAGGAACATTTGGCGTAGCGGCATCAGGGCTAATGCCGTAAGAGTGACAGAGATGGTAATAAAGCACTCTTTGTGCCACATTGTGCCTTTGGACGTACGTCGTTCTCGCATGAATTGCACAACTAGATAAAATGTGTCCTATAGATGCTCGAGGTGTGCACAACACGCGCTGCAGTTATCATCGGGAATGTTTTGGCTCAAAATGTGGCGATGGTGTGCTAAAGTGAAAATGACACCGTCTTGATACGCCAAAATGGAACTTTCCGTGCCCGACGTCAATCCGGGTGATTTAAGGAAAGCAAACGTTAGCCCATACGACATCGACTGATCCTTCACATTTCTGTGGAAGATGCCGTATATCCCGTTGTCGAGGAGCTGTTCGCGGAAGTTTTTCTCCTGTGCTTTCTTAATCCAGGCCTTCAGGAGTGAGTACTCGAGATGGATAAGATTTGATGCATTTTGCTCACCCCTGATATTGTAGTCAAGGCCGAGTGTTTCAGCAGCCTCCTCCGCTGCTTTGTACAGAAACGCCCCTTTGCCCGATTCTTCGTGTTTCCTGACCATTTTAAGAAGAGGGTCTTGTCCATTTGCAACTATATGTGCTGTATCCAGAATAATCCTGTTGTGAATACATTCAAGATTCAGTATTCCGCGACCACCTTGACGGCATGAGATGTAAATTCGCGGAACAGAGCACTCAAGGTGCATGCTTTTGTTCATGTGCATAACCTTTCGTGACCCGATATCGAGGGATCTGAGCTCGTCCTTCGTCCATGGAACCACTCCAAATGAATTGAGTATTACTGGGACGGCAAGCATGTTCGTTGCAGATACTTTGTTCCTCGCCGACAGTTCGGAAGACCATATCCGTCGGATGAGACTTTTGTATCTGCATCGGAGAGTATCCTTTATAGATGTCACGTCCTGAATGCGGTTCTGTGGCATACCCAGGTATGTATATGTCTCTTCAGCGCCAAGGTGTCGTATAGCGCTTCTGTCGACGAGCTCAGGTTCTCTGGGTGTGTCATTGAGTTTTCCTCACTTTAAATAAACCTTGGCGCATTTTTCTAATCCAAACTCCATTCCAATCTTCCGAGTGTATTTCTCGAAAACCCCTAGAGCTAGATCTATAATCCGTTCACGATAGGAAGGCCCCTCCAAAACAGCTGCACATTTTTGTAATTTACTCGTAAGAAAAAAATCGCATAAAAACACAGCTTATAGCATGATAAAGCTTACTTTATTGCGCTTAGGACAAGTCCCTATTCTTTTTATTTACAAAAATTGGTTTGGAAAGTATCCTTCGCGAAAGGATGAAAACCGTGCTTTTTTCGCGTCATTCTGCCCTTGCTTGACTTTCGATGACGACATCTTTGAACTGAACAACGTAAAAAATGTGAAGAAAATCATATAGATGTATTCATGTTTTGACTATACATACGTGAAAACAAAATTGCATTATATTAATAACAATTAACGTAAAATGCATTTGAACATGACTATGCTATCTCTCGTAATATACGTATAGTAGAGAGTTATATTTTGTCTTAAATTGTTTGAAAAATTTCAACAAATACAATCGAATAAAAATTTCAACAAATACAATCGAATGAAAATTAGGAATAGCAATGTTAAAACCTATTAATTAATAACAAATAATCCTGGAAGACCGACGAATGGTAGTGTGGGTGTGAGGAGACTATGGCTATGGGATTTCATAACTAAAGGGTCACCTTGGGGGGGTCTGCTCATTCATCAAGTTCTGAAAAGAGAGAAAAGATACTTTGATTTCCAATGGCAACTTTTCGTGCAGTAGCTGACTTTTTTCAATAAGCAGACCCGTCAGCTATGGGATCACGCTGTGTTCTCACACCCACACTACCATTTGTCGGTCTTGCAGGATTATTTGTTATTAATTAATAGGTTTCAAGATTGTCATTCCTAATTATTATTCCATTGCATTTCCGAAATTTTCCAAGCAGCTTAATTCAAAATATAACTCTCTACTACGTATATTACCAGAGATAGGATAGTCATGTTTAAATTCATTTTACATTAATTGTTATTAATATATTGCAATTTTGTTTTCACGTCATCGAAAGTCAAGCAAGGACAGAGTGACGCGAAAAAACCACGGTTTTTACCTTTTCGCGAAGGATATTTTCCAAACCAATTTTTGTACATAAACAAATGGGGACTTTTCTTAAGCGCAATAAAGTGAGCTTTATCGTAGTATAAGCTGTGTTTTTATGCGATTTTCTTCTTACGATTCAATTACAAAAATGTGCAGCTGTTTTGGAGGGGCCTTCGTATCGTGAACGGATAGTAGTTGCTCTTTATTTTTAGCATAGATCTTAAGATCATCCATGTAAAATAACTGAGTTACCGTATGCCTTCGATTTCCAGGTTTGTCTCAGAAGTATCCTTCGGAATGACGAAGTGCAAGAGATAGTGTCAATAGTGTGAGGCAAAAGAGGAAAGGGCTCATGCTGTCGCCCAGAAATACACCTCTCTGAAAGGTGACCTCACACGGAGAAAAAGATCTAGTTGCGGGAACAAGGATCATGGTTAGCCGTACTAGACAGTCTAGTAAAATATGAACCAACACGCTGTCTTGTTAAACACGCCAGAGAGTCTAGTTAAACTCTGTCGAGTTAGAATTACAAGACATGTGGTATAAGTTACCAGATATCTAGTACGGTCAACATTTCCATGGCTACTAGGGCTAAATAGTTATCTAGTAAAAGCAAGCAAACATTGAGTTAGGCTTACATCCCCGTTTTTAGGTAATTTAAATACTTTTCTGGTAAAATTTACCAGATGTAAAGTGTTCGGAAAAAGTTTTCTTTTTAGGAAAATAAGTATGTTTTGAGGATCTTAGGGGTAGGTTTGAAAATGTACACAGCCCAATAAAAGTGAAGTTCGTTTATTAAACACTGGCCAAAGGTATGATTTCATATTTCACGAAGAAATCGCACGGCCTGAAGAATTATCTTCAAAACAACATGGCGGCAACACTGAAGAAAAACAAAGCTAACGTTCCTTGAAATATAGCCTTGTAGGAGAAAAGGTTCCACAAGTCCAGCAGATTATCCACTGTATCGTCACGGAAGTCACTTGTTTTAATACACGTAAATAGAAACAAAAATAAAAACATGTCGCTTCTCGCTTCTTGCAACTCTCCTCTTGCAACTAAATGGTCAGACTAACGCACGGGACACGGAGATGCAAGCGGCTGGAAGAAACTGGAGGTGGTGACGCCGATAACTAGGGGAGGAATAGTGATGGTAATGGGTATAGGAGGGAGAAACGAAGGAAGTAAAGGAGTAGTAGGGGGCAACTTGCTACTAGATCTCGTTATGGACACCATTTGCCACAACACGTCGCATCTAGTTGGCCCAACTAGACCTTTTTCTCCGTGTAGTTGTCACACGCTGTTTTCTAAATGAGATAGTAAATCTGGTTTTTCAAAGCGGCATTAATCTCTCTATGCACCTCACGATGTGTGGATGAACCTTTAAGCTTTCCAACAGACAGATGATAAGTCTATGGGAGGTTGAATCGAAAGCTTTCCGTTAGTGAATCCAGGCCATCAATACAGCGCTGGTAGGATGCTGCGTCTTTGCAGACATATCTATTGATGAGCAGGTTCTCCCAACATCCTGCTATGCCTTTCTTTGAGCCGCGTTGTTCGTACATCTCTTGTCACATAGGTCCGATTGACCGAACAATCCTATCATTTAGAATAACTGTAAAGATCTTATACAGTGTGTTCAGACAAGTTATTGGCCTGTAATTCTTAGGGTCAGCTAAGTTCCCCATCTTCGGTAGGAGCATTGTGCGCCCTTCCACGAACCACTCCGGAATAGGATCTTCCTACTTTAGATATGAGTTGAAAATGCGGGCCAGATGCTGGTGGGTTGAAGGAAATTTCTTCCACTAGAAGTTCTTGATACCATCTGGTCCCGGAGCGGAATAGTTGTTCATGCCTCTTAATACTGTTTTCACCTCCTCCGTAGTGATAGGTGGGCATTCCGCCTCAGGTGTCATGAGGACGCTGCACAGCTCCTTGAAGCTATTTATGTTCTCTGATTCTTCTTTCAGTGGATGCTAGACTTCATAGACTTCTCTCCAAAATACTTCGACCTCCTCTGGTTTGGGCGGGTGGTCAAAAGTGATTGGAGGATCTTGGAAGAGTCTAGATAGGTCAGAGAAAAACTGTTCATTTTCTCTAGCCCACCTCTCCCTTCGCTCTAGACTGATTCAGCTAATTCAGCAGAAACCCTCGGCGAAGGGAACCTCTTTCAGTCTATGCGCAACCCGAGGACGCGTCTGCTGGCTTTGTCATAGGCCATTCGATTCGATTCCAGACGAGCCTTAATCGAAACCGTGGTTGTTATGCAGGGTGTCCCAGACTCAAGTGTCCGGACTTATATTGCTGTATAAACATTAAAAAAATGTATCTAAAATTCCTTTTTCAAAAATCAGTTGAAGTTTTATCTTTTGAGTTATTAAATATTTAAGCTGGACCATTCAGGAGCGCGGTATAAACAGTTTTCCGTACGTGAGCGCGAGTCCAACGTAGTGTAGGGTGACTGCTGTTTTCCCCTCGCCTACCCCACCTCAGCGCTCGCTTCAATAACACTGCGTTGAGCTGCCGCTCACGCACGCACGACTGTTCATACCGCGATCCTAATTGGTTTTCGATTTATTTTTTTCATGTTTATACAGCCATATGAGTCCGGACACATGAGTCTGGGACACCCTGTATATAATTTTAAAAAAAAGTTAAACAACCACCGCAGAGTCCCACTAAGAGCAACTGCCATCCAAAAAATGTCAATAGCCCCGGGTAGCACAGCGGTAAATCACACTTATGGCCGCGTCTCACAACTGTGAGATGGGTGGTCATAGGCAACGACGCAATCACAACGACAGGCCAGCGAAACCCTCGTGTGTCTTGAGGACACGAAGCGACCCAAGGATGACAGCTTTCTGCATCCATCTCGCAAGTGCCTTGGCATATTTTTGGCACACGGGTATGGTTTTAAGGTTACGAACCAGTGATAGTTTCGCACCTCTGAGAGTACCTATCACAAGGACAATTACTTGTACCGAATATTTAGGTACAGTCGTTGTAGCTCTCTTTTAAGGTCTTGATACCTCTCCTCTTTTTCTTTCTCCTTTGCAGTGATGTTGTATTCGGACGGAGCCGAGAACTTGATCACGAATATAGTTCGTTTCTCGAAATCTTGGAGAACAATGTCAGGCCTCGAGTGCGCAACGGAGACTGCTGCCCGAAAATCGTAGTTCCAGAAAATTTGGCACTTCTCGTTTCGGACAATCGACTCTATCTCCCTTGGAGCGTTCGGCAGGGCAGGGTCGCGGCCAACACCGTAAGGGCGACAAAGATGGTAATAAAGCACTCTTAGGACCGCATTATGTCTATAGATATACGTCGTTCCTGCGTGGGTCGGACACCCTAATAGTATGTGTTCTAGGTACTCAGCGTGTGCATGACACACTCTGCAACTATTACTGGGAACTTCTTGACATAAAATGCGGTTACGGTATGTTAAGGTGGAAATGACACCATTCTGGCATGCGAAAATAAAACCCTCTGTACCTGAATTAAGCCCTGATGATTTGAGGAAAGCAAAAGTTTGCTCCTTCGACAAGGACTGCCTTTCTACATTTCTGTGAAAGTTTCCGGGCATTTTCTTGTCGAGTAGCTCTTGGTGAAAATTTTCAACCTCTGCCTTCTTCACTTTGGTTTTTAGAAGTGAAGCATCTAGATGAAGTAATGCACTTTCCTCACTTCTGATGTTAAAATTCAGGCCAAGGGCCTCGGCCGCTTGCTCCGCGGCTTTGTAAAGGAACGCTCCTTCGCCAATCATCTCGTGGTTCCTGACCATTTTTAGGAGAGGATCTCTGCCATTCGCAACGATGTAAGCTGTACTTAGAACAATCCGGTTATGAAGACACTGGAGATTCAGAAGTCCGCGTCCGCCTTGACGGCGTGGAATATATAATCGCGGAACTGACGAATTGATATGCAAGCTTTTATGCATATGCATGATCTTACGTGTAGTGACATCAAGGGCCTTAAGCTCGTTCTTCGTCCATTGAACTACCCCAAACGAGTAGAGTAGAACCGGGACGGCAAGCATGTTAGTCGCAGATACCTTGTTCAACGCCGACAGATTGGAAGACCAAATCTGTCGAAGAAGATGCTTGTATCTGCTTCACTGATGTTACGTCCTGAATGCGGTTTTGAGGCACGCCCAGGTATGTATAGGTCTCTCCAGTATTAAGATGTCTGATAACACTTATATCCACATGCTCAGGGTCCTTGGGAACGCCAGTAATCTTTCTTTTCTTCAGATTAAATTTTGGCACACTTGTCCAATCCAAAGTCCATCCCAATCTTTCCTGTGTACTTTTCGACGATATTTATAGCAGTTTGAAGTTTGCTTTCACCAGAGACATAGATCTTCAGGTCATCGATATAAAATACATGAGTAACCTTATGCTCGCGATAATTAGTGTCGCCACAGAGGTATCCAGAAGAATTTCGTGGTGCGAGAGATAGAGGCAGAAGTGTGATGCAAAAAAGCAAACGGCTCACGGTATCACCCTGAAAGACGCCCCTCTGGAAGGTGCCGTTCGTTGTCACACGATAATTTGCAGATGAGATAGTAAATCTAATTTTCCAAAGAAGCATCAATCTCTCTATGCATCTCACTATGCGTGGATGCACCTTCAAGCTTTCCAACAGACAGATGATAAGTCTGTGAGAGGTTGAATCGAAAGCTTTTCGGTAGTAAATCCAGGCCATTGACAGCACGCGCTGATGGGCTGCAGCGTCTTTACAGACACACCTGTCAAATAGCAGGTTCTCTCGACAGCCTGCTACACCTTTTTTCGAGCCACGTTGTTCGTACATCTCTCGCCACACAGGTTCAATTCTTCGAACAATCCTGTTGTTTAGAACAGCTGTAAAGATCTTATACAGCGTGTTCAAACAAGATATTGGCCTGTAATTCTCTGGGTTTGACAAGTTGCCTTTTTTCGGTAGGAGTATAGTGCGTCCTAACACCAGCCACTGCGGAATGGGTGTGTATAAGTAAACTTCTTCCACCAGTAGTTCCTGATACAATCTGGTCCTGCAGCGGAAAAGTTCTTCGTGTCTCTAAATGCTTTTTTCACCTATTCGGCAGTGATTGATGGATATTCCTCCTCAGATGTTATGAGGTTGTCGCAAAACTCCTTGAAGTGGATAATATTATCAGTATTTTCTCTCAACTCTAGTGTTTTCGGGATCTTGTATACCTCTCTCCAAAAAGTCTCTACCTCGTTTGGCTTGGCTGGATTTTTGTCAGAAACAGGGTGATCACTGAAGAGGCGCGACGGCTCAGGGAAAAGCTGTTGATTCTCCTTGATCCATCTCTCCCTCGTCTGTATTCTCAGCAGCTTTGACTTGTTCAGTGTGTGATTGAAGATCCTCAGTTCTTGGGCGAACTTTCGGACCCTTTCCGTGATCGGTCTACCAGATGTTATGTAGTCAATCACTCATTGAACACGGGACGCATTTTGTCCTGCCCGTCCAATCTTCTTGTTCAGTTGATGCAAGCGTCTTTTGGTCTTTTGATCCATCGTCGGTTTGAGCCTTCGATTTGAATCAGGCAAAGCTCTCGCAGCACCATAAACTGAGCAATTGATGGTCCCGAGATCGGAATCTTGCCAGATATCTCCACGAAGGGAGGCATCCATTTCAGCCACATCTTGAGGCTTAGGAGGAACCTCCAATCCTGAAATCGCCATCATCTCTCAGAAGGTGCCTGCTTTCCGCGGTTGGTTTAATGTCGCTTCCTCATCTTCGTCTGCAGCTTGTTCAAGCAGCGGTTGGGGAAGCGCTCCGCGTACATATTCATTTTTGAAGAGGTAGGCACGTTGATTTTGCAATGACTGAATCGAAACATGCTGAAGCTCTGGGTGTTTCTGTTACCACAGAGTGTGCATACGCATCATAAAGCCTCCGTAAACAGGGAAAATGCTGGCATCGCAGTCATAATCCAATCTACACAAGGTCTAGCCGAAAAACGTTCCATTTTCGTCCAACTCGCGCATACCAGCTCCACAGCCATCTTGGTTACTATTCAACACAGCCGCCAGCTGAACATTCATTCAATATGGTGGTGTAGCTGTATCGTTGCTGATTGGCTGCAATTTTTATTACTTGCGCGTGGCTAGACCTTGTGTGGATTGGATCATGATCTCAGCAGTCTAGCAAGTCATCCTTGAGTTGACTTATCCACTCAACATAGGCGTTTCGCCGGTTCGTCGTCGTGTTTCCATCTAAATTATTTCCAGCGCCCCGAACTCTGGGGTGATCGGCACTGTTTGCCGACCCATTGTCGGGTGCTCTGCGCGTTTATTCGTTTTGAACCGCATCTGCAACTTTTTGGTATTTGGTGGTGTCATTGTTGTTCTCATGATCAGCTAGGGAAAGGGTTCGTCCGTCCTTGTAGAGTCCCGCATGCAAGAATAAGGCTGCATACTCTGACAGGTCGCCCGGTATTCCAGAGTCACGTTTAAGACACCTCACCCAGCTTGTTCCGTTTCCGCTTACGGGTTATTCCTTCGGGACCATCCCTGGACAATTGTCCGCGACTGCTTATTAACTAATGTAACCATATTCAGCAGAAACCCTCGGTACAGGGACCCTCTATCCACAACCCGAGGATGCGTTCGGTGGTTTTGCCCTGCAGTTCGATTCCGGTGTGTGTGTGGGGGGAGGGCGTATGTGTGTGTGTGAAAATAGATGTGACGGACAACATTTTATTTTATTATTTGGCTGCGTCTAAGCTGAGTAGGTGTCCCGAAAAATTGGCTGAGAATTTCGGTCGGGAATTTCGGGAAGACGAGGCGCTTCGTAATCATTTATTTACATAATTCTGTAACTAAATGAAATGCATAATAATAATAATTTGTGAATGTAATAATTTACAAGTCTCTCTATAATTTCGTAAATGGGGTACTATTTCTCATGTTGACGGAGTTCACCTAAGAAAAAACGCATTTTATCATCCAAATTAAATGAAGGGCTCTTTTTCTCTTTATTTTCTTGTTTGGAATATCAATAAGGAATACAAAAAAATGTAGGTAAGAAACGAATTTGGATAATTGTAGCAGGGAAAGCTAAACTATACTTAGTCCACTTTTTGACGAAATTGAGTTTCGAGACGTATTAAAATATTTAGAAATTTCAAATAATTTAAACTAAAGAATAAATTATAGTAAAATATTCCATTTTTTTTGGAAATCCGATGTTCATTATAGGATTTGACAATAATTCAACAATTGGAGATATTATCATAAAAATTCAAAAATCTTCAACAATACTACAAATGATATAGTTTTCTGTTAGAGTTTTTTGTTTATGAAATAAATAAAAAGATGTATTTTATATGATATTGCACTATTTTTATTTATAATGCCAGGGAAAGCTAAACGGTGCTAAGTCCATCGCCATTTCCATTAGATTATTACATGCATAAGTAGGCGCAATCTACTTTCCCACAAAATGATTATTAAACTGATCCATCCATGCACCTCAACAAAAAAGAAATAATTTACTCAATCGGTTGTGAGTTGTTCCTCTAGCAATAGTTTTTGCTTCTCCTGTATTTGGTTAACTGACCTTAGTCCCGTTTAGCTTTACCTGCTTCAATTGGAAATTGCAAATTATTTCTAAGCAATTACAACCCCTATGAGTTCGTTTTTGAGATACATTTTTTCAATCCAAATTAAATACAAAGCTTTTTTCTCTTTTTTTGTCTTGTTTGAAAAATAAATTTAGAATGTAAACAAGGTCGAGTATTGCCTGCCTGCAAAATTTCCCGGATTTTAATTCTCTCTTCGGGCATAATTTATCGTCAATGTGATTTCTTTGTCGGTGGAATTATAAAGAACTCCAAAGAATCCATAGTGAATGCCAAAGAATTATGCCAACATATTATAATATACAGGGTGTCCCAGACTCAAGTGCCCGGACTTATATGACTGTATAAAAATTAAAAAAATAAATCTAAAATTTCTTTTCCAAATATCAGTTGAAGTTTTAGTTTTTGAGTTATTAAATATTTAAGCTGGACCAATAAGTTTATATGATTCCCAAATAGAAAATAAAAGGGTGATCTTTGTGACAAATGGAGTTTACTATGTTTCATTTCTTTTTTGGGATCCCCCCCCCCCCCCCAACTTCACACACAAACTTTGAAAAGGCGACGAGTGTGAGTCTTTTTTTAAAGGATGCATAGTTTTTGTTTTAACATGAAAAATTTTAATAAAAATAAAACATTCCATTTTCCAGAAAAACTATGCGAGATGCAAAGAAAATGTTGAGAAGGAAAATTTAGCATCTCAAAAAGGTCTAAAAATTTAATCGAGACTATTTTTTGTCAGTCGTATAATTTTTTTTTTAATCGTGATGAAGCTTTTAAAAAAAATAACAAAATTCCATTATCGACCTAACTGTGTGATACACTAAAAGGAGTCTGAAGAAATTGTTGCTTTTAAGATGAGATTGTCCTTAATGATAGAATTCACGGTTTTTCTTTTAAACGTCGAAAATTATATTGAAAAATGGAAAATTCACATTATCAGCGGAAGAACGGGAGATACAAAAACAAAGTTTTAAAGAAAAATTGTTCCTTTTGAAAAGGTATACAAAAGCTCCTGTACAAAATTTGTTATAGAAGTCACTTTTTTTCTTTTAAATATTGAAAATGCTATTGACAACTTGAAAATTTAAATTTTTGTGATGTATTAGAGAATTATATAAATACATATAAAAAGTCGAGCAAATTAAAAAATTTCTCTATAAGTAGAGATGTCAACAGTTTTGTAGTATTTGCAATTAAGCTTCTGTAAGTTCTCTATATGCGTTAAAGACGCGCGCCCAAAGAAAACGTACTACAAGCATATTATGAAAAAATAAGTTTTTCACACAAAAAGTCTGAATTGAAGATTAGCATAGAATTGCAGACTTACAGTGAGCCACAATAGGACTTAAATTAAGCCAAATCCAATACTGCTGCGAAGTAGTATGAGTGTATTCCGAGGTGTATGCAGTATTCACTATGGGTGTATTTATTTGAGCTCGTTTTATACAAACACTTTCCTTCCTCATTGGCTTGATAATGTATTTAACTCGCGCTACGGGCTCGGTCTTTGCACTTCCCCCACATTTGTGCATAGAACTTTTAAAATTAAAGGTCAAACCATTGGCAACTGTAATTTGGTGATTATGAATTCTCTTTTGTTAAAGCTCCTTCGGCTCCTTCTATATTATATTGAACTCTATTACATTAATTGTACGTTATATTAATGCCTTTACTTTGGTCCGGGACTTCTTTTCTAGACTAAAAATTTGGCTGCTAACAATTTTACTGTATTGTGTCATTTTTCCATAAATGAAATTTTTGATTTCTAATGGCCTTTTTCTCAATTAAAATGAAAACGACACGTCTAAAAAAAAATTATCAGCGCAGAAATTGTGTAGACCTAATTTAGGTGAACAATTTTGTCATAATACATTTTATTGCATCTTTTTTCGTTTTTTTATTATTTAATTTTTTTCGTATCTTTGCACAGTTCAAGAAACTAAAAAAAGATCCCATAAAAACATGTTCTAAAGCGCAATTTAGACTATCCATTGTTATCCAGTATGCAGACATCAACGACGACAGCAACGACAGGCAGACAGGCATCCATCGAAAAACTTGTTTTTTCGAATTGTAGAGTTCTCGAAACGTGAAGATGTAATGAAATCGGGGATAGTCAGTTTTCACACAAAACCTTCTCATTATGATGAGAATGTAAAAACAGACACTTTCAATTTTTTTTTCAAGCCTATATGATTCTGCCCTACCGAAATTCTGATTTTCATCAAATCAGAGAGGCAATCGAAAGGTCAATCAAACTTGTCTGTTATAACGAACCACTGTATAACTTGAGTAGTCTTATATGTTACAAATTTAAAAAAAAATCTTTCCTCATATAAATAAAGTAAACAATTTTTTGCCGTGGCTGGACTTACCTAAATTATACATAGTTGAGAGTATAATTAAATTTTTTACAAATTCTTTATATAATTAATGTTTAAAAAAAATGTTTACATTGGTCATGAAAAGTTTTTTTTCAGTAAGATTTCATTCTATGAAAATTACATTCAATTTTGTAGTTTTTTAATTATTTCTTTAATTTTTTCCTATAAATCACCGGCACAGGCTGATGTGTATTGGTCCTCTGGAAGCTGAAAGTTAGTTTATATATTTTTTCACTCAGGTTAATCCCGCAGATGAGTTGATAGTTTTCTCAAAGGAAATGAAAATTTTTGTATTTATAAAACTTTACTGGAAATTAAAATGGAAAATATGATTTTGATAAGGAGTTTTGAATATAAATATTGTAATCCTAAACGACCGTTCATATAAGTGTTGCTTTTGGTCCTTATTCCTTGTAGTCAAACTGTATGTTGAATTCTGAGATTAATTTTACCCCTTTTCCAGTAACATCGTTTTCGTTTACAACGTTCAGTTCTTTAAACAACGGGATAATGGTTTTAAAAAAAATGTTGCTCTCAAGAATGACAAATTACCGCATTATTTACAGAAAAAGGTAAATTTTAATTATTTATTCCCGAACAAAATTGTTCAAATGAAAAAAAATTATTGAAGCAAATACAAATTTGTTACAGAATTGGATAGTAATACCTGAATGACGTAGATATTTAATAATGATCGACAAAATAAACCAAATAAAAAAATAGAGTTTTCTACCTCTTTTTAAGAAAAAGTTACAAGTAAGTGATAATTATTTGTTTAAACTTGTTAAATGCTTGACATCAAAATCAGTTTTCCTGAAATGACTAATTGTCCGGATAACCGTAAAAAAAGTAACATTCAATGAGTTCGTAGGGAAATAAGTGATGTAATCTGATGGAAATTGTTTAAACAATTGTAAATTAGTTCAAAAATTCTAAAATATTACACTTGACGAATAAAAATAATGAATGGAAAAAAAATAAAAATCGAGCTCATATGTGTCAAGTTTGCGCAAAATGGTCAATTTCAATTTTTTGGGGCATTTTTTGGGCTTCATATGGGGGGAGGGGGGGCTTCAAAATTTAAAGTAATTTAGCTGAAATCATTCGTCAGAAAATCTCCAAGCAATTCTGATAATTTTCCGCAAGCTAAGTGTAAACCCAAAAACGGGAATCTCATTTTTCTGAAAACAAAAACTTTCCCTTATTAATCTTATGGGATTTTCCCGTTTAATTTTCGATGCAATTACAGGAATCTTAGAGGAAACAATTGAAAACAATCCACACGGTTTTTTTTTATTTCAAGATGGAGCATTTTGTTGCTGTAAAATATCTATTATTTATATGCTCACGAGTAATGAAAAGAGTATAGAAACCTCTATCTGAACTGCAGTGGACAACATTTTTTTGAACATTAACAAAGTTACACATCGTCGAGACTCGAGATGATGGTGTTTGGGCAAAATACAAACAAAAATTTTTTCCTCTCCCTCAGACCGCATCAGAGAAATCAGGAAATAGGAAATCCTTACATAATTTCTATGTGTTTCTGAAACTATATAGGTTGATAACTCAAATGTATAAATGTTAAATTGACCTGCAAAATTAAACAAGTTCAACATGGAAAAAAATGGGAAATTACCAGGAATTGGATATCGCCCTGTGAATCGTCACTCCAATAAATTCTCAATAATGAAATATTTTGTGTTAAATTAGTTTTTTTACTAAAGATTTGAATATTTTCAACTATAAATCCAAGTAGAAAAATATTTATCTCAACATTCAAGAAGGAACACTTGTTAAAAATCAGAATACGGCTCAACAACATGATTGCAGTCTTGCCATGTTTGAATCAGGGTCCTTGAAAATATTGGCAAAATTTACACTCGATTACGAATGTCATCAAGGTGGACCCTCGCCTCGCCTTGCCACCTTTTCTCTAGCGCTTCCAGGAATATGCAGAAGCCAGGTGCATTCGCATCTTATCCAAAGTTTGTTCGGCGTCCCATGTCAGCAAACCCTGGTAGGAAGCACCCATGCAAGCGCCTTGAGGTTTATCGAAATTCGCAAGTATGGCTCGTGCCAGAGGAAACTGGCAGCTGCGACTCCATAGCGAGCCACACCCCTAGCCTACCCTACCCCTTGTCTGTTGTCTCGTGTCTTTCTTGCTCCTAGAGCTTAGAAAATGCCCGAAAAATGCTACCTGTATATGTATTCACTATATTTTACTTTAAAAATACATACACATATCCATCCATGGAACCTGGATCCGACCTATCCTTATCCAGATTGTAAGAAGTCCGGTCAAGTAGGTATGAGGACTAGGCACGCGACCTTATAGAAAATTATTCTTGTCCCCAGCTTAAGGTCCCCTGCGAATGCAGCTGGCGAATTTTGAATTTTGACAGTGATTGACATTTTGATGTGTCACTAGTGTCACTCGTGTCACTCCCATCATTTTCCCGCTCCACTTCTATCGCTTTTTGCACCAGCGTAACCAGAACACACCTTTCGGGCTTGAAGCCATGCGTGATTCAAAACACCTTATCCTTCGCCATCCATTCTGCTATTATACATATATTGCATCTCTATTATGCGTTGACGTCCACGCAAAACCGCTTGAAAAGAAAAAAGCCCGAGCAAAGACCGTGGTTTTGATGCATTGTTTGTTTATTTGCAGATGGCCAGAAGGACGTTTCTGAATGAGTGCCTGCATGGTGACCTTCGATGAGAAACCTGCCAACTTGGTGAGTTTTATTCAAAAGTGAATAATACTTTGTTTTGGGATCTTTCTATTTAAGAGAGGATATTGATTATTCCACATTGTACTAATTTGTTATAATCACATTTAATGGAAAAATTAATTATTTATAACCAGTGATGTGCATGAGTCGAACTGAACCGACTATCATTCGATTCGACTCAGCTGAGAATTGAGTCGAATTTTCCGAACCGACTTAGCTGAGAATTGAGTCGAAAAATGCGACTCATGGTTTAATTTTAGATAGAGTAGAATTTTCCAGTTGAAATTGAATAGAGTTTTATTTATACTTTTATGTAACGCAGGCATGATTTACGTGTTTTATCAGCGCGCTTTAACGGCGACTTTCAGAACTTAAAAGACGCGTCTTTTAAGTTCTGAAAGTCGCGGTTTATACGACAGGAAGACTGGACAGCGAATGCGCATGTGCGGCGTGGTCGGGAGTAGAAAAATAGTTCTTTGCGTATGCACCTTCGCTATCGCCCCTGAACGATTATGGAACGCGTCGACCAAACCTCAAATTTCAGACGTGTTGAACTTGCAAATCATACCTTTGTTACATAAAGTATCGTATGTACCAAGCAGTGAAACGTCTTTTTATCTTCGTGCGTTTGCAAAACTCGGCTTCGACTCGCGCTCGTCCACGTCTCATTATTGTAAACTCACGCTCGGGTAAAGAGACTGTTTCACTCCTAGGTAATTAATATACTATTATATCAAAGCGTTTCGCAGGGCGTGATGCAATTAAATTTACTAAATTGGTTTTTGAAAATCTACAAAACTAAATGAACGCATCTGTATATTATAATTAAATTGATTTATTAATGTTGAAATCAGAATTTGCAAAATCCCGAAATTTCAACTTACCTTAAAAATTACAAAAATTACAAATTTCCCCAAAAACATATTTAAATTTACTATTTTTTGTCTGTTAAAATTATTTTTTATTTATGCAGTATGCATACTGCATAGATGTACATTGAAAAGAGATCTTCAGTACTGTAAACGATGCACGTATGCCTGTTAATCCTGTAGATCCCAAAAACCGATTTATTTATTATTTGCCTTAATGACGATTCAGTAAAATTCGACTCATGACTCACCGCTTGAGTAATGAGTCGAATCTTTCAACTGAATTATCAGCTGAGTCGGTGTCGAAAAATTCGACCCAAGACTCACGTCCGAATGTTGGTTCTGAGTTGAGTCAAATTATTTTACACACCACTATTTATAACCCAAAATTTGGCTCACGACTATATGAGCGTAGATTAGTTGCGCCAATTGCCCTGCCTCTAATCCCTAGATCGAAAAGGATTCTCTAATCCTACGGGTCAGTTGCGCAAAGTGTATACCTGTCCGAAAATTAAATAATCTCAACTTCATCTTTTGAAATGTGCCTGAGAACTGGTGTAATGAATAATATGTATAACAGATCACTGGATCCTAATGAGAAATGGGCGGAAAACTGTAGAATATTCAGATGTAATGCTTTCAGTTTAAACCCAGGATTCTGTAAATTGAATGAAAAATTCCAGACAGTGCCGGATATATTTTTAAAATGAAATTTGAGAATTTGTAGGGCTGCAGTAGATTTGCGTTGAATAATGGATCTCGAAAATGCATAATTTTTAGAATATACTCTCTAAATCTGAAATAGTGAAAATTTCACTAATTGAATTAGTGACTGAATGATTCACTGGTGAAATAGTGATTTTTTAGGTTTTCACTAATGAATTAGTGGACTTTTACTGAGAAAATAGTGAAAGTTTTACTATTTCAAATTAGTGAATTTTATTCACTATTTCAAATAATGAAATACAGATAGACGCCGTGATCACGTGATCACGGCTGAGCGGCGCCGGCGCAGACTGCCCACTTCGTGTTCGTATAGTTTCATCTTAATGGTTTCGTTTGCGTTTAATTACATCAACATAACATCGCTTGCCTGGAGGACAACAACTTGTGTTTTCATTATCTTTTCCCAATTTTCCATACAGTTAAAGAGTTTACTAGTGTCCCAGTTATTAGTGTCTCGAGGCGGTGAAATAAAACAATTTAAGAAAACAGTGATATAGTTTTAAAGAAGCTAAGCGTCGTGTCCATTTCGAGGTTATGGTGGCTCTCATGAAAATAAACGGAAAGCTAAATTGAAGTTCTTGTTTCAGTAAGTACAATTTTTACATAAGTTAATTTACTTCAGTATTTATTCTTGATAATTTGACATCGGATTTATTGTTAGGAAGATACAGGTCTCAAATATGGCTCATCATCCATGTTACGTGTACGGCAGTCTAACAGCCGAGGAACTAGCCGACGCTTTCAAAAGTAATCCAGAAATTCTGTTGGATGAGGTGTCTGCTCAGATTTTAATCGGTAAGCAAACATATCGGTATTTTTCGTATATTGTGAAAACTCTGTAGTCCAAATATTTTAGGAAATCTTATGAAATATTTCGAAATATGTACATTTTGTCTATTTTTTTCATGCTGACTTCTTTTGGCAAATATTTTTGGAACTTGTACCATTTATGTACGACCACATTTTTAATTTAAGTACCTCTCGAAATTTCTTGAAATCTATTGAAAACTATTGAAAACTTTTAACTCATACTTTAAAATCTCTTAAAGGTAATTTTCTCATTTTTTTGAAGTGATAACAAATTTAGAAAAGTTTTAATTCCAATTTTGTAAAATTGCCAAGTTGGCAGTGCAATTCACTAGAAATTAAGCGAATTCTCTTGATTTGTTTTGTATCTGCTGAAATTTACCCGAATTATCATGAATTGTCTGAAATTTATTTGAATCTATATGAATCTTGCTTTAATTCTTTTTCGTTTTCTTTTATTTCAGGAATTTAAATGATATTATCAGTCATGTCTTGATAAATGAAAACCATTATTTGTTATGAAAAAAGTTTAAAAATCACAAAAAATAATTATTTTAGTAATAGTGTTTGCCATTGAAATTTTTCTTAGTGTCGCTTCTTACCGATTTTTTTAAAAATGTTTATATTTTAATCAACCATGGCTTATTTTTTCACGGAAAACATTTGCTACAATTCTACTATTTGAAGTTTTGAAGATAAGTAAATAATCTTCAAATAGAGTTATTTAAAAAAATATAATTCATGGCCAAAAAAATTATTTTAACGATTTCAGCCATAGGAAAATGTACTTTCATAATTGGAAACAGAAGAGTTGTAGAAAATGTCTTGAGCCCTTTTTGAAATAAGTGAATTTCAAATTTAAAAATTTTTTTTGTCCACATATGTTAAATTATTGGTTGAGAAGTGCTATTCTAAATTAAAAATTTAATGAAAATGTATTATAAAAGAATTATAGATCAAATGAAAACTGCAATTTATGGAGGTTTTTGTATAGTGGAAATTTTTTTTTTGTCGTTACGGTTATTTTGCACTTAACTTTTCTATATAGTTTATTACTTTTAGATAATTCTCAAAAGTTTTTAATGATTAAAGAAAAATAAGTAATGAGCCCTTTTTGAAATATGTAAAATTATACTCTTTCTTTTACATATTTTAAATTATGGTTATAGATTGTGTTATTTCGCATTAAAAACTGAGTGAAAAAGTAATATAAAAAAATTGGATGAATTAAAAATTGTAAATTTCATGGAGGTTTTTGTATAGCAGAAAATCTTTTTTCAACCAAATGTTCGAATTTTCAAACGAAAAATAAATTTAAAAGTCGTTGAATTTTTAACCAGAAAAAATGAATTTCATACAAAAAAGTTCCTTTTCAATCCAAAAAGGATGAATTCTCAACGAAAAATATAATAGTTAACATTTCAAACAACAAATATTTGAGTTTTAAATAAGAAAGAGTTTAATTCAAGGAAAAAAGACAAATTTTCAACAAAATAATTAACTTTAAACAAAATACATGAATTTGTAACAAAAAAATTCATTGTTAACCAAATAGTTGAATTTTTAACCCCAGAAAAGCAAATTTTCAATAAAACAGTGAAATCTTCAACCATAAAATTGACATTTTCACAAAATTGTTGTATTTTCTGCAAAGTAGATTCTTCTCAACCACATAATTAAATTTTCAACCAAAAATATGAATTTTCAATTGAGAAGATTAATTTTCTACCAAAAGAGAAGAATTTTCAACAAAATAAATGCATTTTCGAATAAGTAGTTGAATTTTCAACTAAAAAAGATCAATTTTTCAACAAAAAAATGGAAGAGTTACATTTTCAATTGGAAAAATTAATTTTTTACAAGAAAAAACAAATGTTTCTCAAAATCGTTAAGTTTTCATTGAAAATATACATTTTCAACAAAAAAAAAGCAAAGATTTTTTAACAAAAAATGGAATATTTAAATTAAAAAATAGTGGATATTTTACCTCCGAAATCACTATTTGCTCAGTGAAATTTCAATAATTTATTTAGTGGAATATTTTCACTAATTGAATTAGTAGTTTTTCACTAATTCGTAGTGACCCACTTCTCGCTAATTCAATTAGTGAAATTTCACTATGAAATAGTGATTTTTCACTATTTCAGATTTAGAGAGTAGAAAAATGAAGTTATGTCATAGTAGAAATAATGGATTAATAAATATTAAAGTAATAAAAACCTGAAAATTAAACAAAATTTGTATACCCATAACTACTTAAGGGTGACAAGTGGTTACATTCCTGATGACCTGAGCTTCTAAGTTGCATTTCAAAGTAAACGCTTCACTGCGAGTAACATCAAAAATCCTCTTTTCTTTCACGATGGAAGCACGCTATATTTTAAGTGAAAAGGGTGCAAAATTTTTGGTTTTTGATAACTAAAGTTTCGCAAAGGTTGTCTTACCAAAAGTGGTAACGTGCATTGGAGGTGTGTTAACAAACGTTGTCCTGCAAAAATGCACACCCCTAGAATTGACAGCAATATTGTGATTGATAAAGATTTAAATCATAATCATACAATAGCTCTCAATATTGATAGACAAGCTGTAAATAACAACGCTAAATGAAAAGCTATGAAAGATGTGTGTGCTAAACTAGCAAAAATTATTCACTCTGAATTAAAAACGAATGCATTTTCATCGGAAATCGCCTCACATGACTTGGATCTTATTCGTAAAAACATTTCCGTAGCTAGACGTAGTGTTCTTCCAACTCTCCCTAAAGAACAAGAACAAGTGTGCGAAAATGTTAAAGGTAAGTGCAAAAATCCCATTACTAAAAAAAATTGTATTTAATTCAATAGCAAATTTACATTCCTGGAATAGAAGTCTAATATTATAAATATTAATGTAGTAACATCTGTAGTAACAGTTTTTAGAATTCATTTTGAAAAATTTATAATTTATGGATCAAGGAATTTTTATAATTGAACCATAATATATCATTTTCTTCATTAGTGGAAATGATTGTTCTTTGAAATTGGTTTTTGGGGTATGTAAAAAAGTTGGGATATTCTGTCAGAATAACCCGTAATTTTTTCAAATCTTTTGAGCATTATACATTTGACCATCACAGAGAGGTATGTTTTGTGAATTGAACAAAACATTTAAAATTTTGATAATGCTAATTTTTGAATTTCTTAAAAAATATTCTCAAAGCTTTTCGCTTGCGTCTCACCCAGTGGCGCACAGTCAGTGGTCAAGTCGGATTTTTGTAAATAAATTAAGCTAGGGGTTACAATTTTTAGACTGATTTCAAAGTTCTTTTTAGATTGATTCTGTACTAAATTTGAAATAACTTTATGGTAGCCTTTATGGTAGTTAGATTGCTCCAGCATGTTTAAAATACTAACTTTAATAATAATGTTGAAAAAACAGTAATATATCGTAATTAAATATCACTTTGACTTACGTTTTAACGAAAATTTTACGGAATGAAATATCTGGGTACTGTGAATCCTCAAACAAGCATTTTTTCTCGTTAACTTGTTTTTAACCAATTGTCAATTTTTTATATTTGCTCACGAATATAAGTGATCATTCCTAAAAACATTTTACACTGATTTTAAATGGCAGAAATAATTAAATTATTGATTAGGATAACAATAGTGGATCTCTATCGAATTGTCAGAAAAAATATTACAAATTTCTTATTACCAGATGATTACGTTGAAAGAACCTTGTTTAAATGCTAAAAATAGCCAAATAATGCGTTCTTTAATTGATATAGTTTGAACAGTAATTAGTTTTTATTGAATAAATATAAACTTTGCAAAAATTAAAATTTTCAAGATTCCAATGCAGTAGTCTGAGATTTTGTAATGATTTTGGATATTTATAAAGAGACTTTTGTCTGCAATCCAATTTTCAGACACGTACAAGCATTATAAAAATAAATGGAAGTATATTGGTCATCTTTATAAATAAATACAGAGTTTAAGCAAATTTTTAAAGTTTGAGGTAATTTCTTTAGAAATTTGTATATTGTACACGGAAAAAATTTATCCGTAACAAAGTCAAGAACTTGTAGCTAGGTCTCGGATATGAGATGAAAAAATGAAACATTACATCCTTATTTCTATGAGAAATGTATGAATAAATTTCAAAGTTTTTGACGAACAGTCCGAATTTCCTACCAACAGTTCCTGAAAATTTCAGACTGAAATATAATGAGAAAACATTTTATTTGTGCGATTTAATTTATATTAATTTATAAATTCGCAACTCAGAAGATTGGAACCCTCAAGACTGCTGACTCACCAAGTTTCTAAACATAAACCATGAGAGCGTAAACACGCGCAGCCATCGAGGCCAAACAAAATAGGTATTATGAAACTTCTAGCCACTCATTCGACGAGCTCGAAGCACACATACGAGCGCACACACGCACCGCGCGTTTGGGCGAGCGTGTGTGCGGGCCACTTACAGGCGAACCTACTTCCTAGTTCCCAGATTTGTCCGGCAAGCTCGTGAGTGCTCTGAGAATCTTTTCCCAATCACTCGTAATATTTTTGTAATGATTCGCGTAAAAAAAGTGATGAACCGTTTTAGAGCTTTCACATCGAGTTCGTCAATTCTTTCTCAAAGTTCTCAGATTATTTACGAAAATACATCAATATCCGATAAATTTTTTTCATATCCGAGACCTAGCTACTAGTTCGTGACTTTTTACATTCTCACGTTTTGAGACCCCCTGAGTCAGAAAAAAATAGTTTTTACGTCGGTGTCTGTCTGTCGTTGTTGTCGTTGTCGTTGTTGTAGTCTTGTAAACACGATAACATTTGAAGAAAGTATCCGATTGGAGTGCCCCTTGGTACACTTTATAAGAGGGCTACAGTTGACTTGCGTCCTTTGGTCAAAATCGACGGGGGGCCTAGCCAAGTAGAAGTCCTCTCTCTCTTCTCCCACCAGTCGAGTGGTGGATATGACATGAGAGGGGTAGAGGTAGTTCAGAAAGGAGGCAATTACCTTAAAATTTGAAACCTTCAATAAATATAATCATAGCAACTTTTTCTTATAATCGAGTAACCAGTAACACTTCTGTATGCACTGAAAGTGCGACGCAGTAACTTTGGCTCAAAAAGTCCGCAAAAGTCCCCTGATTATGAATATCAAGGTTGCTTTTTCGAAACCTAGTGCAACAGTTTTTTTTAACAATTACATTATTTTTTAAGATGAAAATGTTCTAAAGTCATTTTCGGAAAGTTCATGGAAAAACAAAATTGTTATGTCCCAACAAATTTTTTATTCAACGACCCGTTTTCGAATGAGAGCGTTGCAATTGAATTTGCACTAAAATAATTGACACATTTGCAGCTGCATATCTCGGCAACTATTGAACCGAAAATTTTCGAAAAAAATGTAAATCCTTTTTCAGGGCACTTGCTCCGCGAGGAAAAAGGAACATTTTCCGACGGAGCTAAAACTTTTGTTAATATATAAGTGTTAAAACTGGTCCTTTTTTAACAACTAAAAGTGTGCAATTTTTTGAACTTCTTATTAAAAGACTTTGTGTACATGGTACAAGGTCGATGCTATAACTTTTGTAAAAAATCTTGGGAAATTATCTTGATTACAAATACTTTTTTTTACTTTGCAGAAATCTCAATTGTTTTTTTTTTTAAGAAGAATTCTTATAAACAAACACGGATATTTGATATAGCTTCCGTTTTTAAACGTGTTTTCAAAATTATATATGTGAAGCAAAAACTTTTTCTCTTATAGATTTTCTTTTAATTCAAATCATTATTTAACTATGGCCTTATAAACAATTAATTGCAAAATAAGCTTTGGTCTGTCTCAGCTGCAATTTTACAGTTAAGATTTTCGATTTTTTCTAGTTATTTATCTGGTAGCTTCCTTGTAATCTTTCTCTCTGTTACCACTCTGAAAACATCGTTCTTTTGTTAATAACAATTGTTAGCAACAAAATCCTAGATTTACCGAATCTGATCTCTTTATCCGCATCCAAATCAATCCAGTTTAAAAGTGATATATATATAAATCCTGGAAACTGAACAATTATATATATTATTATATATTATTATTTTGCAGTTAATTGTTTATAAGGCCGTAATTAACAAATTGTTTGAATTAAAAGAAAATCTATAAGAGACAAAGTTTTTGTTTTATATCTAATTTTAAAAACACGTTTAAAAACGAAAGCTATATCAAATATCCATATTTGTTTATAAAAATTGTTATTAAAAAAAAAACGATTGAGATTTTTACAAAGTAACAAAAGTATTATATACTTTTTTTAAACACGCCAGCATCAAAATTAAAAAGTACTATAGTCGAGAACGCTGCCAGTCCTAAGCCTGGAAAAAGTGCGAAGGGAAAATTAGGGAATTAAGAGGTGAAGGAAAATGAAAGAAGCGACGAGCGGAGAGGGAAAGAAGGAACGGAGGGCGAGGACGCAAGTCAGCCAGGCCCCCCGTCGATTTCGACCATAGGACGCAAGTCACCGGTAGCGTATAAGAGTGTGAAAAGAGAGGACGAGTTCGTCAGCCAGGTATTTTGGACGAAATTTCAAAAAGTTAGAGCATTTTTTACATTTTTGTGACTATTTTTTTTCAAAATTTGGAATTTTTATTTACGGCTCTTCGTATCACATGGAAATTCGAACAATTTATCCTAATGATTTTTTTCGATAAAAGGAAAATTGTCATAGTTATAGCATTTTCAAAATAAAAAAAAACAAACGAAAATTAACATTTTGAGCGAAACAACGCACGATATGAAAAAAAGTCAAGACAAGAAAAATGTTTATTTTTGCACGCCCTACAAGATTATCATAACCAATTTTTGAATTTTCTTGAAAAATCGAAAATTCACATTTTTATTGCACAAAAAATAATGAAAAATCCAAAAATTCAATTGTACTTCAAACTATGCAAGATACAACAAATGATGATTCAACAGAATTTGTGCGTAAAAAAAAGATCTACAAATTTGTTGTTGGTCACTTTTTGATAGGATGTGTAGTTCTTGTTTTATTCGTAAAAAAGAACATTAACAGTGAACAAATCAGCCCGATAAGTGGGCACATTCTTATCAAAACTTTGCTTAGTTACAGAAACGAGCGTGGAGCGCGAGGTTTACATGATTTTTAAACCAAATATCGAGCGCGAAGCGCGCGTGTCTTGATGAGAATGTGTTCCTTATAAGGTCCTTATAAGGTCTACAATCGGTTCAAAATATAAGCCGGAATATTATTTTCAAAATTTTTTCATGTGCGCCACGCAGCGGCATTAAATACAAAAACGAGTTTCAAAATAACTTAACTTGTAGAAGGCATTCTTGACCGATTTGGGATTTCTTTTTCAACAAAAATTAAGCATTCGGTTTCTAGGAGATTTAGATGGGCCGATTTTTCAGGGTTTGTTTAAACATTTATGTTAATGCGAACAGCGAAAAAATTCGATTTTTTCGCTTTTCTTTCATTTCGTGGAGATAGTTTTCCTATGTTAAGCATCGCTGGACTGAAAAAATTATTTGGCAAAGTTCATTTTTATAAATAAATTAAATTAATAAACAATACACATTATGAATTTTTCGTTGCCATAGTATATTTTGGCGTTTGAATTACTTGCTTTTATCGAAAAAATGATACTCGATCATAAAAATTTGTGTTCCGATATTTTGTATTGACTTTATAAACAGATTATATAAATAAATATAGTGTGGACATTTGAAGGTAGAAAAAAGTCGTTTTTTCTCTTAATTTTCTTTAAATGATGTCATCAGTGATGTTTAGTGATAACATTTGTCATTCCATATTTTGAAATAATTTTCTAACAAATTCTATAAACAAACGCCTAGTGGTGACGTTTAACGGCAGAAAAAATTCGCATTTTCCCTTAATTTGCCTTGATATATATGGTCAGTATTGTTTTGCAATATTAATTTGATAATATATGAATTTTATGAACAAATCCTCATTAAGAAAATGAACTTATTTATAGAACTTGTTAGAAAATTATTTTAAAATATGAGATGACAAATTTTCATGATAGAGTATCATTTTTCCAATAAAAATAAATAATTTAAATGCAAAAATCTACTTTAAAAATGAAAAACTCATAATGTAGACTGTTTGTTAATTTACTTTATTTATAACAATTAATTTTACTGGAAAATAATTTTTTCCCCATATGAACACCCCTGCGCATCCAACCCAGCGATGCTGAACATAGGAAAAATTTTTCCACAAAAATTAAAAAAAAAACTAAAAGAATCGACTTTTTTCGCTATTTGCATTTGCATTAACACAAATATATATACAAACACAAATTAAAAAATTGTCCCTCATAAATCTCTTAAAAACTGAATGCTTAATGTTTAAAAAAAAGGAAATCCAAAATCGGTCAGAAATGCCTTCTACAAGTTATTTTGAACCTCGTTTTTTTTATTTCTCCCAAAATATTTTGCTGTATTCAAAAGTACTTGTATTTAAAAATCATATTTATTTTACAGAATTTAAACCAGTAACTAATCTTGGAGAATGCTTCGTTCTCATAATCGACAAGGCGCTGAAGATAGTAATTTTTACGTGTTTCACTAATTTGTGTTTCTTAAGTAAAGTAGACACTGTTTATATGGATGGCACTTTCGAGTTTTGCACGACATTTTTTTTTGTAAATGTTTACAATACAATATGGCTACAAAAACGGCCACTACATCCCGCTAGTTTTTTGCTTGTTACCAAATAAGTCAACAGACACGTATTTAAATTCTTTAGATATTATAATTTCAGGATGTGCTCGTTTAAAAGTGCCTTTGAATCCAAAAAAAATTCTAATCGATTTTGAAGTTGCAATTCATCAGGCAATTGAAACACGGCGGCCTTTCGCACAAGTTATAGGTTTCCTTTTTTATCTGGGCCAATCGTGGTTCCGAAAAATCCAGTAACTCGGTTAGACAAAATTTTATAAAGAACCATCTTCAACCGAGGGCCAGTTTTTGAAAATGTTCTTTGGGCTTCAGTTTTTTAAGCCAGTAGGTGTAGGCTACTTTTTTGCGAGCGAAATATTCGAAAATATGCCGGAAAATGAAGCAGTAGCTGCAATTTGGAATTATATTGTAGACAATGATTTGAACGACGATCCACTTTTTCCCCCGTCGATTTGGGTCTGCAACGACTATGATACAATATTCCGGACGAAAAGTGCATGCGAATCATTTCACTCGCGATTCAATGCATGTTTTTATTCCTCACCTTTATTAGGCTTTCAAGCTGAAACATACGCAAAAATCAAATCCGTGAAGAAAGGATTAATGAAACAGCCGCGACCTGTCGTGCTGAAAAAGCAAGCTTTTGTTAATCGCAAAATTTTTTAATTGAACACGGATGCAATTACACAAAAGGAGTTTGTAATTTCGGTATCTTACGGGTTTCTTCCCGTGCCAAAATAATGTTAGCAACATGGCTTAAGGTGAAGCAACTTTGCCTATTTTTTAAGTAGATATTGCAAGAAATAGTGTAAATTTCAATGTTTTTCTTAAATTTTAGGTGGGCAGTGCCCATTTCATCGCCGTTTACCTGCTTGCATTACCCCCACTACCGAACTTCCCCTCACCTAGCCGAGTTCTCGTCAGCGTCTGTCGTCGACCCATGTCAGCGGGGGGTCCTTTGTACTAGTGAGGAATAAAATACGTAACATAAAATTTGTTCATTTTGCAATTATTAATTTAGAAATATCATATTTCAAATCTACGTTTCTTGGCGATTCCAACGATATGTTACTTGACTTCGTAAGTTGAAAATTAGGAGTGACTTATTTATGCGATGAAGCTTTGTATCCACCTAAAATCTGGGCCGGGAAAACCGCTGCTTTAACTCGGACAACGAACGCATGTGAATCTTTTCATTCGGATTTTAATCATTTTTTTATCATCCGCACCCTCCAATTTATCTAGCTATTCAAATCCTGCTCCAGATTCAAACGCAGACTTATTACAAGCTTATCAGTATTAATGAGCCCTAGCAGTTTGTTAAATCGCTATCTTCGTACTATCGTTTGCAGTAAACTTCGTACATATCCAAAGTCAAAAATGAATTTTCAATAATTCACATTTAATTATTGCTTTTACCCAGGATTTTCACCGGTTCTTTTTAGAGACAGAATCGGCCCTTTTTAGGGCCACCAAATATTTTAAACGAAGGAACATATTTTTAATTGTTTCAAACATGTAGAAAAATACCAAACAACTGGCCCTTTCTAGGGCCACCAAATGAACTAATGCATTTTCTTAAAGATCGAAATAAAATCTACTCTCACTCGCTGTTTTGGTCAATCTTTCCATTTTCCTATTAAAGTCAAAAAAATCTTTAAGAACAATGTGAAAAGTATCATATTGTTTTACCAAATGTCTGTAAGACCCAGGCGCGGATCCAGAAAAGGGCTTTAGGGGGGGAGGGGCAGCCAATATTTCCCCTTCCCATCCACTCTAAAGGGGGAGGTTAATAATAATTTTAAAGTTATTTATTCGCTTTGAATGTTTATTATAAATTATATACATATATTAATCACGAATCTTATAAACATAATTAACAAATGTTTAAATAGAAACCATGTTTTTATATTTACAAGCTGCGTCTTGCATGTCATGATATAATCATTATTCAACAAGTATAAAGTATTCATATAAAATTTTCGAAGTCAAGCGTAAACTATAAAAAGATTATTTTTAAACAGCAAAATTTAGGCGTCTATTTCCACTCTTTGCGATATTCATATTCCCGGTTCAAATCCGGACTCAGGCAGATTTTTTCTTGCTCTTAAAAAATTATTTGTCTGAAGTAATCGTTTTAGCGAATCAAAATTTGTATTAATTATAAATGTACTCTATTATTTTCAATGCCCTAACTTGAAGAATGAATCAACAAATTCATAAATTTTCAAAATTATATCATTTTACCCAATTTTAAGTTAGAAACATTAAAAATTGAAAAATTACAATTTTTTTAAATTGAACACTTTTTAAATTAGAAGTTAAATTATTTTAATTTTAAATCGTTGTAAATGAATAATTATTCATTATTCATTCATTATTCATCATTCGTTCAATTGTCAATTATACATCAAAATTTGTTTTGAAATCTTTTAAAACGTTCTCTTAAAACTAATTTTTTTTTACTGAAAAATCAATTTTTTCCAAAATAACCGTTCAATTTTTATTTATTCATCAAAATTTGCGTCTGGTTTAAAATATTCTTAAATATTCTGTTAAAATTAATTTAAAAAAAATACAAATCATTCGAAATTTTCCCAATAATCTTAAACAATATTTTTATTTTCTTAAAACCTTTTAAAATCCTAAAAAGCTTGAAAATTTTATTTAAAAACTTCTAAAGATCTCCTCAACCTCTCTCCGAAATTTTAAAGATTCAAGGCTTTCTGTTTCAAACAATTCAGTTTCAAATTGTTTAGTTTTGAATATTTCATTTATATATATATTTAAAATATAATATTTCATTTAAAATAAACAGTCAAACATTGCTGACTATTAAAAAATTGTTCTTTTTCTTAATTGCAAATTTTCAAATTGAACTCGTTAAAAATGGTATATTTTAGACTGAAACAACAGATAGTTTTTCAAGTTTCAATCGGAAGTTTACATTTGATTAAATACTAAGGCTTTCGAATTAAAACAGTTCAATTTTTAACGTCAAAATCTGTAAATTGTTTAATATATCAGATTCAGAATCGCCCTATAAAATCAATCAATTATTATTCAATTGCGATTACACGAACTACAGTTCAATTTTTAAAATCATTACTTCATTTATAATTACAGTTGATCAACTTAAAACATATTTTGTCAAAACATTTCGCTTTCAAAAGATATTAATCTTGTATCGTGTAAGTCTTCAAAACTGCATTTTAACATTATTTTAATTGAAAATGTACCCTTAAGAATGAAGATGTAAAGTGGAAAATTTTGATCGTAAAAGATTTTAGAATTCCACATTGTAAACTGAATGATTTCATAATTGAACAAGTTATTAACTCAACTTAAGATTTAAAAAAATGTTGAAATCAAACTTATTTTAAATTGCATTATATATCTTATGATATGAAATTTGTGATATTTCAAGTGATTTGATAGATTTTTCTTTGAAAAACTTGTAAAATTACCGGTTTCCCGGTCCAGCGGCCACCCTGAGTTATGATATTTCAGAATATAATTATGCTTCTCGAATGATAATACGTATTTCGTGCTTGTTAGCTTAACAATGTTTCTTCAAAGGAACAATTAAAATAATATATAGTTTAATAATTCTGACATTGATGTCTTTTAATTAACACAGTAAAAACTCTGGGATAAATTTTGTTGCACCTAATTTTAAGATGGGGTTCCATCTCGCTCGGAGTTGGGGTACGAAACTATCGCCTATTGTTTTTGCCGCAAAACTGTGAAAACAATTGACAGCAGGTGATGTTTCGTACCCCAAGTCCGAGGGAAACTATAACTTTTGTAGTGGCACCATTCACACTACCAAGACTAATTTTTGTCGCAGGGAAATGGTAGGTACCCTGAAATTAGTGTTAGATTCACACTTTGTTTTTTCTGTGAAATTTCTATTCAATACGGTAAAAACATTTTAATGTTTTTAAAAATATTGATAAATTCCAAAATAGTAAGCTTTCTCCGAAGTTTTTGACTTCTTTTTAAAGGTCTTTTTAGACTTTACGTTTCAGTTTTCAATTAAACTACTTTTTCAATTTTTTAATTGATGCAGTTAAGGTAAACATCCCAGTAATCGTGACCTTAGTTCCAGTAATCGTGATGGCAATTTTCTTGCTTTTTATCTGTGTACATTCGTGAAGAGTAATATAGTCTTCAAATATCCTATTCGTCTGAATTCACCGAAAATTTTGTAGGGGACCTTATTCATTTGAAAGTATCAACACGAATTAATTTCAGTGTCGGCCAATTCATTTTAATCAACGAGATTTTAAGTCAAGCTCCAATTCGGCAGAATTCGCCAGCGCGAATACAGTAAAAAAACTGGCCTATTCAATCGAATTCTTAAGGTATAACTAACGCGCAGGCGCATATAGGCTCAGTTCGTTTCAACGAATTAGAAAGCAGAGTTTGGGCGAATTTAAACATGTTAATTCTCCGCAATCCTCCCGAATTAGTTTCTTTTTGCTGGGATAGTAAACTTCAATTATCTTATTTGAAAAATTCGAGCCTGGGCTTTTTTTTGGGGGGGGGGGCCAAGCCGCCGTGGCCCCCCGTCTGGATCCGTGCCTGGTAAAACGTAATTGAGGTGTTAATGGTTAACTCAATTCACCAAAAGATATCTACTTTACTTAAATATCGTTTACAAATTTGTGAAAGTTAGCACTTTCTTAGAAATGTGTTAATGGTTCGGACTATTACTCTCTTCTATTTTGACAATTGGAATAATCTGAATAGATTGGTTCTAAATCAACCCCCAAAACTAATGCAGTTGAATTTCGGTGATCCTATACATGGCCTGATAAACACTCCTAATTTTCAACTTACGAAGTCAAGTAACATATCGTTGGAATCGCCAAGAAACGTAGATTTCGAATATAATATTTCCAAATTACGAAACATAAAAATTTTAACAAATTTATGTTTCGTATTTTATTCCTTATTAGTATAAAGGACCCCCCGCTGACATGGATCGACGACAGACGCTGGCGAGCACTCGGCTACGTGAGGGGAAGTTCGGTAGTGGGGGTAAAACAAGCAGGTAGACGGCGATGAAATGGGCATCTCAGTTTTAGGTCATATCCTAATTTTAAAGCTATTTTTCCACAGTATCGCAACAGCTTACAAGCATACGAGTATATGTTTCATATATTTACACCAACACAAATAAATATTCTTATGTTATTATGTATCTGTATTATTTTTCCCTCTTTCTATTCAATTCTGTATTTCGCTCCCTAATTTGACACCTCAGTCTGTCTTAAAAGAGACCCCCCATCGTTGAACTTCTAATCCTCCTAATCCGTCCCTTGAAGAGTCTTGGCGCAACTAACCTATGGCTCACGACTTACCTGAGGGGGATTGGCGCAACCAACCTCCTCCGGACTATATATCCGCAGGACGATTTTTCATTGTATAATATTAATCGATCGGAATATTTAATTGCTTTATGTTATTTCGATACGTGAAAGGCTGAAAGCAGTGCGGCTCAATGCATACGCCATATACCAGAACTGTTGCGGGTTCGAATCGCAATACAAGAAAGAAGAATTTTTTCGAGTTTTTTCCATGAGTATTCATTAGTCTTTTGCTGTGATTTTCGTGTTTAATTCAATTTAATGTTTCCTTGCCGGAAAGTTTTTTAAACAAACTTTTTAACATTCAAAGGGACCCGAGGCATAAAAGCGTAAGTGCCAAATTTCGGAAAAGCGATTTATTAGCTAAAACTAAATGTTTTGACCTACACTGTAAAAAAATCTTTCGTGATATTTACAATTAGATTGTAATTTCACGAGCAGTGTATTTTAAATTACAATGTATAACCTGGTAAATATACCAATGTCGCTCCGAAATTCACGATCTACTCCAACTTCACCCCATGGAACAGTATGAAATAACTGTCCGATGTAAATTTACTATGTCTGACGATGGAAATTATTTGATCAGCGTGGCACGTAGTCAATTTACGTTAGTGAATAAATTTAAATATGCTTATAAATTAACACTTTTTTTGGTAAAGTTGCAGTATCTAGCATAATTTCACACACGGGTAGTATTGTTACGTCTTGGCATCCTGAGAAATTACAAACAGGACATAAATCGACAACCCATCGACAAACTGACAGAAAGACATGGCGCTTTGGACTTTATCATAAAATTACGTCTCAGAGCCTCTAATATTGCTCTAATAGTGATGAGTTCTATGTGAATAAAAAAAAATATGTCTTTTTTATTCAAAACGATACCTGAGAAAAGTAATATGCGCTTTATTTATCCTGATACAGTGTTTGAAAATTTATAACCTCACGAACATAACCTAAAAATTGAAATGTGGTCCTGACAATTTACGTCCTGCATTTTTTTTTACAAAAGTGTGTAAATTTACATCGTCGCACGTAGGTCAAATAATTTCCATCGTGGTACGATGTAAAATTACACCAACTTTTTTTACAGTGTAGCTTGTATTTAGAAGGGGTTCAAAATCATGTGTTTGGTAATTTTTTTAAAGTGATCACATGTTTTCGCCTGTTCTTTTCACGATTCAGTAGAACTAAGGTAAGTAATAGCTCAAAAGTACTTTCTTGTTTTTTTACATTCTCATTCTAATGAGAAGGTATTAGTTTCATGTAAAATTTGACTTCGTTGGCTTTCATAAAATCTCCACGTTATGAGACCTCCTGAGTCAGAATAAACGATTTTTACGAACGTGTCTGTCTGTAGGCTCGATAACTTTCGAAAGACTGATAAGATTGGATTGAGCTTTGGCACACGTTTTTAAGGTACAAAAAGAAAGAAAAAGTTCGTTAACCAGCCCTTTCCGATCAACGGTTCTGATTTTGTCCATCGAAAATGTCATTAAAATGCTATTAAAAATAAAAAAATCCATTTTTCGGCAAAACTATGCAAGATACGAAAAAAAAAATGAATTGACACAAATTGCTCATCCAAAAAGGATCTACAAATTTGTTGTTAATAATTTTTTATAGGACGCGTAGTTGCTGTTCTAATCGTAAAAAATAACATTAAAAATAAACAAATATAAAGTTTTGGAAAACCAACCCAAGATTTGAAAAAAATGAATAGACAAAAGTTGTTTAGCCAAAAGAGTTCTACAAATTTGTTATAAATTATTTTTGGATAAGGCGCGTAGGTTTTGTTTTAATCCTGAAAAAATGGCATTACAAATAAACAAATTAAATTTTTGGCACAAAACACAAGGTACCATACAATTTTTAACAACAAAATTGTTTTGCCTAAATTAGATCTAAAAATTTCTTTTTAACCTATTTTCCTCACGAGACACGTGATGAGAATATGTTCGTTAAAGCCGAAGGAGCTGCACGGAGAAAAATGTTTGGTAGCTCTCACCCTAGCAATGGTGATAGCTACTAAAGGGAGTCGTATATTATGGACAGACTAAGCTAGCGATTGGATTTACTAAACGCTTGTTTCGTCCCTCTATTACTACTCACAGTAACGTAGTGCCTACTGCGCATGCGGTCGCATGTACGATTCTTGTTTTGTAGGATATACGAAGCGGGAATGTAGTTTCTATTGCACAAGCGGTCGCATGAACGATTCTCGTTTAGTTAGTTGGATATACGTAGCGGGAATGTAGTTCCTGCTTGTATATTCCTAAATGTTTATAATTTTTGTTTTCCAATCATAAACATTCAAGAATATACAAACGTTCTTTACTGCCTCCTAGATAAACGTTTATTTTTTAGCCTGCTGGCCTTAAAAAATTGACTTGCTTACACTTCCATTTTTTACAGAATTTTCTTACAACTAACCCTTAAAACTAACATCCTTCCACACCTTATATCTAACGCCGCTCGCTCTTATCGCATTGCCTCCTATTTAAGCTCTAAAAGTTTTAACTTTTGATACCTCAATTCGTGTGGACAGTTACCTGCAGACACTTGTACATAAGAAGAAAAGATATAAGCGTTTCCATTCCCATTCACTTCACACAAAACTAGTTCACGAAAAAAACACCACACAACGTTACAGCCCCTATATACTCCG
Source organism: Andricus curvator (assembly GCA_932195095.1). Classification (NCBI taxonomy): domain Eukaryota; kingdom Metazoa; phylum Arthropoda; class Insecta; order Hymenoptera; family Cynipidae; genus Andricus; species Andricus curvator. The sequence continues at coordinate 273,699 of CAKNYM010051192.1, read as the reverse complement.
AAGCGTACGTTCAGCACTACAAACGCGTCCGACCTACGCAAACAGGCACCGTCGATGTGTGATGAGGTGGGTGAAGAGGGAGGGGATGAAGCTGAGTAGTTACTTTTACTAAACGATGAGGTAGAGCTGTAGTTGCTTCTACTAAACGATGAAGCAGAGTAGTTGCTTTTACTAAACAGATAGTCAAGGCGCGTACTACTCTGTTTAGTAAAAGCAACCTAATGAAACTAAACAGCGTTTAGTAGATTTTACCCACAACGTAGTTATTATTACGATATTTTAGCTTACTAAACGGAAATAGTTGCATACACTATAATAGTTCTCTCCGTGTGTAGTAAAAGAGAATTGAAATCACTAAATTTGAGTTTTTGATGGATTGACCTTTAATTTTAAAAGTCCTATGAAACATTGTGGGGGAAGTACAATAACCGAGCGCGCAGCGCGAGGTAAATACATTATCGATCGCGAAGCGCGAGATCCAACAGGCGCGCGCCCTAGGCGCGCTGAAACTTGCGAACCGTGCACATAGCGCGCGATTACAATGTGCCCGTCCGCCCGGCAGGCAGCTTTTTTTAGATTAAAATTTTTGCTTTTTTTAAGCACTTCTTTCACGGTACAATAGAACTAAATTAAAGCTAAATTGAAAGCTTTTCAGTGAATATTCACTGATTCACAGTGAATTTTCACTTATTTAAATAGCCAGAAGTACGTCACTGACGTCGACCAAAATCATATTTTAGAATATAAAAATTAAACTTTGAATACATATTATTAGAAAAAATGCAAACAATTCCAATTGGAATTTATACAAATAATTTACAGCAAAAATTTGTCGTATAAAGCCTTTAGATTTCAAAGCGTCCTAACACACTGAGAAAAATGGATTATACCGTGTATAATCTTGGATTTTAAAATTTGGGACCGCATTCTATAGATATTAATCGGTAAAATCTAGATATTAGGTTTTATGATTAAAGATTTCTGAAATTAACATATACATTTCACGGATTAATATCAATGTAGATCCGAATTTTAATATCAAAATGATTATAAACGGTATAGACCATTTTTTTATTGTAATAGTTTGATTTTGCGATGTATATTTTTCCTTAAAGTTGAAATTACCAATAAGTATTCTTCCTAATTGAGGCATCTTGGTATTTTCGAAAGTTTTAAAATAATTAATAAAAACAAGGAAATGAGAATATGAAAACATTAGCAACTTCTAATCACTTTAATTTTTTACTTCCATTCGAAGCTCTATTTTTCGAATTGCGTCCAAACATGTATCCAAGCAAGTGTTTCGGAAAAACTCATCAAAGAACCTTGTTAATCGAATCAGATTCCCTATCCGATAAATCTCGACCCCACTCCTATGTGTATTGTATGCTAAGGGGTGTTTTATGCGAGACATGTTGTCCTGATGGGGATTAATAAATAGCTAGGCCATTTGTAGGGCTGGACTAGCCACTAGAGTCAGTGATAATCGTTTCATCGTTTGTGAAATCGAGCCTATCTATCAAGGCTTGTCCGAGATTTTTGAGTACGAAGTCGAGAAAAAAAAATAAAATAAAATGAGACGCCTGCATGGACTAGGCTAGGGAGCAGTCGAGGATGAAAAGGAAGTGGCGAAGGGGAAGAAGCGAATATCCTTCCTGTTTGCCCCTGCCCGCTCCCCTGGTTGGCAGCTGCTCGGATTTGAGCACGTGCTACAACCACTGCGTCGCTTGCGTATAAGCATAAAAGGTGGATGGGCTACCGAGTAGGTTGGTAGTATTATACGAGGAGATAGGTGCCACGTACATAAACACCTATGCAAGCACGCGTATAAGCAGGACTAAGTAGTGCACACTGCACCCCCTCTGCAACCTAGATTCATATAGAATATACATTTATAAATAATACATTTAAAATTGTTCATTGCACATATATTAATACATTAAACATAGAATCTTAATTCCAAATCCTTGCTTTTTACATGAATACACGAGAAATTACATGAGGACAAAAATCTTGAATTAAGGATCATTTATTTGATTAAAAAAAATGATTCTCTGGGATAGGATCTATCAAAAGCTTTTAAAAGAAGAGTTAATTGAAGGTTGTCAAACCATATATAAACCCCATCTTTTACAAAATCGTTTTTGGTGGTTCGAAAGGAATCAAAGTAGGCTTTTTGAAAATAGATAAGAAATAAAAAAGGATTAAAAAATAAAATCAATAAAATAGGCAAGTACATGAAATCAAATAATAAAGAACATTAAATTCTTGAAAAAACACCCACTAATGAGCAAAAATAATCATTTATGGACACTTTAAAAATATTAGATTTCATAAGAATTATATTATTAGTCCTAAGCTTTAAACTAAAACAAAGTACCTTTAACAAACACTGTTAAAAATAGTATTAAATTTAAAATACCAATGTATATTAAAATTAATATCTCTAGCATATGAAATCGCTATTTAGGTACGTGTTTATTAAATTTCATATACATTCATGATAATCGTTCAGATAATTCAATTTTACTCAAAATCAAAATAAGATTAGCAATAATTTTTGATTCTTAATAATAAAACATGATACCTTCTTACAGTTAATCAAAAATAAAATTGGATTTTAAGTCGAAAAGTTCCATTACGTAAATAAATGGCAGACCTAACCTACAATCAAATGTACTGAGTACTCACATTAAATTTCTACCATTCAGGGCAAGTTTTGGAAAGAGTTCCACATACGTACGTTGCACTTTAATCATGAAAAGCAATTAAATCGACGAAGTCTAGATTATTACTTCAATTGCAAATATTTGATCAGATTTAAAGAAATAAAATCAGTTTGAGTTTTCAAGTACGCTGTATTACCGTCCTGTATATTATATTTAAATTTTAATGTATATTAAATTTCAACTAACGAGTATGCAAATGACTTCATATACCTTTGTATTAAATTTAATACAGATTTTTCTAACCGTGAAGTTATTACAAATTCTTGAGAAAAAATGAATTAATGAGCTAAAATGATAGCCTGCTACCGGGAAAACCGGGAATTAGTATGGAATTTTGAGCACCATGAAAAAGCCGGGTATTTTGTTGAAAACCAGGAATTTTTCAGATTTTTTTTTACTTTTGCAATAAATATCATCTCTCTTCGAAAAAGATGTCTTTGGAATTGTGCTTAATATTGCCAATCATCTCCGTTAAAATATCGAAGATTATTTTATTTAAGGTTTTAAAATTAATGTTTCGGTCAAAAATTAATGTTCAAATACTACTAGTTGGCATAATAATGTTATAATTTAGGGATACTCTCAATGTTTCACAAATAAATTGAGAACCCGCTTTTCGAGAAAAACTGATTTGAAGTTGGAGAGTGCCAACAGAAGCTCACGTGTTATATATTTTGTCTTCAAATATAAAATTTACCCATTTCCGATCATTTCAGCGACATAAAAGTATAATGCTACCAAATAATTCACAGATTTAAGTATGATTTCTCATCGAAAATCCAAAGTCCACATGTATTTTAGATCCTGTATCAGAAAAACGCGAATGTCTTCAAAACTACGATCGACAAAATGGACACTTTTCTTGTGAAATGCCACAGTTTAAATTCTGAAAACCTTCAGTTGCTTCCTTTTGCAAAGTTTTCACCACGGAGTAATAATAAGGAGGCCAATCACCATACATGCGTTTTGACTACGGCAACTGCACCTTTATTGCCAACTTCAAGCGTGTACTGCCAGCCCTCTAAACCAGTGACGCATGCGCACTGCGCCCCACTATCTCTTTTTCTCGCGGGAGAAAAAAAGATAGTTAGATCGCATTCTCACGGCTGAACCTGGCAATGAAGGTGCAGTTACCGCAATCAAAACTCGAGGCGGTTTCTACAGCATGATCGGTCTCCTTATTATTACTCCGTGGTTTTCACTGCGGTTTTTTAAATCGCAGACTTCACACTCTTTCCCCTACTCCCTTATTTTCCCATTTTTTTAAATAATTCATTTTTCTCCTGTTTTCAAGGAAATTCCCCTTTTTGTCGTTTTTTCGCTTAAATGAGAACTGAATTAATAGAGTCCAATAAGAACATCGACGCCTCCGTTCAATATGAGCCTATCTGCTAACAGCGCCGTGTATGAGACTATGCAATGTGTATAATAGGGAATAGTCTCATACACGGCGCTGTCAGCACACAGACTCATATTGAATGGGGACATCGAAATACAACTATTTTTAGTTGAAGTTTATTATTTTTCAATTGAAAAGGCCACGATTATAATTTGATTCAGAATTCATCTCTTTTGGTCGAAAAATCAACTGTTTTGATGAAAATTGGTCTTTTTGGAAGGAAAATTGGTCCTTTTAGATTGAAAATTCATCTTTTGGTAGAAAATAAATTAATCTTTTTTGTTTGAAAGTACATTATTTTTCATTAAAAAGTATACTATTATATTTTTGTTTCAGAACTTATCTCTTTGGATTAAAAATTCGACTGTTTGGTTGAAAATTTAATTCTTTTGTTGTAACATCAACTATTTTGTTAAAAAGTCGTCTATTTTGGCTGAAAATTCTTTTGTTTTTTTGAACGTACATTCGTCGTTTTGGATTGAAAATTCTTTTTTTGGTTGAAAAGTCATATTTTTTGGTTGAAAATTCATATATTTTGGTTTAAAATTCTACTAACAGGGGAAATAGGGAGTTTCATAAAAAATTTGACTTTTTAACACAAAAATATGAATTGTCAATAAAAAAGTTAATTGTTTGAAAATTCATTTATATTGTTTAAAATCCAACTATTTTGTTATAAAGTCATATTTTTTAGTCAAGAAATCAACTGTTTTGTTCAACACTCATCTTTTTGGAAAGAAAATTAGTCCTTTTGGATAGAAAAGCCACTTTTTTGGTTGATAATTGATCTTTTATGGTTGGAAGATAGTTCCTTTGAGTTAAAAAGTATACTATCGTATTTTTCGTTCAGAATTGATCTATTATGGTTAAAAATTCTGTTTGGTTGAAAATTAAACTGTTTTCTTAAAAAGTCGTCTTTATTAATTCAAAGGTATTTCTTTTTATTTGAAAAGTTTACTATTATATTTTGAGTTCAGAATTCATCTCTTTTGGTTAAAAATTCTACTATTTGGTTGACATTTTAATTATATTGTTAAAAATTTAACTATTTTGTTAAAAAGTCATATTTTTTCGTCGAAAATGTAACTGTTTTGTTGAACATTCGTCTTTTCCTTTTAGATAGAAAATCCATCCATTTATAAAATTCATATTTTCCTAATCTACTATTTGGTAGAAAATTTAATTCTATGCTGAAAATTCAACAATTTTGTTAAAAGGTTATTCTTTTTTGGTTAAAAATTCATATTTTTGGGTTGTAAAAACAAATTTTGGATGGAACTTCCTATTTCTCCTGTTTTGTGAGCATTTTGGTATGAAATCATTTTTACAATGATTTACATTATATATTTTACCTCGGAGTTCTGAAATGTTTAATTCTTTTCAAAATTGATATTAGTATTAGTATTGATTAGATTAGTAAAATTAGTATTGAATAATAATTATTATAAATGTTTAAACGACAACCGGGGAAAACTTAATTTTTGGCCGGGAAATCCGGCAAATATTCTGGAATGTTTCTATGTTTGAGTGGCCACTCTGAATAAATTTTTATTGTTCTAATTAAAATATATCCACATTCACTTTATAGATCCATAAAATAAAAGGTCTGCTGAGCGTGAATGGATTTTTGTTTCGGTATTGAAAATCCACAATGGGCTACAAAAATACAATACCTATAATAGTCTAACTTGGTTATAAGTTGGTACTGAGTCACTTTTCGAATCAGTCGGTTTATAGTTGAATCCAGTTCCACGGTATATCTCGGGAATCGGGAGCAGCTTTTTGTTTTTCTTTTAAATTTATAATCCGATTTTTGAGATCGTTTTGATCTCTCCTGTACAATTTCCATGTTGTGATTTATGTTGTTATGGTTTGACCGATTGATAATTTTTAAGGTCAGATCTCCTTATTATTCCATTTGCAACGCTTTAAATTTAAAACTGTTTAATTTGAAATTATTAAAACACATTTTTTTTAAGTTTTAAAATCTCGGATTTTACAACTTTATTGAAAAATATGACTTTTTGCAATCTCTGGTAGAAAAATGCGACTCTTCAACCTATCTCGTTTTTCTCACTAGTTCGCCACTTACTTTCAAAATTGAATCACATTGGAACTTTAAAGATCGAAATTCAAAGCGTAAAAATGAACATATACACCTTTATTGAATTATCTATAATCCTTGTTTTCTATGCGAATGTAGATTGTAGAATTTTGAAGAGATTGCCGTTTTGAGACTCCCCCTTGGATTGACAATTTACAATTCTTCAGTCCTCTTTTGGGACCCCTTGGACTGCGGAGAGCGTATAGCTATAGCCATTCAGCGGGGTGGAGACAGAGAACGCAACGAGGGTATGCAAGAGAAGGAACCTGTATCGAGCTTTTGAGTCCTCGTATAGAAAAGTCTCCACATATGCGACGAATTGTGTTTTTCCCTCGATGTCTACTCGGTCAGGGTAGGGTGGTTTTGAAATAATCATGTGGGGGACTGGGACTAGGCCAACTATGGGGATCGCTCGCGTAGGTGAAAAAATGATAGGTTTCTGGAATATTCTTGAATAAGGTCGAGGGTGAAGCCAACACTGGGGCAGGCAGTATGAAAATTTGATCGTTACTTGATGTGTCTCATTTATTCACTACATATCGAGGGTCAGACACATACTCTTACACTAAAATACTGTTTCTCCTCTCTATGGCAAAATCATTTATTAATATTTTTTTAGATTGATTTATGTGCTAACAATCCTGGTTAATATCATTGAAGCTAATAATTTTTTATTATATTTGGAATAGATCACTATTCAATCACTATCAAAAAATGATACTTTTTGTTATTTCCATAAGTGGAAGCAGTGTGGCTCAGACGGTAGAGTTCTTGGGTTGTGCTTATAGTACAAGTATACGTGATAATGAGCAGTCACACTGTCGGGGGGTTCGAATTCTAATGTCGGAAGAAAAATTTGTCTCTTTTTTTTGTAGTTTTCTTTCATAGATAGTTGTTTGCGAATTCAATAGTATTTTTTTAGAATGTTGTTGTTTTAAATGGAAATTCGCAAAGGCAGGTTGTCAAAAATAGATCCATAAAATACTCATTGGTTCAGAATTTCCAGTGTCCTTTTCCTTAAACAAAATTTTTTCCAAGAATCCTATATACATATTATAATAATGGACTGGAAAAAACGAGCCTTTTAGAACCCCATTCCCAAATTGTCGAAGAGACAAACCGAGTATTGTAGATTTTCCTCGAATTCATCAGGACGGCCGGGTGAATTTTTTACACACCCTTGATCCCGCTGTTTCGTACTGTGCACATGCACTACGGCATTAACCTGCCTGTACACATCCTGGGTTCTTCTCTTCATACACACACTAACACACACACACACACACACACACACACACATATATATATATATATATATATATATATATATATATATTGAACGTACCTGCAGTGCGCAAAAGAGTCGGCCCTGTGGTAGTGAAGAGCGGGCAAAGAATGGCGCCATTCAAGCTTTTTCGGAGTCGACCTTTGTCGGCCATTGTCCCACGATTTTGGATCCCTACTGGGAAGCGAAATGCAAAACTATTGCAGTTACCGGTGTCCACGTTCTTGAAATTCGATTATGTGACTTTTATTTGTAAAGGAAAGGTGTCGATGTTGTTTTCCTCGAGAAGAGAGACTCAAAACCCATATTTTTCTATCTGTCTTTAGTCACGCTCTTGGCACTCGAAGCTGAATCCCTCTTTAAATTCTATTTATGTCCTAGCTCGAGCATAGGTCAGTTCTTACTTTGATTCATTGATTTCTTTTATCCCCTTAAGATTTCACCGCCATCCTATTAAGTTAAATTTATTGTCATCGAACAGGTTGACATTTTTATTCGTTTGATATCATTTACCTGAAATATAACAAGTTATACAAGGGGCATTATTTTTCAACTATACCAACCGGAAAAATCGGTCGAGCTCTTTTTGGATTGTAATTAATGGAAAATAACTTGTCATTCGATACATATTCGACGGTTTTAAATGACATGGTCCCCCATCTGGGTCGGGTGAAAAACCAGGACGCTCAAAAATTTTCAAGCGATCCCAAAAAAAAAAAGGTCTTCAAGACAAAAATGTACCAGCTAACCTTCACAAAAGTATGGGAAATGGTATAAATACTGTACTATTATTGTAATTATTGTTATTTCATGATTTAATGATTTATAACATGTATTTATAAATAAATACATGTACACCGAAGCACTGTTCACATACTAAATCCAGAATTTCGATATTTGCTGTCAAAAATCTTAGTTTCGTAAAAAACCAGGACATTTTGCAGTTTTTCAAGAAAAAAACAGGGCACCAGGACAGACCTCGAAAAAAGAGGACATGTCCCGAAAAACCAGGACGGATGGTAACCCTAATCTCGCAAATAAAAAAATATTCTATAAAGTTGAGGGTGCTGGTGTTCCCAGTACAATTTATATGAGATTCAGAAGCTTCGGGAGTTCGCCACCCGAGATACCACCTTTCGATCTGTACTCTCTGAGATAGAATCTTTTAATATGCACGCACCGAGATAGAACCTTATTATTTGGGCACGTTAATATTTACCGAGGGGGAAGAAGCGCAATTTTTTTGTTTTTTAGGGAAAGCATCTATTATTCTTTCTATCACCATCTGTAATACCATGATATATTGTCTACACTGTTAGAAATTTGAGGGCTAGCGGAGTTGAGAGTACAATTTTTCGGAGTATAAAATCGACTCAGTATCGAATACATTCAACTCCGCATATTTTACTCTAGAGTAAAATAGAGTGAGCAAAAGATTCTAAAGTGCATTCAGAGTGAATATAATTAATTCGCACCGCACAGAAACAAAATCTTAACCCATGCTCAATCCGGAGTTAAAGAGTCGTGGCGGGACTTCTTACGGAGTTTATGTTCGGAGCTGCATTCGCAGAAAACTTGCAAACACTCTCTTCGCAGTTGTTCGCCACATCATGGCCGCAAGTCAACGCATGCGAAACTGCGAACTCGAAAACATGACAATTCTAGAATCCAGAATTCTAGATGTTCGCGTGTCGCGTCGGTGCGATTTGTTATTTAATATTTAGAAAAGTTAAATATGTCGACGGTAAAAAGAGTGAGCTATGGCAACCAGACAAAGTGGGGTAGACTTGTGTATATGAATCAGAATTGGGATACGAAGAATTCATAGACGCCGGTAAGTATAATTGTATATAATAACTATTAACATATGCATGATGGGTTTGAATCTTTTTGTACGATTTAAAAAACTCGTGTGGATTATTCATTTTAAAATCGATTCGAAAGCATCATGGATATTGGATATGTTCATAATTATTATTATATACCATTTTCACCTACTTTGTCTGGTTGCCATAGCTCACTCTTTTTATCGTCGACATATTTCACTTTTCTAAATATTAAATAACAAATCGCACCGACGCGACACGCGACCATCTAGAATTCTGGAGTTTTACCATCAAATATATTCAGAGTACATACTGGAGTCTATTTCTAAATACTGAAATACTCCCTTCAGCGTTCCTTTTTAGCGATATTTACTCCTTAAAAATCAACTCCTGATGGTGTCATGGGACAACTATAGGGTCAGAACGGAGTTAATTGAAATAACTCCGGACAGTGCAGTTAGGGAGTTCTTTTCCAAGAGTTTAATTTTAACTCGTCTTCTGCTACTCCGCTTGCAGTTTACTCAAAACGGTGGGACTTTTATAGGGTATGCTTCGGAGTTGATTTTAACTCCGCTTTTTTAACAGTGTAGCATACCGTGACCGCATTTTATGTCAAGAAGTTCCCAGTGATAGGTGCAGAGCGTGTCATGCACACGGTGAGTACCTACAACACATACTATCGGGGTGTCCGACCCACGCAGCAACGACGCATATCTATAGACATAAGGCGGCCTTGAGAGTTCTTTATTACCATCTTTGTCGCTCTTACGGTGTTGGTCGCGACCCTGCCCTGCCGAACGCTCCAAGGGAGATAAAGTCAATTGTCCAAAACGACAAGTGCGAAATTTTCTGGAACTACGATTTTCGGACAGCAGTCTCCGTTGCACACTCGAGGCCTGACATCGTTCTCCAAGACTTCGAGAAACGAACTATATTCGTGATCGAATTCTCGGCTCCGTCCGTATACAACATCACTGACAAGGAGAAAGAAAAGGAGGAGAGGTATCAAGACCTTAAAAGAGAGCTGCAACGACTGTACCCAAAATATTCGGTACAAGTAATTGTCCTTGTGATAGGTGCTCTCGGAGTTGCGAAACTATCACTGGTTCGTAACCTTAAAGCCATACCCGCGTGCCAAAAATATGCCAAGGCACTTGCGAGATGGATGCAGAATTGCAGAAAGCAGTCACCCTTGAGTCGCTTCGTGTCCTCAAGACACACGAGGGTTTCACCGGACTGTCGTTGTGATTTCATCCTCCCCTGTGACCACCCATCTCACGGCTGTGGGACCCTGCGTTGGTTGTTTAACCCTTTTTTTCAAATTCTCTCTCTCTCTCTCTCTGTCTGTCTGTCTGTCTCTCTCTGTGTGTGTGTGTGTGTGTGTGTGTAATGCAGCGCGATCTTCAGATATTTCATCCAGGGTATTCTGCGTGCTGAGGTCCGACCAGTTCCTGACTAGAACTTTTCGGTACTTTTATTTTAATTAGGACTCAACTGAAGCCTAGCAAAAACACAACATTGGGGCCTAACTAGACTTACATACTCTAGACTAGAACTTACTAGTCATGTTATTATAGTGAGATTCTGATTACTGCCCTATTTGAAGTGGGGACAAACGGGGCGATTTCTACATAGTATTATTATTTCACAGGTCGCATTAATCTTATGCATCATATGTTGATCCAAAAGTAAATCAGTTCGTTGCAGTGTGAAAAATAATTTACATCTGATGCGAATATAGCTGTAATTTTTAATTTAGTAGTTATGTACTTCACAACTTTTTTTGCACTACATCGAATTGATCCACTTGTGGATTAAAATTTGGCACATTGACGTTCCGCCGAAAAATGTGGGTTTTCCTCATTTTTAGGTTATTTGACAATTCTAAAATAAAAGCTTAAATAGGTTTTTTTTAGATGGCAGTTGCTCTAATGCGGTGGTTGTTTAACACTTTTTTTAAAATATATATTTTTTTGCCTGGGCTCTGTTTCTATAATTTTAAGATTCTTAGGAATAATAGACTCGCATATTCACATTTCCAAATGTCAATTCTATTATTTGTCCGTGTACCTAGATTAAAAAATTTCGGAATGTTAAGTACATATATTCATTTATTTGCAGACCCTACTATATCGATTGAATAAAATATTATTTCCATTCTTTCGAGGGAAACGTAAATGCGTATTAAAATCAAGTGATCTTCATTTAAACTGTTTAAAGATTTTACTTACAGCTTTTGTAAAAAGTGGCAACTATGAATTGACCCAATTAGCCACAGTAATTATCACATATTTCATTAAATCGATACCTGGACTCTACAAATTATTTTCCCAGCGTGAGTTCGTCATTCAGTATAATATGATCGATAAGTGCGATATGAATCATGGCATTGAAACAGGTTTATTCACTCCTATGCGTTTGCTATTTTATTACTTTGCCACTTGGGATATACAACGACTCGTTTCTTATCTATGATATCTGACAAAGGGAAAAATATCAAACATGTATGTCAGAATTACTGTAATTTGCTCCTAGACTTGCTTTATCGCTTGTTTGTTAACATGCCTTCTATCGGCGATCTTTGTTCTTTTTATAGACATGAACTATGCAAATCGTTCCATCTCGTTGTAACTTTTCTTCTCTTATTATTGCTTAAATTATAATAATTTAAAAATAAAATCATACATCTTTGCCTCTCTGATCAAAAAATATTACCTATTTATCTTATTTTTTGTAGAAATTTTTTTTAATGATTATATTTTATTTTTAAGTAATATAAGAATAAAATTTCCAATCGATTTTTCGATGATAAAAAGTACAATAATATTGACAAGCGGATATGCCATCAAGTATCGTTTTCACTGTGAATCAAGTAACTGGATTTATTGAGTCTTTTTATTCAAGCGGTGCAATACCTGTTTATTTATTATTAATTTGAAACATCCTCTGAAGTTGAGTGGCTCGTGCCGGTACGAGTTAATCACGCTCTGATTTCTGAGCTTCGAGTTTCGATGCAAATTATCTTTGCGATAACTATTTTATGAAAAAATGATACAGACTGATATTCATATAGTTATATTCTCAGTGATTTAAACAGACACCCTCCAAGTATCAAAATCCGGCAATATGTCACGATTTTTTTAACCGTCTTCTATTTTTACGACCTTGGGTTTGGCCCTGGGGGTTAGTCTGTCCACCGTAAATTTACATTTTTCAAATACCGGAACATTCGGTGTCAATAAAATTCCTAGTTATTTCCCTTTTTTTTCGAGTTTTCAGAACTGGAATCGTAAAAAAAAGGTCAAAACATCTGTTCTAAACTGCCGCTAAGCTTAGAGTGACTTAGACCTCAGAACGTTAATTTAGTAACTCTGGAAAGGAGGGGGGAAAGAGGAATGGGAAATACCTTGGACCCCACGAACAGATATTCCCGCAATATGCTTGAGCTTGCTTCTCTATATATTCATTGTATTATTGGGAAACTGACCATAATACTTCGGTCTGTCGGGAACTCTCAAGTACTCACCTTTCTGAAAGGTAATTTACAATCGTTGAGTACGATCGGGAATTTCCACAACCAGATGACTGCTAAGGTTTTGCTGGACTGTGAGCAAGGTCACGTTTCAGCCAATAGAGTAATAGACTTTTACAACAGATATAGTATTTATATTTAGAAACCTTAACTAATTGAGATTTATACATGAGAATCGAAAATTTTGAGTAATATGGATTCAAAATAAGGTACCTCATTACTGAGCTTAGTCCTCTGTCCCTATTTATCACATCTCCTCTTTCTTTTCTCGAACTCTTTTTTTAGCCGCTCACGTAAAATCTTTTCAATTTAAATTACGTGTAATTACAAATTTGCACATTTTTAGTTACGGGATTTTATTGCAGACATATCAACTCTAAAATATGAAAAGATTTTTCTCATAATTGTTTTAAATATCTATGACTTACTCAGTTAAAATTTATGCCATAAACTTGTACACAAAGCGAAAATAATGTTTGTGTATGTTAAAATTACCTCGACTATAGACTTAATTTTAGCATAAACAATTTGTATTTGCACTTTGTCTAGAATGATGCAAAAAAAGTGGAATAAAAATTATTTTTGCAATCAGTGAATGTCTTCTGTTCGATTTTTAAATTAAAATTTTTTTAAAAGTTTTATTCGTTTTTAAAGCGTAAAAATTGTTTTACAAAATCAAAATTTATGCTTTCGAAACGCTTTAAAAAGTACAAAAATTTTTTCCAAAGCAGTGGCATGTTTCTTGGAATCAGTGTGAAGAAATTTAAAATTTTGTTATGTGATCAATTCCGTTTCAAATCAAGCAAATAAAGTCCAGCTTGCTGAAGGTGTTGTCAGAATGGTTTGGTATTTGGATATATCGTATTGATCATGTAAACATTTTTTTATATGTTCAAAAAATTGTAAGTTGAGAATAATTTATTTTATTAATATATTCTGTAATTGCTCACCAACACAAAAAACGCTACATTTACAAAAAATCTGTCAAAATTGTTTAGCGGAATTCTTTAAAGTTTAACTGAAAAAAATTATTTTAATTGTGTGCAGAGTTTAAAAAATATGTATTTTTATGAATTTATCTTGGGTAGATTTTTCTCGTGCATAATGGTGACTTTATTTGAATTCGCAAAATAAAGTTTATACTGTTGTATAGAATTTTACGATGCGATTAAAGGATGTCATTAAATTTTTAACGATTTAAATAAAAATGAATGAACGGTGGTAGAGCTTCTTTGCAAAACATGTATACCGCCCGTTATAAAATTGAAAATAGTTCGAATTCAAATTAGAATTTGAGTCAATTAATATTTCAAAATGCTGACTTATTTATTTTGAAAAATAATTTGACTTTAACATTTTTTTCATTATAAAAAATCGTGGAAAAAAATTAATTAGTTTTCTTTTCGTATGTGATTATTCTTGTTTCATCATTTATTTGTTCCTTTCCACTTCTGAATGTCTCCTTTGTTTAAGTTAATTTTTCACTCTGTTGCCAGGTTCGAAATGGAACGCCCAACCCGATCAGGGCCAGACTGGGGCATCCAGAAGGACGGAACATTTTTAAAATTAGTTATTTGTATAAGAATGTTTAAAGTCTTAAATGCTTCTCATTGAGTAACGAAAAAACAAATCAACGCCTTTATTCAATATGAGTCTATGTGCTGACAGCGCCCAGTATGAGACTATTCCCTATGCTTATACACAGCGCATAGTCTCATACACGGCGCTGTCAGCAGATAGATTCATATTGAATGGAGGCGTCGAAATAGAAATTCCTAACTTATTCTGAGGTTAGGTTTGATCTTGATTATAATTAATCTACTTACCTTCGCCATCATTGCGCAAATAAGGAATAGTAACAGTGGATCTAATCCGTAGTGTACTTTTCGCTTTTAGCATCATGCTTTAAAATTAAACATTACAAATGAAAATTATAATTATTCTTGAGAACATAACTCGAGCCACATCATCACTTGAAAGTTATGGAAGTCAGAACGATAAAAAAAAACGTCGGACGGTTGGAATAAATAGGCATTATGTATCATAATTTAATATCTCACGTGAATATTCTTGAATCATATGGCCAACGGCCATACCACGCTGAAAAACCCAGTTCTCGTCAGATCACTGAAGTTAAGCAGTGTTGGACGCGGTTAGTACTTGGATGGGTGACCATTCAAGAATACTGACATGAGTGCTGTTGGCACATCGTGGGTGTGGTGAGCCCACACTTGTAGTTATTTATAACTACAAGAAAAACTTAGAAACACTACCCGAATCGGGTAGTGTCACGCCTACCCTGAAAGGGAAATGGTTTAATGGTATATATACTAGATATCATCGCACTTGCTAATTATTATTTGTAATAATACGGAGAAAAATAAAAATACGGGACGTCGAATGGTCGGAGACTCTGAGTAGATGAGGCTGCAATTTACAACTGGTATTATGCCGATGTAGTTCCGACCCGAACCATAGAAGTAGCCATGCTACAGCTACAATATGCAAACCTGGTCGGGGCCACATCGGAAATCGGGACAAAATTGGGCAATTTCTGCACGGGTGTTAAAAAAATTTAATCGAAATTTAATATGCATGTGATTAAAGTCATTTAAATATACCGTAAATTAAGCTTAAGATACCATCATGTTGTAGAATTAATATACATGTATAAAACAGAGTGCCTGAAAACACGAAGTTCTTTGATGTCTTCAAATCTTGTCAAATATTTAAAACTAAAGTAATAATCTTAATTATTTGTGTAAATGAAATCTCTCACTTAAAAACCAGTGTAACTTATATTTAACTAGAAGAAACTCACAGAAAAAAACTGAGGGTTCAGTAATGTTGCGGCTCAAGTAAAACTTGGGATCATTTAGAACTTAGGCTCTAAAGGAACTCTTATTAAGGGTTCCTTTTTAGTTCGTTTATATCCGACAGATGGCCACCGGCGGGTGCCGATGTTTTCAACTGCGCATGTGCAGAAAAGCGCGGGCCTATTTGAAATCAATAAATATTATGAATAGTAATACAGATAAATATTAACAAACGCTTTTTATTCTGCTTTAAAACAAATTAAATTGAATTATAGAAATACCTAGCTGCTTGAAAAAAATTAATATTAACCTAATATTGCAATGTATATTATATCATTTTGAATAGTTCCGCGCTTCCCCATGTGGAAAAGTTAATTGGTGCCAGGTTGGGCCCCAACCAGATTGCCCAATTAATAGTTGGGCCCCAATTGGG